>JBCNYH010000003.1:32333888-32382901 GCA_039654325.1 Tandanus tandanus
CAATCCCAGAGACAATCCCAGGGTCAATCCCAGGAAAAATACCAAGGTCAATACAAAAGTCGGTCCCAGGGTCAATCCAAGGGTCAATCCCAAGGTTAATCCCAGGGTCAATCCCAAGGTCAATCCCAGGTTTTCAACTAATTTGATTTGAATGCTTTTATTGTCATTGTAAATACAATAAAATTAGGCGATCTGCTTCAATGTGGTGCATAACAAATAAATAACATATAATACAATTACAATAAGTAAATTATAACCCCAAAGGTTTAGACACAATAAATACTAGTATAAAGACATTAACTGTACAAAAATGGAATCAATTTTCACAGAACTATCACAAAAATTTTGCAGAATGAAACGTATCAGTGCAAGGATAGGATAGCTGAGTAGAAGGTGTAATGTTGTGCTAGGGATTACTTTTGTTTATTGAGAAATCGTATGGCATGTTGAGAGAAAGTGTTAGTGAATCTGGTGGTTCTGGACTTAATGGATCTGCCAGAAGATAACAGTTCAAAGTGATCATCGAACCTGCTGGTTTTGCTCCTTGCTTAAGTTCCTATACCTGTTTTCATCCTGCATCTTTATTGTGGAGATGTTTTTGAATCTCAGTGTTCTGGTGATTCAGACCACAGCCAATCAGACTGTTTTATCTAGCAGTTTGGAAACTTCATCACATGGGAGGTTTTTATTCTGCTGCTAAGCTGAGGATACTCAACTCATCCTGTCTTTTCCTCCTACAGATGCTCATGTTCTGAACGAATCTCATCAGTATATCTAGCAGACGTCTTGTCATGGATCGTAGCTCGTCAACTGAAGCTACAATCCCGGCAAGACTAAGCTGCTGTCTATACCCCGACATGCATCCTCATGTCAAGATCTTGTGATCTCCCTGGACAGCACCCAGATTACACTTTCTGACACATCACACAACTTCAGGGCAACAATGGGCAACCAACTGTCTTTCTCTGATCATATCACTAGCTTCATTTCTGTCTTGCAAGTTTATTCTTTATAACATCAGCAGGGTCTGGTCTTTTCTATCCATGGAAGCCACTTGGGTGCTTGTTCAATCCCTTACGGTCATACTGTAACACGCCTCTGGCTGCAACAGATCCAGAAAGTAGTTGTACTTGTTTTAAATTCTCCCACAGTTTTAAATTCTCCCACAATTCATTCCTATAGCTCCACTCCCTCAAATGGTTTCCTGTAGCCGCCCATAAGCTTTCTAACACTGTTGCTTGCCTCCAAAGCCAAAACTGGACCAGTGCCCACCCACCCTATAAGCTCCAACACAGCTTGACTGGACTCACCTTCCCTCAAAGTACAAGAAAGATATGAATCAAGTTTTTTTCCTTATCCCGGTACTCAGGTGGTGGAACAAGCCCCCCTGGCTGCCTTGAAAATAAACCAAAGCCCTACAACTTCACCAAGTTCTTGTACAAGTGTTCACTCACTCACTCGTTTGTCGTACTGCCTAATCCTGCCTATCTCATCCGACACTGGTCGAAGGCCTGAACATCTCGCCAGACCATCGCAGGGCCAACACACACACAAACATTCACACTCACATCCACATCTATGGACAATTTGGAGCAGTCAAATAGCCTAATGTGCATGTCTTTGGTCCTTCTTGCTGTGAAACGGAAGTGCTAACCACTACGTCGCCACGACACCCTAAGTTTCAATTATTAATTATAAATGATCTGCTTTATCATTAATGATTACAATTTATTTATCTATCCTTTCGTTTTCTGTACCGCCTATCGTATGCAGGTCGCTTATGGAATGGAACCAAACATAGATGATATTGGGGGAGAGGTACACTGGAGTACACTGGTCAGACTACTAGTCTTTTACAGGGCAAACAAAGAGAGGCAGACAGCTATTCACAATCAAATTTAGAAATGTAGAGTTGGCAAACGACGGAATCTACATGTAATCATTAAATTAAAAATAAATTCATTTCAGTCCATAAAGATTGCATGAAGATTTTTAAGCGATGCTCTACCAGGGGGGGTCAGACTCCGTGTTCCTCTGTCAAGATGTCCCACCATGATCTACACACTCTTTAATGATGTCACGGAGAGAGGGGCGCATCCACCCTGGGACATGCCACCCACAGAGCTTTACAGAGTACTTTTAGTTTGTGTTTTTGATGAAGACTTCTCCACGTCGCTCTAGATAAACATGTCTGTGAAATGCTCTAAATGGAAATGGTTTTATTGGGGCAGCAAAGTGAATCAGATATCTTCTGACTGCAGAACTCTGAGACTCAATTGTGATAAGATCTCAGTGCTGTGTTAACAGTGGCTCAGTGGTTGCAGCAGGAATGTTCTGGGTTTGGACCTTATTGATGACTGAGGCCTTTCTATGTGGAGTTTGCATGCTGTCCTGCTCTTCCACTTCACAGCAAGAAGGTCCTGGGTTCGAGTCCCGGGTTCGGAAGGGCGTTTCTGCGTGGAGTTTGCATGTTCTCCCCCTGGATTTCCTGTAGATACTCAGCTTCCCTCCGACCATCTAAAGACATGCATATTCCAAATTGCCCGTAGGTGTGAGTGTGAGTGTGAATGGTTGGTGTGTGTTGGACTGTGATAGACTGGAGAGATGTTCAGGATGTGCCCCGCCTTCAACTGGAGTCATTTGAATTAGGCTTCAGCTTCTCCTAGGGGCAATTTGGAACAGCCAATTAGCCTAATGTGCATGCCTTTTGGACTGTAGAAGGAAACCAGAGGAAACCCACGCAAGCACGGGGAGAAGATGCAGACCCCACACAGAAACGCTCTCACTGCTGAGCCTGGGACTCCAGCTCAGGACTTTCTTGCTGTGAGGTGAACAGGCTAACCACTACACCACCGTGCTGCCCCCATAACTCAGTCATTTGTTCTACTCTTCTTCTTCTTTTTTTTTTACACAGGACACATTATCCTAAACGTGCCCAAGCAATGAGAATTATTTCCACTTTTAAAATTTTCACTTGCACGCCTGGAGACGGCCAATCGTCACGGTCAGCCTCTGAAAAACTCATATGTTCCATATTGGACTTACGGTACTAGTCGCTGGGTTTAAAAAAAATAATAATAATAAAACTTTGTCAAGTAAATCTCTTTGTGCAGAGTCATTAAAGAGAAGGTCCCTGGCCCCGTCTTTTAAATTAGCTTATTATTTTCTCTCTTTATTTCACTGTTCTAAAGTATGTGCACTCAAGATTGCTCTATTTTGTCCATTATTTCACCTGAAAGACCAATTAGAGACAATGAGATGTGATAGATACATGAGGCAGAAGAGAAAATTGCCAGTTTTAAAGATGTTAGTGCATGAAAGAATAAAAAATGTGTATAATTTTTTTTCCAGACATCGTATTAAGCTGGTAATCAGGAGTTTCTGTGGAGTGTAATGAAATTTATACAACTTTCAAATGATAAGAATAAAAGTTATTAAGCTGATTAATTGGTAATTACCCAATAGGCTATAGGAAAATTAGAAAAGTAAGTTGTGCCCTGTTCACCATAAATGACAAATGAAAGCCAAAAGTTTGTGGACACCTGACCATTATACTTGTGCACCTGTTGGACATTTCAGTCCAGGTTTATTTTCCTCTTTGCTGTGATAATAAACTTGGCCCTCCTTGAAGGATTTCCAGTAGACTTTGAGGTGCATGCCGAAGGTGTTCAGTGGAGTTGAGGTCAAGGATCTGTGCGGGACACTCGAGTTCTTCCACTTCAGCGTTGGTTAACCATGTCGTCATGGAGCTTGCTGGGTCTCAAGTGCATTGTGATGCTGGAACAGGGTTGGGTCTCTCAGTTCTGATAAAGGGGAATTGGAATGCAGCAGCATATGTGACCTGGTCTGGGAAAAGTTTGATTTTTTTTTTTAAAGTCTTCTGCATTTTTAAGAAGCAGGAAGTTTCACATTCACTCTCCTATTGTACTCCCACCCTGCTTACGCTGCACTCCCACAGCACACCGTGCTCCCATCATGCTCCCACTGCACTCCCGTCGTGCTCCTACCATGCTCACACTGCACTCCCCAGTGTTGAGGTACCCATGCTACTTCTCAGACACCAGTGATCCTAATCCTGTTGCTTTCTGAATCCTGTGATCCGCCTGATGTGCTACTACTGGTTGGAGCTCTCATCTTTGAAGCCCCTGCTATTGATGATCCAAATGGACCTAAATCTACACTCAGAAACTGTGAAAATAACTTTTCACTGCTGGTGATATAAACTCTTTTACTGAAATGATTTAGGATTACAATTACCATTACAGTTATAAGACCAACTAGACTTCATGTTAAACTATAGTGAAGCTTCTGCTACATGGTTTGTATTTTATTCTGGTTTCACCCAAATGAGGATGAGGATGGGTTTCCCACAGACCTGCATGTTTTTTGGTCTGTGGTGGGAAACCAGAGTACCCAGAGGAAACCCACACAAGCACAAGGAAACATGCAAACTCCACACAGAAACGCCCCAAGCCTTGGAATCGAACCTTGGTATTGGTGCACATACTCTTGGATATAAAGTGTATGTCTGGAAGGAACACTTATACAGCACATGTACACCGTTAGGTCTTACCCTGTGAAGTCTCATCCTAGTTTATTTCCACTGACTTTAAATTTTGTTTCAGTACACTTCCTGGTTTTGACCTCATTTTAATCATGGCTACTGATTGTCCTTATGTTGAGGTTGTCTACTCTGTGTTTTGACTCCCACTTAGACCTCTGATTATGATTACCAGTTTGCCCTAGATTAATCTACCGCTGAGTCTGAGCTCTCACTTCCTGCCTAGCTCTTCCACTCATTACACGTCTCCGAGCATGTGTGCGGTGTTCTGTATGAACTCCTCTCTCGTCTCTGTGAAACACACCCAGGGATATATTTTAATGATCTAAGCGCATGGTCTGAAGTGCATAACTCAAAAATATTTTTAGGGCATGCCCAAATCCATTTCTGCGAGTTTGGAGGCGAAAAAGTGTTGGGTTCATGGTTCAAAATGGTCCTAGTTAGTTTCTCAATTCAACAGGGGTGTGTTTTTGGTTTAAAAAAAAACAAAAACAATCACAGTGTCTTCTCTTATTCCCTTTAATTGCTACGTGCACTTGAACCTTGTTATTATAACTGTGGATTTGCCAGATCGACGATCCACCACCATCCACAGCCCCAGCAGGATTCCACATAAGTCACTAATTTTATTTGTCATTACTTGATTAGCTAATTCATTATAGGTACTCAGAATCCCCAAACGCATTCATCTTCAATCTGACAGGTCATGTGGGGTGTTCTGGCACACAGTTCTGAATTTGCTTCTCATATTAAAACTATTTATTTATTGTATTTTTATATTAAACTGCACCCTGGCTCAGTGGTTATATCTCTCGCCTCACAAACTAGAAGAGTCTGGGTTTGAATCTTGTCCAAGAATCTTTCTGACTGGAGTTTGCACATTCTCCTGGTTTCCTCGGGGTACTTTGGTTTCCTCCAGCGGTTCAAAGGCATACACATAAGGTCAGCTGACTTCTCTAAATTACCCATAGGTGTGAATATAAGAGTGAATGGTTGTTTGTGTCTGTGTTAGGATTGACTGGTGACCTGTTCAAGGTGTAGCCCCGCCTCTCACTTGAAGTCACCTGGGATTGGCTCCTGCTTCTCCATGACCCTGTTGGATAAGCAGTGTAATGAAAATCAGTGGAAATAATATCTTATATGATATGATATTTATGATATGATACCGTACATATAAGGTGGCATAGTGGTTAGCATGTCCTCCTTACAGGAAGAAGGTCCAAGGTTCGAAATTGAGATAAGCCACGTTAATTTAGTTTCTACTCAGATTCCGGATTTTAAAATAGTGATGCATCATAGCGATGAGCTAAACTTTAAAACTTTACCTTAAAGGGAAATTAAACCCAAACTCAATTAAAGCTTGAATACATCATATATGTCTTTCCACAGCAAAATTGCACACCACTATTATTACAAGAAAGAAGAGGGGGGAAAAATCTAGTAATAAATCCACCACAGGGGGGCGACGTTGTACTGAGAAAAGTCGCACATGATACACGTGTATCCAACTTTAAATACAGAAGTAATTTGCATATGAATTTAGTAAATGTGCTGATGTTTGAATGATGTGTGAACGTAAGCTTGTAAGATGTGCCTAGTTTCACTGTATTCAGAAGTTTTCTAGTTTATATCTGATTTCTTAGATTACTGTCTAAACACTGTTATTACTGCCTTAACCGGAACTGACGGATTCACGTCCTATTCTTGCAGTTTCATGCACTCGCAAGAGTCAAATGGCAGCCTTTTCAAACTGGCTAATTTCATCAGACTGCATGGATTTCAGCAGACTGCAACTTCGAAACTGCAAGTAAAAACCACCTGATGATGAAAATATACAGATGTTCGTGTGTAACCGGAGAGTTTGAAAGGCTTTCATTTCATTTAACTTTAACGAAGAGTTCCCCAGACTGCTGCACAAATATATACATATATAAAAAGAAACAACAAAGATTGTGGGTGTGGTCTAAACGGAGCTGAGTCAAGACAACACCAGGAACAATTCAACTTTTTTTTATTTAATTCTTGAATACAGGAGAAGAATTTGACTTGGATACTGCTGAAGATGTTTTTTTGGGTCTGGAGGTTTTCTTTTTGGCACAGGTTTGTTCAGTTGCAGAGGTTTTTTGACAGTTGTCCTCTATGCTGTTCAGATATTCTTCTATCTCTCTCTTACACACACACACACACACACACACACACACACGGTCGCTGTAAATACAGGATAACCACTCACTGAATTATTAACTATGTGTATGAAGATAAACTGCTGAATAAACTGTCCATAAAGTGCTGTGCCTTATCTATATGCTCTCTCTCTCTTTCTCTCTGTTTCTCTCTCTCTGTGTTTTTTCTCCTTTTTTCCCTCACTCCACTCTTCTTCCGCAGCGAAAGTGTTTACCCTTGAGAAGACAAAGCGAGAGCCTGAAGCAGATGGCCCCGCCGAACGTCTGCCCAGTGAGCTGTAAAGAGAATTAAAACAGAACTTCAGCATTTGTTCTGGAGAAAAGTAGAAAATTAAAGATGCATGACATCATAATGAAAAGAAATGAACAATATACTGTACGTGATGTAATATACGGTCAGTAATAAATGGCCACACTATACAGTATGCTGTATATCACAAACAATCTGAATAATCTGTTCAAATAAATAAAAATACTACATTTTTACGCTGCAATTTTTTTTATCTATCATTTGATGTATTTCATTTATTAGATAATGTTAATTTAGATAAAGTACCTTCGTACTCCTTCTTTAAGGGCATTCTGGTTAAAAAAAGAAGAAGAAAGAGAGAAAAATTATAGAGTAAATGAGCCATTTTGTTCAAAAAATGTTCAAAAATTAAAATTATATTTAGTAAATTGTTTTAACCTCTATTTTATATTAAAAAATGTAAACAAAAAAAATTGCTAAAAAATAATGTGTTAAAGGTGTCCTGCACAAGAAAAAAATATTTCCAAATTTTATATGTTAAAATCAAATAAATACACATACTTCTGACCAATACTACCAATCAAAACACTTCAAAGGTCGAGATATCATGATTTTTTTCTCTCTGAATAAGAGCTACCCAATGTAAACAAACAAACTTAAGGGATACCAGCTTACTAACTTGAATTTCGTGGTTTGTATTCAGAAAAAACCTGTAACATCATTTTTGGAAAGCGGATCATGTGTTGTGAAAGTGGATCATCAGCAAGAGAGTCAAAAATGGCGGCACGTAAAAGGCGAGTATTCAAAACGGAGTCTGAACGGAAAAGAGCGAGACGTGAACACGACAAGGAACGACGGAAAATGATGATTTCTATACCAGATCATTGGCAGAGGTGGCGGCACTACGGGAAGAGAGAAATCTTTAAACACATTCAGATACAGCCGGATTTTTGCTTTGACTGGTAAGAACATTTACATTTACAGCATTTAGCAGACGCTCTTATCCAGAGCGACTTACAGAAGTGCTTTTTTTCCCTTTTTTTTTTGATATACTGTATTAATCCCGCAAGCCTCTGCATTTAACCCATCCAAGGTGAGCGTCGCTGAATTGTGTGTACACAGACTTCAGCACTGTTCGGTTATTTTCGTGAATGAAAGTCAGTGGCGAATTTGGAAACTTTCCCCCTGCAAGTTCTCAAACTCTTTTGCACCCCGTTATTGGTGGAAAATTAAGAAATGAGTAATTACAGTTCTGTTTTGGCAAGAGAATACTTAGTTGTGTTAAATAGTGATGTTTTTCAAAAACCATGGGGTTGGCCATGCAAACAAGCAACAAGGTAATTTTTTTACATGTTCAACCAGTCAGAGAATAAAAAACAAAATTTGGTTGTGGTACTGAAAGCCACGTCACGACCCCCAGCCCACCACACCCCACCTTACTGCAGGGAGCGGTAGGGTTTGATGGCCCCGCATAGTGCTAGGACAGGAACTGGTGGGGTTGATGACCCTGCAATGCGTTAAGGCAGTGAAGACTAGGGACTGGTGGCCCACAAGGTGATAAGGCAGGGAAGGGTATGGGTTGAGGCCCTGCAAGGTGCTAGGGCAGGGAGAGGAAGGGGTTGATCGCCCACAAGTCGATAAGACAGGGAGGGGTAGGGGCTGACGGCCCTGCAAGACGCTCGATGTTCCTGCAAGGCACTAGGACACTAATGGTTAAAGAAGCAAAAGTCAGTGCACCCTGCCCTACCTCACACACGATGGACACCGTTGCATCATGTGCACTTTCTGTGTAACGATGACACTCTGAGCAGGTGACAGAAGTTTAAGAATCCTTTCTGTGAGGACAAACATGACACCTGCCGCTCTTTCCCGTTGTTTTCGGGGGGAAGTGTGGACAGGTGTGCATGTACCACAAGAACTATGGTGTGGGACTCAGTATGGTATAAATGGTAAGGAGGTTATACGACTAAGAGAGGGTAATGTTAATTTAATCTAAGAATAAAAATAAACGACATTAAAAAAATAAGCCTTTCAATTATAAATTAGAATAAAATAGAATTAATTTTAAATAAAGCTTCTTAAAATCAAATGTTCAGTCAGCAGCAGCAAAGTCGGAGGAGACAAACATGATTCTACTCAGTTGACTTGGTGGACAGATTTACGGCTTTAGTTTAAAATGTAAACCCGACACTTTGTTGTTTTCATATATATATAATATATATCTATTTACTGTTAATTAACAAAGGATAATAGCAGGACTAAAGAAATACAGCCTCAGCTTCATACACACTCTTATTGTGTGTGTGTGTGTGTGTGTGTGTGTGTGTGTGTGTGTGTGTGTGTGTGTGTTCTCTGATTATACTGTTTTAAAGATACACAGTGTATCTGAAACATCATTAATCTTCTTGGTGTATGTACGGCTCTGTTTCTTCCCATCTGAAACTGTGTTTATTTCTTCACCGCTGCGCTTCCATCTTCACGTTTACGGTAATTAAATCCCACCCCATGCTCAGTTTGTTTGCTTTTCAAGCGTTTCCGTGTGTTATAGTGACGGGATACGGACCTGCTGCTGTCATTAAGTGTGTGTATTTATGTCAGAAACGTGACATGTATTTTTAATGCACATTCTCCATTAAAAAAACAAAACACAGCAACAAACATCACACACAAAGTAAACACCTGCTTTTGTTTACAAGGACAGAGTCCTGCCTCAGGAACACGATGATAAGGATATATAACACAGAAAGCTTAAAATGCTGTAACTGTGTTTCTTCTTCTTCCTCTGCTTCTTCTTCTTCTTATTATTATTATTATTTCATCACTTAAAAAAATTCTGTGACATCATGTGACATAATCCCTTCATCACCATCATTCCTCTTCCTCTTCATCACTTTTACTCTTTGTTAGCCTCTTCGCTTGGACCCCAGACATCGCTGCTTGCCTCTATATTTATTATTATGATCTAATATATAAATATAATAATAATAATAATAATAATTATTATTATTATTATTATTATTATTATGATTAAGGTAAGGTCAGGTGAGCTACCCCAAAAACCCCTCTCTGTGACATAATTTCGTCAACATTACACCTCTTCCTCTTCATCATCACTTGTACTCTTCATTAGTCTCTTTGCTTTGACCCCAGGCATCGCTGCTTGCCACTATATTTATCATCATCATCATCATCTTCTTCCTCTCCTGCTTGGTCCAGGGTCAGGTAGCGGGGCAGCAGCCTAAGCAGTGAGGTCCAGATGTCCCTCTCCCCAGCCACCTCCTTCAGCTCCCTGGGGGGGGGTTGGGGTATTGGGGCATTACCTAGGCATTCCCAGACCAGCCAAGAGACATAGTCCCTCCAGCGTGTTCTGGGGGTCTCTTCCCAGTTGGACATGCCAGAAACAAGGTAAGGTCAGGTGAGCTCTGTGCATTCGGCTTTTACACTTATTCAAAGTTTATTTTTCCATTTTAAAGCCTGACAAAGGTAACATCACACGATCCAAGTGCCGGTGACAAACCATGATGAACTGTAACTGCCCTTCGTTTCGATCCAAGGATTATCCACTCGGAGTATTAACCCAGAGATAGCAGACCAATCAGATGGCGCCTTTCCTGTGTAGTAAATACTAATTATATTTATTTCAGAAACACTGCTAGGTTCTGGATTCTGATTGGTCAGAAATTAATCTGGGAGTAGTTTAAATGAATTCTAATGCGTTATCGTTTCTATATCAACAGCTCATCCACAGGGACTTGTACACTGTACGCTCTACAGGAACATTCTGAAAATAAGTGTACTCGTTGATATGGTGATGTTTTCTCTACTCTATGATGTTACCATAATTACCGTTAAAGTTGAGGTTGCTAAATTCTTGACTGTATACGCAAACCGCAATCCATCCATTTCCCATAGCACTTAATCCTACTAGGGTCGCAGGGAGGCTGGAGTATATCTCAGCCGTCTCTAGGCGAAGGTGGGGTACACGCTGAACAGCTTGCCAATCCACTGCAGGGCAACACACACAACCATTCACACTCACACCTAGGGGCAACTTGTATCAGCCAATTAGCCTATGGTTGGTTGAAATGGTCTTCACACCCAGAAAGCAATCGATAACTTGATTAACTTGAAAAAAATAATGAAATCTGAAAAAATCGGTCATGTGTGGCCACTGCAGTCCTGTAAAAACGCCAACCAATCAGTGCCGTGCGATCCGATAGGAAATATCCAATCAAATGCTCCCGTGTCTCCCTGGTTGTTCGTGACTCTACCATGCACGAACCTGCAATCAGAGTGGAGCTTGCGGGTGTGTAGGTGGGCGTGGCTTTCAAGGACCTCAGGGGACAGGGGAGGGTTTAACTAGAGCTGTGAAAAGATGCCAGTTTCAAATGTTGCTAGCTTTACAGATTAGCAATCCCAGCTTTAATGTAAGGAGTCTCCAGTGTCAGTACATTTGTAACAGTCGGATAACAAGCTCTGACCTCAATTCCAGTTTTTGTGGCATGAAACGCTACATCATATAGAGTCCGGATCATTTTTGTCAAATTTTTGAGTTTCTTCTTGAACGTTTTTTCTTGAACATAAGGATGACTTTATAATAAAGTATATCTACACTATAAGCCACTGAGTTATTAATGGTCTTCATTGCCATTTTTCATGATCAGCAGGAGGTTACAGAAAGCCAGTGAAAAGCCAGAAGGAGCCCCAGCGTCCCAAAATCGAGTCAGCAGAAAAACCTTGAATGCAAATTGGTATTGCACTCCAGAGCAAAGCGTCGCAGGCTTGTGGCAGACGATAACAAGGTTTTTTAAAGGACTGAGCATCAACTTTCGCACTCTAGAACTCTAACAAGGTTCCACCGAGTTATTTATTATGATCATCGTCTCTTTTCCGTGCTGTCGTTTTTCATAATCATGCATTTGGATCAACACGATTTCCATCCCAGCTTTGATTTTACACCTCTTTCAATTTGCTTTAGTTTATTTATTTCACCATCTTTTACCCCAGAATGCTTTACACAGCACAACAGTAATCCATGAATGCACTAGATTTTTTTTTTATTGATTTAATATAAAAAGGAGTTTAATTTACCAAGTCCCAGCACTAATGCATAAACATAAACCCAACATAAAACTTCAAGTGCATACTGTAGCAGCGAGCCAATTACTGGAGACTCGGGGATTGAGAATTTATGGAAGCATTTGAGCTGGGTTTAAAAAAAACAACAAAATGACCGAAAATGATTAAAGTTAAAGCACACCGTGGAATAAGCACTGTACAGAATCAGAGTTATTCCATAAACACCTAATACACATTAGCATCACTGAATACGAATGCTTCATCATCATCATCATCATCATCATCATTTACACAGACGTGGCCTTTATAAAGAAAAATTTCCATATGACCTGTAGGAGACCAGTGCGGCACATCAGTGGTGTGTAACTGCAGAGCCTATAGATTACAACAACCCCAGTTATCTTTCAGAGTCAGAGTCTAAACAGCAAATCCACAATTATTCATTCATTCATTCATTCTTTCACTTAATACTATTAGGGATATTAGGGAGGCTGGAGCCTATCTCGGCCGGCACTGGGCGAAGGCAGGGTACACCCTGAATAGCTTGCCGGTTCATCGCAGGGCCAACACGTACACAAAACCATTCACACTCGAATCCACACCTAGGGGCAATATGAAACAGCCAATTAGCCTAATGTGCATGTTTTTGGACTGTGTGACGAAACCGGAGAACCTGGAGTAAACCTACACAAGCACGGGGAGAACGTGCAACTCCACACTAAAAAACGCCCGAGCCCAGGACTCAAACCCAGGACCTTTTTGCTGTGAGGCGAATGTGCCACCCACTCCGCCACTGTGCCGCCGTCCCAGGGAGCCGAAGCAGCTAATGATTTCCAGTGGTGTCCCATCAAGACTGATGGTGGAGAGGCTCCCTTGCTGGTTCCTGGAGTAAATGATGAGCTCCTTATTCTTACTGACATCCAGTGCAAGGTCGGTGTCCTTGAGCTGTCATGTCAGCTGGGCTACCTCATCTCTAAACTCCTACTCGTTGTCATTGCCAGGCCAAAGCTGTGATGTCGTGTGTAAACCTGAGCTGTGCATGGCTGTACAGTCACGCGTGAACACACAGTACACCCATGGGCCGAGGCGGCAGGCTTGCACGGTGTTGAGGACGAGTGAATGAGGTGTTGTCTTCAATCTTGTAAACATGTCAGAAAATCCATACTCCAATCAGAGATGGGGGCCCAGGACCCTCAGCTTCAGAACCAGCTTGGAGGGAATGATGGTATTGAAAACGGAGTTGTAGTCCATAAACCACAGCGATGGAGATGTTCCTCCTGTCGAGGTGCACAGCGCTCATAGGGACGCGCATGCTCTCCTTCAGTTTCACTGTCTATCATTTATTATTATTATTATTATTATTATTATTATTATTATTATTATTATTCCGCCACTCTTCAAAAAAAACTTACACCATCACTTCTCTTCATCTCCTTCATCGTCATCATCTTCATCATCACTCCTCTTCCTCTTCTTCATTCTTTTTTATCATCACTCCTCTTTCTCTTCATCATCACTCCTCTTCCTCTTCGTCACTTCTTTTCATCATTACTCATCTTCCTCTTCATCACTCCTCTTCCTCATCACTCCTTTTCATCATTGCTCTTATTCTTCAGTCATCAACTTTCTCTCCATCATAACACCTCTACATCTTCACCACTCCTTTTCATCATCACTCCTCTTCATCACCACTCCTCTTCATTATCACTCCTCTTCATCATCACTCCTTTTCCTCTTTATCACTCTTCTTCATTATTATTTTTACTCTTCATCCATCAGTTTTTTCTTTAACACTCCTCTTGATCATTACTCCTCTTCCTCACTCTTCTTCATCATCACTGATTCCAATTAATCTGTGACATAACATCACTTTATTTCACTTATTCACTTACATGCCTATTTTTTCTTTTCTCTCTTATTCACTCAATTTATTTACTCTTCTTTATTTCCCTTTTTTCCCCCTCTCTCTTCCTCATTAGTCTCCTTGCTTGGACCCCTGGAATCGCTACTTGCAGCTATATTTATTATTATTATTATTATTATTATTATTATTATTATTATTATTATTATTAATAAAGCTAGTAGTAGTAGTCGTAAAGTTGCAAACAAGATACCCAGTGAATGGGAAGATTTTTTTTTTAAATCCCTGCATACGGTGACGTCAGAAACACTGAAGCAACAATCAATAAAATTCACCCAGAGGAAAAGTCAATTCACCGACTGGCAAAGGACATGAAGGGTACAGTTACTTCTGCTTTCACTTCGCTCCTCTTTCTCTGGGTGACCTTTGACCTGCGAATTCTTGAGCCTTGGTCTTGTGATCCAATGGAAAATGTGAGTGGAGGGGGAGGAGCTATGAGTTTTTGTTGAGTAATAATGGATCATATTTTCTTACTGCTGACCGGTTCATGTGTATGAAAAAGAACAAATTTAATAACCAACTAATGTTAGTCCAACACTCCAGATCACAAGGCCACCCTAGAACCCCTAGATAGTGGACCAATCAGGTCCGTACGTAGAAATCTCAGCCCGAGGTCTTCAGATCGAGATGAGGGCAAGGCTGAGATTTCTCTGTACAGACCGAGCAGACGAGGTTAATAAGTAATTTATTACATGCCATTTTAAAATGCCACCTGTTCTTAAATTCATTTTGGGCACCGTTACCAAACTGCACGCTTCTGAGCCAGGCGTCTTCACCCGTGTCTGTGAGGGCTTTGGTAGCTTTCGGCTTGTTTTCCTTTCCGTGACAAACAAAAGTTTCCTGACGAGCAGCAAGTACTTCGCAGGACTTTGTGAACTCGTTGTCTTGTAGAATATTTCCTGTATAACTTTTCTTATCAAGAAAATGCTGAACACTTCTCTGGAAGCTGCTAAAGATCATAGCGCTCAATGCAGCCAGCTAACGGCTAACTTGCTGGTTGGATATGCACCGTGCATCCATACACGATGCATTGCCTGCATGTACCAGTCAGATTGTGTGTACTGTGTTGCTATATAATAAATACTAATATTGTGTATTTCCAACGTTGTACTAACAGCTTGGGAAAGAATCAGTTTGGGAAAGAATATATGAGTCAGATATTTAGCAGTTTTCACTTAAATTTGATTGTTATTTATACAGTAATAACAAAGAACTGGTGGAAGAACCTCTATGATTCATTTAAAAGCAAAGTGTTTTATTTCCTATCTGTGTTATACAATGTTTATTTTTTAAATCCTGATTTAATTGATCAGTTTAAAAGTCTGAGGATTTATGAATACAGGGGGTCCTCGACTTACGACAGACCCAACTTCCGACGTTTCGAGGTTACGACGGATCGTCCTTCCATAAGGCATTGTTCTATTTTTATGGTTTGTTTTATTTTATAATTTTATATTTTGTCCTCCATATGTTTTTCTTACTGCTAGTTATGCTTTCATGTGTCATAGAAATGTGTTTTTATTTCCTAGATTATGATTTTGCTACTGCATTAGCGTGGTTGAGTGGTGTGATCTGACTTACGACAAAATCTGATTTACACCATGACGTAGGAACAGAATCCTCTCGTAAGTCGAGGACCCGTATGTTCAGATAATTTTGATTCAAATAAAGGCGGCGTGGTGGTGTAGTGGTTAGCATGTCCGCCTCACCACAAGAAGGTCCTGGGTTCAAGTCCCGCATTCGGCGAGGGCGTTTCTGTGTGGAGTTTGCATGTTCTCCCAGTGCTTGTGTCGGTTTACTCCAGGTTCTCTGGTTTCCTCCCACAGCCCAAAGACATGCACATTAGGCTAAATGGCTGTTCCAAATTGCCCCTAGATGTGAGTGTGAATGGTTTGTGGGTTTATCCTGCAATGAACTGGTGACCGTCCCAGGTGTACCCCGCCTTCGCCCAGAGTCGGCTGAGTGAAGGTCCTATGAACCGATGTAGGATTAAGCAGTTCGGTGAATTGATGAATCGTTTTAATTTAACACTTTACAGCGCATGTGGCTTTTGAAACAAATCTTAAATGCTTATAAATCTGACACTGTGCAACTGTGTTAGTGATGAAAACAACACCGTGAGTAGAGCTGAGTAAAGCAATCTGTATAAATATCAGGTCATGTTACGACCACCTGAGTTTCCAATTTGCCCTCTTTACCTCTCAGACCTCAGAGGTTTAAAGACAGGGCAGTTAATGTGCCTCCTGTTAAATTTAACAACCAAACCCTTTATCCTGGCGATTTCGATTCACACAAACAGGTCATGAAATCCGGTTCATCTTACACCGAGAACTCTTGAACTGCCGTGGTCGTGAAAAGCGCCCCGAATAACGATCTCGTCTCGTTCCTTTCAGATCCAGCTCGGAATGGTGTGTGGAATTCACAGACCGCATCCCTCACAGTCATTAAGCTGCTGGCCAATCAAACACTCCATGTGGATAAGGATTGAGTTTGGCTGAGAGACCCCATCAGGGAGGGATTGTAACGGGGAAAATGGCTGAAGCGGATCATACGCACGCCAACATCATGATGTGTGCAGCAGGCTCATCCAACAGACTGCTGGATTCGAACACAAATCCAAATTGATCCGTACAATACAGAGTGTCTCATTTGGGTTTTTTGGATGACCGTTATGGGGCGCTTGTGCCCAAATTTTTGGAACTGAATGGAACAATGTGGCATTTCACCATTCCCATGGAGCCTGTTTTTTCCCCCTCCACAATCCAAAGAATGTTCCTATTTTTCACTCATTTTTTAACCCTACAGAATATATATTCTGCAGCGCATACACAAATATCACTTCCACAAATCATCCTTCGACAATGAAGCCAACAAACCTGTATTAATTTTTTTAAGTTGCTTTGGAAAATAGAGGAACTTTGTCATAGTTCTTAGAACTGTTGGAGGAAGTACCCCCTTGTTTGTCCACACTGCATGAACTGATGACAGTCTGAGTTCTGATAATGCCATTTTGATACCACTATCTCACCGACGCAACTTTCACACGGATACCCGCGGTACCTCCAGGAGGAACACCCCGCGGTGTAGATGCGGAAAACAGGTTTTTCATCCTCGTCCTCTTCCCTTCGAAGGCATGATTCTGCAACAACAGCTGAAGTGAAGATTCACAGCCTGTATGTCACGGAAAAAAAGACGTATGATCACCATGAGCATCGTATGGGTTCACCAGTGCATGTCGATATTTTCACGGAAATGACACGTTTCCGGTCTTTCCGGAATCAAATGTTAGACTTTTCTGTGAGTAGCTTCAGAAGGCTGCGGTGCTGACGGTTCTCTGCGGCAACTCGCGATACGCGCGACGACAATCAAAGTTGTTCCGCGGTGTTCTGCTGAAGCATGTCCGTGAACTTCCACCGGTCAAGTTGCGTCGGTGAGAAAGGGGTATAAGGGACATTTTAATCGACGGCAGTACACTATATCAAACTTGAATGATCTCAGTTTAACGTCCAGTCACGTTCATCACTATAAATCAATACATTTTGTTCACATCATTTAAAAGATCTTCACAAAAAAAGGAGGGCGGCGTGGTGGTGTAGTGGTTAGCATGTCCACCTCACAGCAAGAAGGTTGGAGTTCACGGGCTCGGCGAGGGTGTTTCTGTGTGGAGTTTGCATGTTCTCCCTATGCTTACATGGGTTTCCTCAGGGTACTCTGGTTTCCTCCCAGAGTCCAAATATTTGGCCAAATGGCTGTTTTAAATTGCCTCTAAGTGGAACTGAGAGTATGAATAGCTGTGCGTGTGTTGGCCTTGTAATGGACTGGCAAGTTCTTCAGCGAGTTGGCTGAGATAGGCTCCATCCTCCCCTTGACCCTTATAGAATTAAGCGGATCTGCAAATGAATTAATGAAAAAAGGGCAACTACTACACCAAAAAAGTGACTTGTGTCCTGCAGCTTCCTGTCAGTTTCATTTTTAATGGCGTGAAGTCTTCACCCCTGTAGAAAGGGCATGATAGCATGCATTTGCCCAGGGAGTCTATAACACCTTCTTTAAATAGATTCAAGCTCTTTCACAGGGTCTTTGGGTATCAGCCTTAAGGCTGAATTGATGTAGAGTAAATATGAAACAGTATGTCTGGTAGGACGTCTGCCTGCTCAGCGACTCTTACATAATGAATCTGGCCTTGAACTTTATTAATAATTTAAGAAATGCAGTTATCTCGTGTTAGATCTTATTTAATCTGGACTTCTAGGAGCAGAACTATAGTCAAGATCATCTTTGCTGAGTGTATGATAAGTCCACGAGTAAAACTAGTCGAGACAGACTTAAGACCAAGTCCAAAGAGGTTCAAGTCCAAGTCAAGACCGAGTCCAGAAACACAATCACAACCACATATATTCTGCACCCAAACTCGCTTAATTCAGTCCATTCTCGTTTTATTGTCTGAACCACTTGTCCCGTTTAGGGTTGCAGGGAAGCTGAAGCCAATCCTAGCTGACTCTGGGCAAAAGGCACGGTTCAACCTGAACAGCTCGCCAGTCCATTGCAGGGCCAACACAAACAAACAACCAATCACTCTCACAATTATACCTAGAGGCAATTTGGTGCAGTTGTCTTTGGACATTGTCATTGAACAGGCATGTCTTTGGACTCTGGGCTGAAACCCAGGCAAGTATGGGGAAAATATGCAAACTGTACACACAGACGCTCTCACTGAGCATGGGTCGTGAACCCAGGACCTTCTTGCTCTAAGGCGAGTTGGCTAACCATTACGCCACTGTGCAATGGACTTGTGAGCTGTTTAGGATGTACCCCATCTTTATGCAGAGTTGGCTGAGATAGGCACCAGCTTACCCTCGACCCTAATAGGAGTTAGCGGTTCAGCAATTGAATGAATGTAAATAAAGTCTTATTACAGCCTGCATGTTACCCCATAGGCAGTGTTCCAATTAACAGTTCCATTTACATTAAGATTTACAGCATATGGCAGACGCCCTTATCCCGAACGACTTACATTTTTTACTTGACTGAGCTGTTGAGAGTTAAGGGCCTTGCTCAAGGACCCAACAGTAGCAGCCTGGTGGTACTGGGGCTTGAACCACCACCGAGGCAGTGGTGGCTCAGTGGTCAAGGCTCTGGGTTTTTAATCAGAGGATCAGTAACCCAGAGCCTTAACCACTGAGCCACCATTGGCTCGATAGTCAGGTTGTCTGTATATTTACTTGGATCCACACCAAGAAGCAACAAGCGGATTCATGGAAACAAACAAATGAAGATAAGATAAAACACACTCTTGGGGAACCAACAGCCTGGACAGGTTGGTCATCTTTTCACCAGACCAGACTGGTACATCAAAGTTGACCATGATCTATAGTGTTAAAATCCCTGTACAAACAGTTGCACTCTCTTAACCTTAGACAGCCTGTAATGATACAGAGCCCATTGATCTATTCTCCATAAAGCCAGGGTGAGAGCCTTTAACAGCACATCCACTCACTCACTCACTCACTCACTCACTCATTTGCTGGAGCACTTAATCCTGCTAGGGCCGACACTTGGCGAAGGCGGGGTACATCCTGAGCAACTCATCAGACCATCGCAGGGCCAACACACACACAACTATTCATTCTCACATCCACACCTAGGGGTAATTTAGAACAGCCAGTTTGCCTAATGTGCATGTCATTGGACTATGGGAGGAAACTGGAGTACCCAGAAGAAACCCACGTAAGCACAGGGAGAAGATGAAAACTCCACACAGAAACACCCAAGCACGGGACTTGGACCCAGGACCTTCTTGCTGTGAGGCAAAGATGCAAAACTACTATGCCACTGTACCACCTGCCCACAGCACCTCCAATTTCATTCAAAAATATAAAAAAAAATTTTTTTTCCCTTTTCGTTAAACCCCCTTTGCTCAGAAATGTGATTTTCTTTGGCACCGCATAAACTACTCATCAGTGTACAGTGCTTCAGTGCACATGCTCTTCTCATTATATTACATTAACACCAATCATAAAGGAATCCTGTCTTGAATTGCCCCAATAAATGCTTCCATTTTGCCCCTTCCTGGGTGGTGGCAGTCACAAGATCAGGTAGGAATCCTACTATGACGTTTTGTGGAGGAAGCTATACATTTACATTTACAGCATTTGGCAGATGCTCTTATCCAGAGCGACTTACAATTATAATTTTTTTATACAACTGAGCAATTGTGCGTTAAGGGCCTTGCTCAAGGGCCCAACAGTGGTGATAGTGGGGATTGAACCGCTGACCTTCGGATCAGTAACCCATCGCCTTAATCACTAAGCCACCACTGCCCCATATATACACTGTTCTGCACAGGCAAAAAAAAATTATTAAATAAAAAATATGACAGTGTTGCAATGCAATAAGGAGGCATTTATTAATTCATTAGAATCTTTTTTTTTTTTTTTTTTTTTTTTTTTAAACCTAATTAATTCATTAATCAGTTAAATTATTGTAACTTCAATCATTCTTCATGACGGTCCGGCTTTCCAGGAACTCCAACTCCCAGAATTCCCTATCCATAACCACACCCACTTTCCTTCTCTAACTCTGATCTCAGCTGTTACTCATTACATCCTCATTAGTTAACACACACAATTATACACCCTTAGTTCTCCACTGAGTCCTGTGTGCACTCTAGTCTGCATCAGGGGATGAATTCAGTTTCATTTCTCTCCAGTGTAGTCCATGTTTCTGTAGTAATTTTGAGACATCTCAACATTTTTTAAAAATTTATATCAACCTGCATTAATCTGTGGTGCCTAAAAGGAAGATGGTGGCTTCTGTGCAGGTCTCCCTGCTGGTCTCCAGATTCATGATGTTTCCCTGCCTAACTGTTTTTGACGTTGGTGATTGGAGGCACCAGTTACCAAACCACAAGATGTCTGTTATCTGTTTCACCTACTGTACCAACACAAAGATGACACTTCACTTCACGGAAGTGGGTAAGTACTGTAACGTTGAGTGTCTGTTCCTTATCACTGGAATCCAGCAAGCTAATGTGTTTGCTGAACTTGCAACAATTACAACTACCATATAAATACATTTCTATAGTTCAGAGTTTTCATGTTTGAAAAGATAGTTTGGAGCATCTTGACATTCCATGCAGACTTTTTTTTTTTTTTATTCCTCCACTAGATGTTCACAGATTTACACTTTTACTCTCCACCCAAAAGTCTCCTCAAGAACGAGCAGATGAATATTTATATAGAATTGTCATGACCAGCAGATGATCCTAGACTTAGGATATTTTTATAAATTGCTTAAAACCCTTTTACTATTTTATTTGAAAGATTTTTGAAATACAAGAAAAGAAAAAAAAAAAACTATGGAACACTCCTAGAGTGTAAGGTACCTCCACGCCATGGCATGCATAATGTAGAAAATAGGCCCTGTGTGGGTGCTGATTTTAATTATCCATGTGCTCATCTTACAATATGTCTCTCTTTGTTTTCCTATTGATGTTCCATAGTAACCGCAGCCACTCTTTTCAAAGTTGTGACCATTTAAAACCACACAACCTTGGTTTTGTTGTTTCAAGTTCACTTAGTTACAGGTAATTGTGCCATTTGAAAGTCCTTATATGGTTTCCTATTAGTGATTCATAGTAATGGCATGTTTTATTATAAGTGCTCAGAAGCCTTGGACCTTGATTTTGACCTCTCATGGTCACAGGTAATTGTGTCATTTGAAAATGTGTATGCACGTTCTCTTTCCCTCACCACGTCTAAGGGTCTTTGTCGTTTTGTTTCTGAGACATGAGCAACTTTTAATTTAAGATGAGATCTCCAAAACTTTGTGACCTTGCTCTGACCCTGAACTTTGACCCATAAGTGAATGGGATTCTTCAAAATTATTTAGCCAGTCATAGCATTTCAATGTTAACATGTGAGTCAAGGTTTTCATATCCATGTACAGCTGGAAGTGAAAGATTAAAACAAGTTGAAATAATAGTTTCAGAGTTTTGAGACGACAGGACGGTGGTGCAGTGGTTACCACAGCAAGAAGGTCTGGGTTCAGTTCCCGGGCTCACATGGAGTTCCTCCAGGAGCGCCGGTTTCCTCCCACAGTCCAAAAACGTGCACAATATGCTAATCGGTTGTCCCAAATTGCCCCTAGGTGTGTGTGACTGGTTCTGTGTGTGTGTGTGTGTGTGTATATGTGTTGGCCCTGCGATGGCCTGGCGAGTTATCCAGGGTGTACCCTGCTCTCGTCCAGAGTCGGCTGAGATGGCCGCCAGCCTCCCCTCATCCCTAATTAGGATTAAGCGGCTTAGTGAATGAATGAAGAGTGCTGAGATTTGATAAAAGGAATAAAGTGCATCCTCTTAACATTTAATCCTACTCAGGTCAAGGAGAGGCTGAAGCCTAACTCAGCTCACCAGGACTTCGCAGGGCCAACGCACACAACCATTCACACTCACACCTGGGGCAATTTGAAACAGCCTATTAACCTAATGTGCATGTACTGTATGAAGAAAGCACAGGGAGAACATGCAAACTCCACATAGAAACATCCTCGGCCAAAGCCCGGGACTTGAACCCCGGACCTACTTGCTGTGAGGCGGTCATGGAAACCTCTGCACCGCCTTGTCTTCTGTGCTCCTGCCTGCTATTAAGTGATCGTTCACTGAGCTCTGATGGACAAAGTATTTTTTATTTGTTTTTTGGCAGAAAACTGCTAGTAATTTGGTGGAATGAATTACTCAGAAGGCTCGTTCATTGTGTGTGTGTGTTATTGATTCTGAAAATCCTGTGCAGATGAGACTAGCGAGCTTCTCTAGATCTTGACCAATAATTTTTTCTCTTCCACATGGTGGTCAACCCTCAATTCTGCGCTTTCTTCTTTTTTTATTCTCCTAATGCCAGCCTCAGCACACACTCTGATTCGTTTCTTGGGCGCCATCTTCATTTCGAATTGTGACAGGAAACACCACTACGTCTCAAACGGAAAACAAACAGAAAAACACCGGGGCGAGGGTTTCTTGTATGAAAGCGCCAAGCTGGTGAGAGCTTCTAGGAGCACTTGGATGTTCTTCCAGCTCTTTGATCAGGTCATCGAAGCCTTGCAAGATTAATATTGCATCCAGGGAAACAGGAAATCAGGATTGTGCAGCTTGCACAAATCAGAGCGTTTTTCTCCTGAAGCAGTCTGCATTACACACGATTAAAGCTGTGCGATGCCTCGAACGCTCTAGATACCCTTAAAACTTTTACAGTGATGCATTATTCATGACACCCCGGAATGTGATGATGCATTCTCACACACTTATTCCTGGGCGAGTTATGGGCAAATTTTAAATGTTGCATAATCAGACCCTGGGACAAGGACATTAAGGACTGTGTGTGTGTATGCATGCATGAGTGAGAGTGTGAGTCTTGGATGGTCCTTTTTGTTTTTGGGAATTGATCTCATGTATATCTGCTTTATAAGAAATGTAAGCTTTTTTTATATATAAAAATCATGCTAGATTAAATCTGATTAGAAAAGTTTTGTTCTGTGTCATGCATTTATAAGAAAATAATTAACGCTGGGATTGGTGGGGTGTTGATACAGGGTTACTGTTCCTTCCCTGGTTTATTTTCCAATAAGAGCACATCCTGTAGTGTTTTTTTGTTTGTACTATGTGACCTGCTCCAGCATAATACGTACGTTGCAAGGTAGTGTTTTGAGTAAGAGCCAAAGTAAGGTGTACTTGGACAAAAATTCGATATCGCCAAAAATACATCCTTCAAAGTATAATCTTCCACATGACCAAATTCAAATATCCATACACACAATCTCTCTATGCTAAAATACTTGTGTAAGAAAGGGTTCCATGCCCACGTTGTTGTAAAACAGTAGAAATATCCACTTATTTTGCAGATTTTCAGACGGCTTTTGTGGTTGCTCAGGGTATTTCCTTATTATCCAAATTCACTACCAGAATCCTCTCCCTACTTACAGAATCCCAGAAGGATTCCCCCAATTATATAATGCTAAACCAATGAGAAGCCTCGAAACAGACATGACTCTGATTGGTGGAGAGCCGGATTCATTTAGTGTTTGGATGTTGGGGAGTTTCAGATGCGGACATTCAGGAACTAGTTCTGTAACTGTAATTACTATTTTCTCTAAAGTAGCATTTCCTGATTAGCCACAAACAAAGTGATGTAACTCAGTCCATTTTCATGCTATAATCTATTATACCTCACTCTTTCAACTCTTTCCACTTTCCATGCTGGAGAGGGTCACAAACTTAAGGTATATTTTTAGCCAATCATTCACTTCCCAGCAAAAATAAAAATAAAGAATTGCACATTATTTTGTTGGACCATCCTTTAGTCTTTGATTGCAGCATGTAATCGCCATGGCAGTATTTTGACAAACTTGAGCAACATAACATTTATTTCCGTCCAGTGTTCATTTCATTTTTTTGTTTTCACCAAAATCCTAAACTGATGAGGGGAAAACTGAACCACTCCATGAAGTCTTCTCCAGCACATCCCCAAAACTTTCAATAGGGTTAAGGTCAGGACTCTGGGGTGCAAATACATATGTGAAAATGATTCCTCGTGCTCCCTGAACCGCTCTGTAACTATTTCAGCCCCCATTTTATATCCGTGCCATCAGGGGGTGAAAAGTCCATTGATGTGATAACCTGCTCATTTAGTACATTCAGATCATCAGCTGACTCCATTTTATCGCCACATTAATGTTGCTGGGCCTCGACCGGACCAACTGGAGCAACAGCGCCATGGAGACTCTAATTACAGATTAAGGCAGTTCAATGAAATATTAGTGTGCAACCTTTTTTTTTTTTTTTTTGGCTGGGTAGGGGACACCTTGAACAGCTCGCCAGACCATCACAGGGCCAAAACACACAACACCAATCCAGAATTCAACTGATATATATAATTTTTTTTATATATACACAGCAATAACAGTATGAGCAATCTGATTGGTTGATGCATGAGCAATAATTTGCTTATGGTACTGGTTGTTTTGCCCTAGCCACTAGCTAGCTACACTGTGTGCTATGGTCTTTAGCAGTTTCCATGAAAACAGAAACACCCCGAATGTCACTTATTGAACAAGGTTAATAAGTAGTTTATTATGTGGCAAAATATAAAGACCTCAGGGCTGAGAATAGTTTTTTTTTTTTTTATTCAGGCCTAACACTCGGTTAGTAAATAAATTTGATACTTGTGTTGTGGTTCTGATCCCATCGGATTTTATTTCACAGTAATGATGCTGTATGTTGCTACTTACATAATGTCATGCATATGGTTTAAAGTCCGTGTGGTTAGCGGATTCAAACGCAAAGGAACTTTGTTTTTTGTGTGTGTTCTTGGTTTTCTTTACTCAGCCAAATTTCTGTATGCAATTATTAAAAAAAACACACACACACAAACTGTCTCTCTGTGAGCTGAGTGTAGTTCAGAGAGGTCCTCATGAGGCTGGTTTCTATCCAAGTGTTTCATTCGCTTGAAGCATGTTTCTAAAACTTGTTCCAAACACATCTGGAATGCAAATGCAAGCACATCAGGGATCCAGAGGTATTATAAATTTCCAGAGGTGTCACTACATGAACTGATCTAAGCTTGCATGATAACAGTAACATCTGGTGGCATGTTTCAGGTGTAAAAAGCATCCTTATTGTGACTGATTACTTGTGCACTCTTGGAAAAACTTTCTGCTTGTATGCATGTTGCAATATGCTGCAGCATGATCCATGGAGGTATGCTGTTTCGTCTACAGGAACACAGTTGCTGATGACGGAGAAAGCTTGAACCTTGGGATTGTGAGCGTTCGCGCTGGGGTAGAAACATCACAGGAACGTATTCTCTCCCTTCAGGTAGGGTTCACATCAGCCGTCAAAACCAAGAAAGTGTTTTATCTGTGATTCTTGGCTGTGCCATGAGTGTTGATACCAGAATGATGCATTACTGTGGGGAGGGGGACATTCAGTGAGTGGTAGGTCTATGGATGGAAACACCTTGTTGATAAGAGGCCAGTGGAGAATGGGTAGACCGGCTCGAGTTGACAGAAAGGATAGGTGATAAAAATACGGACACGCACTACACATAGGTGCTTCTCAAAACATTTATTTGTTGTTTCCTTGCTCCTCGCTTGAACCAGAAGTTCTTCTGGTCTGCCATCTTTGCCAGCCATCCCAAGTGTGTATCAAAGCTCGAGAAGTGACCATTGAGGAGCCTTGAGGGAGAATACACGAGAGCAGCCTTACCGGAAGAGCTGCACGTCAGAGTATAAATAATCCGCCTCATTTAAGACATCGGATGCTTTTACACACAGAGCAGGTCAGCTGTGCCACTGTTTGTCATCAACAGAGGTCACTGTTCCACATGATTCATCAGAGGAAACGTCTCGTTTCTCTTAAAACACATTTCCTCGTTCCCCACGCTGCTCACATTGTTTCCTGGTCTCTCTCGGTTTCCTCGGTGGGAGACTAAGACGCAAGTGAGGGAAACAAAGATGCAACTTCAGGGTTTTGAGAAGCACCCCATTATCATCTACTGATTGATCTATGCACTAAGTGGTGATGTCATAGAGAGGGACGCTTCCATCACGGGACATTTACGCTTTACGCACTGCCTCTTGGCACTTCGATGGACTGAACATGGAGCTCAAGGAAGGAAAACACTAAGTTGTGCTGCGGGGTGATGGTAGTCTGGGACCAGGACTGAGAAACACTGTTTTAGAACATAACACCACACCTTTAGGATAAAAATCCTGGTTAATGATCAAACAGGAAGTAGGAAGCAGCGCAACATGTAAACACTGTTTCCTAAAGGTCTAACTCCGAAGTTTAAATGGAAAACGTAAACATTTCCTTTTGGTGGTAAACAGCTGAGCTCAGCGGAGAATCTGTTGCCTTTAGACCCAGAAGCCTTTGAAAAGCTTGAGTCCATTAATTACACCAAATTAATATTCAGAAGTTTTGATACAAAGCAGTGAGGGCCTGAATAAATACTGTCAGCGTAGCTCTTTGCTTTCATCCCAGCAGTTTGCATATAAATCACAGGACGAAATGCTGTGTAATTCAATTTGGGTATAATTTGCGCAGACATGTCTCCAAATGGAAAGGTCGGCCTTTTTCGTGGTGAGCATTGTCCGTTTTATATTCCGGCTAAGGAAATGGGCGTAATGGCCCGAGATTGATTTCTTCGAGATTACAGATTGATTCTGTCTCCGCCGTAGCTTGATGGGGTTTCAGTCCCCTGAATAAACAGCGTGTTTATTATCTGCAAGCCTAATTTGATGTGGAATGGGTTCTCTCTCCTCATACAGAGCAGCTCGCCCGTTCTGATGTGATGGGAGAAGATGGGACGAAAGAGTTTAAAGTCTTTTAGCAACTCGCTGGATAATATCCATCTTTAGAAAGCAGAAATCTATGTTGGCAATGTTCGGAGTGTGGATACTGTTATCTGGATGACCTCAGATGTATCTTAGCGGAGACGCTGAAGTGTCTCACCTGTTCTACAGGTAGAAAATAAACAGTGACCAGTCAGTTTGTTGCTCGGTGGAGTAAAGACAGGGTCGATGGTGAGGGGTGAGTACCCAAACACGGGGAGAACATGCAGATGCTAAACAAACTCCCTCGCCAAGCCCAGGACTCTAACCCAGGACCTTATTTCTGTAAGGTGGACTTGCTAACCATTGCACCACCGTACAAACCATATTTGTAAACAATTCTTCACCAAAAAATTTCTGTAATTGCTTTAAATTTGTCATTGGCCTTTTCGTAGCCTCTCTGACCAGTTTCCTCCTTGCTAACCACTACGCCACCATGCCATCCAAAGACCTGCAGATTAAGCTAATTGGCTGTTTTAAATTACGCCACTGTGCCGCCAACTTGAATAATTCCAGTTGCCAACGTCATGTGATGTCCAAAAATCTGCTTCTCATATGGGAGTCGGTGGTGTAGTGGTTAACATGTCTAGCTTACAGCAAGAAGGTCCTAGGTTCAAGTCCCAGGCTTGGTGAGGGTGTTTCTGTGCTTGTGTGGGTTTCATCTGGGTACTCTGGTTTCCCCCCAATATCTAAATACATGCACATTAGGCTAATTGGCTGTTCCAAATTGCCCCTAGATAAATTTTTTTTATTCGTTTTTTACACGGTATTCCGCAAGGGAAACTTTGACTTCTGCGTTTAACCCATCCAAAGTGAGCACAAACACACACTTGGAGCAGCGGGCGGCCACACATTGGGGCGCCACGAGAGCAGTTGGGGGTTCGGTGCCTTGCTCAAGGGTACTTCAGCCATGATGGTGGAGGAAGAGAAGGTGCAGCTAACCCCCCCCACCACCACAAATTATTCCTGCTGTTTCGGGAATCCAACCAGCGACCTTTCGGTCCCAAAGCAGCTTCTCTAACTATTAGGCAACGGCTGCCCCCATAAGTGTGAGTGTGTGTTGGCCCTGTGATGGAGTGGTGAGCTGTCCAGGATGCACCCTGCCTTCACCTATAGTCTGCTGAGATGGGCTCCATCCTCCTCGCGACCCTAGTAGGATTATATGGTTCAGTAAATGGATGAATAAATGCTTCTGAGAGTCTTTGTCATAACTCATCATCTGTTTTTCATCCATCACCTTTTACCTCCCAGATAAGATCAAACGTTTGTGTTTGGGCGAAGCCAGGATCTTACCCCTCAAGACATTTATATTATAAAGACAAGTGTGTATAAAATAAAAAAAAAATCTCCCTTTACTTCTACATGTGCTGTATTTGCTAGAATTTGAAGTGAGACCGAGTCCGAACCACTGAGTTGAGTTTAGGGGCTCTGTGGCACTCCAGGCATTGAAGCTCACATCCTTCTGGTCAGCCGGAATCATTTATTAGGGAGGGAGGGGTAGGGGGGAGAGCTCCTGAGGTCTACAGTCCTCCAGCTACAGAACTGCGAAGCCTGTATGCTGAAAGCTGTGTGCGTGACTTTCTCTTCTTCGAGTTCCTGCCAAAAAAAGTGCCGAACCCAGGCGCCCTATTTCTACCCAAGGGTGAAATTGCCTATTTGTAATTTCCATTACAACCTGGCCTTGAAAAATGATTTTTATCATCTGAGGAGAGAGATTTCTCTCTCTCTCTCCTCACTTCCTCCACCTCGCTCTCATTTTGACGACGTGCCGTTTGATGAAACGTCCCCTCTCCAGGCTCTTAAACCCCCCCCCCGGGTCCCTCTCCTCTAGTTTGTTCTCTTTTCTTGATATTGATGGATGAATGCGTGCCGCGGCGTTTGAGCGGTCAGCCCTCTGTTGCCTTTTGGCTTTGTTCAGTTTGTTCAAAACGACATGAGGCTTGTGACAGAAGATTTCAGTTTGCTTCCTGTGCAACTCAAATCACATACTTCACATTTGATTTGTGTGAGTCGTGGCTTTAAACTCGGTGAGATATCAACACCTGTACCGTGTGCCTGAACGGTCGATGTATTTCGTACGCCGTAGCCTTAGCCTGCGTTTATAGCAGAAGGGGCGGAGCCACCAAATGGGGATGTTCTGTGAAAAGTATTTAAAAAAATAAATAAATAAAAATCATTCTCTGATTGGAGGCTAAAAAGTTCCCTCATGATACCATCTGATTTTAATTAATCAGTGAATTCTCTATGCTATTTTTATTTAAAGATAGATTGTGTAGCTCTGTGATGTGATCTCCGATTCAAATGTGATCAACTTTGTTTATAAAAATATCAGAGACAGGCTAATCACCATGCATCCATTTAAGAATGATTTCCTACACACTGCACTTACGCACGCTCTCCTTTTTATGTCAAATAATAAAGCTGCTGATTCTTGATTTATTTCAAACGTTGCCTTTTCACAGCCGGAACATTACCTGAGCTCAAGGTGTACCCCACCTTCGCCCAGTGTCGGCTGAGATAGGCTCCAGCCACCCCAGGACCCTAATAGGATTAAGCAATTTGTGAATGTTAGTTATTTTTTTTAATGTAGGTTTAAGTTACTTAATGTTTGTGTTCCTGTTAGGAATTTGGGGTGGGGCTTAAATACTATGGCTACATTAAATTATTTTAATAATTATTTAATTTATTATTTTTGCAAACATTAAGTGGGCTATGATAATTATTTAACCCTCTAACAGTTTACCTCTTTACATATGCGCGCACACACACACCACACTGACTCTTGGTGAATCTCTTGCCATAGAATATTAATATAGAATATTTTTATTCAGAGAAGGTTGCCAGGTCTTCCTCGAATCCATCCCTTTTTAAAATGAAAGAATTTATTTATAGTAAAATAAGTGTTGAGTCATATTTGATGTGGAGCTGCACAAGTTTTATTTATTTCTGGACTTGTTCAAAATCCTGCTTGTGTAGGTTTTAACATTACCTGGCAACCCTGAGCATAAGATCCCATTCTGTCATGTCTCTCTTTTGATGTAGATATATATTATATAGATGTATATTGTGGAATATCTTGATTTTATCTTGAGCTTGATCTTGATTTGTATAAAATAGCTTGGGGGCAGGGTTAGTGTTTGAACCAGTAAGATCAGGGTCAGCGACTTTAACATGTACAAATACATATCAAGATAATGATTTAGGTGAGAATTTGACCAGGGTCTTTTGAGAATTAAAGGTTGATGTGTTTTAATGACTATTTAATTGAAATGTTTTATTGGATGTAAAATTTAATAGAAGCGTTCTCGTGGCTTTGTAAAGGCTCATTAGCCGTTAAACGAAGCACCGGTAAATGTTTATATGATGATTCTGAATGTGTCTGCGTTAAAGGTACTTGAACTGTGTGTGTGTGTGTTTTAACCTTTTGTAATCACCAAAAAGACTGAACAGTGTAAAAATCTGTCATAACCACCCAGTTCTCATAATAACTTGTGTGTGCGTGCTTATCCTTATATAGCCTGAACCACTTCAAGCCCACTCTCTTTAGTGTGTAAATCTCTTGTAGCTCTGCAGGATATCTACTACATCCACATTTAATATTTACACATTATATCTTAATATCCAACTATGAGTAATAAAGTGGTTCATAACTGTTCTCTCTCTCTCTCTCTCTCTCTCTCTCTCTCTCTCTCACACACTGTTGTAAACTATAATTTACTTTATACACGTATACATTTCAGCGTAACAGTGGCGTAGTCGTTATCACGTCCACCTCACATTAAGAAGGTCCGGGGTTCGAGTCAGCGGCTTGGCAAGAGCGTTCCTGTCTGAAGTGAAGTCATTCGTTCACTTACTGAACCGCGTAATCCCACACTGGAGGCTCGAGCCTATCTCCGCTGCTGACTCTCGAAAGCTCGATGTCCATAACAGGGCAACGCACACAATCATTCACACTCACACCCTCGGGTGATTTGGAATAACCGATTAGAATGACATGCATTTCTTTTGAATTGTGGGAGGAAACCGGAGTACCGGGAGGAAACCCACACAAACGCCCTAACCGAGCCTGTGACTCGAACCCACGACCCTCTTGGTGTGAAATGCCTCCTCCCACCCCTCACCCCCCCTTTGTGGTAAAATTATACGACTGGGTAACGTTCAGACTGTGGAATGTAAAGGCGCTCAGGTTCCTGTGGACTTTTTTTTTTTCAGCTTTCTTACTTGATCCCTTTCCTGTCACAGTCTAACGGAGGGATGAAAGATCCAACGTCTGGAATATTACTGAGGTGAATTTCAAGCTTGAGCATGAAAACTCATAACGCGCTCGCTCTCTCTCAGGGCCCCGCTGATGGGGAATGCTTTAATAATTTAAGGTGGCCTTAAACTAATCTATTCCAGGCACCCAGTTGATATATTTTATCGAGCAAACGTGACGATAATCGAATAGCATCATTTACTCACCACCACTGAATGGCGTGGGAATTCACTTGTTCACATCTACAGATGGGGATTTAATCTGGCAACCGCTCTGTTTGGTAAAGTAATTGATGAGGGTGAAAATACGTTCAAAGTTATAGCACTGACGCATGATTGTGTGTCTGTGTTGTATCTTTTGAATTCATTATTTTACTGTACTTTTTTTATTTTATTTATTTATTTTAAATAATGGTGTTTTGTGTCTGTGATCATTTCTGCACTTGGCTCAAATATAGTTGTTGCAGAGTTGAGTATTTTAGAGATTCTGACAAGTGCACCATATGTTTCTCTGTCTGGGTGCCGACGTGGGCGTGAGTGGCGAGAGCGGAAGCACTGAAATGTGGCACGGACGTGAAGACTGAATTATTGATGAGGTAGATGGTGGAGGTGTTGAGGAAAGCTGGCTTGGCAGAACTACTTTGGGCTCAAGAATGTTTAGTCTCTCTCTCACGCACGCGCACACACACAAAGTTTATTTTTAACTGTTTTCTCAATGAAATTTATCGCTAAAAAAAAACCTCACTGAGATGGTTAAAGGATCACCTGACTTATCACCTTTTCCAGTCTACAGCAAGCTAATTAGCTTTCAACTGTAAGCATTCTGATTAGTTCAGCATAAGCAACAGCTGTTCCTAGAGTATTCCATTGCTTGAAAGCATAACTGAATGCAAACAAGTATGGGTTGCAAGTCACTGTCAAAAGATCTCCGGGATAAAGTAAAATCCGTAATCAAGAAGTGGAATGTGTTTGGTACAACTAAGACCCTTAAAACAAACTGGATGTGCTTCCAAACTGGATGGAAGAGTGAAACTGGTCAGAGAGGCTACCGAGAGGCCAATGGCAAATTTAAAGCAGTTAAAGGAATTTTTTGGCAAAGAATTGTTTGCAATCATTGCTTGTATTGCATTAAGTCAGGGCTGCATGATAGTGTAGTGATTAGCACGTCTGTCTCACAGCAAGAAGGTCCTGGGCTCAAGTCCCGGGCTCGGTTGAGTGTTTCTGTGTGGAGTTTGCATGTCCTTCCAATGTAGCCTCCATGGGTTTCGTCCCATTTTTGTTTTTCTCCCACAGTCCAAAGACATACACATTAGGCTAACTGGCTGTTCCAAATTGCTTGTGTGTGTGTGTGCGCGCTACTCAGGGTGTGCCCTGCCTTCTCCCAGAGTCAGCTGAGGTGGGCTACAGCCTTCCCATGACCCTGGTGCGATTAAACAGCTCGGCAGATGGATGGATGAGGTTAAGTCATGATTGAGCTTTGCAAGGTGCCACGGTGGCGTAGTGGTTAGCACGTCTGTCTCACAGCAAGAAGGTCCTGGGGTCGAGTCACATGCTTGGCGAGGGCATTTCTGTGTTGAGTTTGCATGTTCTGTCGGTGCTTGCGTGTGTTTCAGTGGCTCACTGGTTAAGGCTCTGACTTATTAATCCAAAGGTTCAAGCCCCAGTACCACCAAGCTGCCACCGTTGGGCACTTGAGCAAGGCTCTTAACCCTCAGTTGTATGAAAATGATAAATGTACGTCACTCTGGATTAGGGCGTCTGCCAAATACCATAAATGTAAATGTTTCCTCTGGGTACTCCGGTTTCCTTCCACAATCCAAAAACATGCACATTAAACTAATTGGCTCTTCAAATTGCCCCCATACAATTAGCTAATAGCAAATGTAAGTTTACATGAAAAACAAGTTAATTTCAGCTCCTCATGCTAAAAATGATACACAGATAACCTTTTATATGATTGGATAATCTATTCTTTGCCGTGGCAGGAATGTGTAAAGTGTTCGATTTGTCTTTGCTTCTGTCTGCCATTTTTTTTTTTTTCTATAATTTTCTTCTTCGATTGTTCAGACTGCCATGTTAAATCTCAGGCTGCTCTGACGTCTCGGTGTGTGCAAGCAGATTCTGTCTTCAGTTTGTGTTTTCCTCTTGTGTATTACATCCCTGGCGCGGACGTCAGTCTTTTGGGTCTGTGCCCGTTACTGTCCATCAAGCCGTTTCATTCAAACTGCTGATGTGTTTTGTCAAAACAAAGCGCCGTCCATTTTCCTAGAATACTTAGGAGGTTTTTTGTAATCCAGCTCTCCTGACAGCTGACATGAGGACTTTTATTTTTTATTTTTTATTTTTTTCTTTTTTTTTTTCTCCCCCCTGTAATATATTTTCACTATTGCATCTATTTCAGCCATCCTGCCTATAGTCCAGACTTCTAGGTGTCCCAGCAGGTAGAAGTTTTTGCAGACGGAGGCATTTCAGCTATGAGTTTCAAGCTCATTAAAAAAAAAAATCCCTTAATGACCACTTCCTGTCTTGCTAGTACATCAGCTTCCTGAAGATGGAAATGAGAAGAGTAAATGTCTGAAATTATTTTTACTATTATTTTGCACACCTGTACAAATGTTTAAAAAATGATTCTGATTTATGTTGTATTTTTTTTATTATTATTAATAAATTTCTCCCCAATTTTCTCCTTAATTTCATTGACCAATTCCTACCCATCCCCCATCACATCACTACCAACCAGAAAGAGCAAAGACAACCACATGCTTCCTCCAAGGCATGTGATGACAATGAAATTTTTCAGACTGCTGCATGTGCATCTTCACTCGGATGTCAAAACAATCCGCCCTTTTTATATCTAATTACTTAACCCCCATGTGCTCCGGGACAGGAATGGCTGGGGCTCGAGCTCGCAAACTCTTGCATGATGGTATTGCACTTCTCCATTGTGCCACTTGGGGTCCTATACCTTTTGTATTATATAATTATATATTTTTTTATTAACATTGCATTTTAATTAATTAAATTATCTTATCATAATTGTATTTTTATCACATTCAATTTATATAATTTATTATTAAATATATTTAGTAGTGACAGTATTTTATTAATACTCTTTTAACTTTTGTATATATTTTATATAACACTTTATATAGGAAGGAAAGTTTCCGGTTGGGGGGATTTGAAATTGAATTAAAATTATATATAAGTTAATACATGTGCAGTAAAAGTGCTTGCCGGTTAACTTTACTACTATTTGTGCGTGGATAATTGTCAGTAATACTGGTGGCACCGAGGCACTGAGAGGCCCCTAACTCAAATTCCACTTAGGGGCCCATAAAGGCTTCTGCTGACCTTGGGTAGAAATGTTAACTGTGCTGCTAAATTAACTAGTTAACTTTACTACGAATCTAAACAACACAAGTGGCGATTTGTCCTTAATGTCCTGTCCTTAATGTCAAAAATTTTTTAAATTGCAGAGCAGTTAATGTTCAATTCATGCTAACCTTATCTATCAGAAATGCTAACTGGAACAGAGTGATGCGCATAAATCTAAATCTCATTACTCAAACTGTTCTTACATGTTTAAAATATATAATAAAGACAAACGGAAAGCAACAGTTAGAGGTTTGATACTGATGAATACCCAGCGACAGATGTTTTATGTAATGTGTGCATCCACTGTAGGTTGTCGTCATGCCTGATTTGATTTCTGATGAGGTAAGACTCTATATATAGATTTAGGAAGTACCTAAAAGCGGAGCTTCTGATGGATATCTCTATTGATAGGTGTCCGAGGCTGGTGCTGTGAGAGTATCGCGGCTCCTTTAAGGGTTGAATCAACTTCAGCCCTGGGAGAAATAACTATGTTCTGAAGTGAAAGTAGGAAAGGTTAACACTGAGTTTTCTTTTCCCTGCCTTTCACTCACAGAATTCGGCCTTCATTTGTATCACCTGTCATGATGGTTAAATTATCCGTTTAACAAGTTCATGTTCTGTGCTACCTTTTAATGTCTGGTGGCGTTTTGCTTGGTGAAAGTTTGTCTGCATACCCGAGTTAAATTGTGGGGGTTTTTTTTATTCTGCGTGAGTCTGAGTGGTGGTGTGTGAGCCTGTATTTTTTGGGTTTCAGTTTCGTTATTAAAGATTAATCTGTTTTTAGTGGTGATGCGGCAGCTTTATTGGGTTTCCTGTGGTGGTACGGACACGGGACAACCACCCATCTTCCATGCCTATGGCGGCCTATCTTTCTCTCTGTTTAAGGCGAACAAATCAGGTCGCACTGTTCACATGTAGTACTGAGGGGATTTTTTTGTATCATAATATTAACAAAGTTTTAATAACTGGTATATAAAGCCATATATAATACTGTAATTTAATACTGTAAATATTTCCTCAGAATACCATGAAAGCTGTGGTGTTTACTTTAAAACGCATTTAATTCCGTTACACTGCCTGGGAAATAATATTTTTGTAGGACTTGGAGAAATTCTCCACCGTGTTTACATGAATGAAAAATGATTCTGGCACACAGAAGCGAGTCGGAAACAAACTGAGCTAAAGGAAGATGTACAACACAATGAATGCATTAAGTAGGAACAGGTGCAGGTGATCACGAACAGGTGGATCGCGGGTAAATCTAAAAGTGCAATAATCAGGAAAATGTTGTTACATTTACACTACATTTGCTTTTCCACTTTAGTACATCCACCTCCGTTTGTAGCTGCACTTATTGGCTTCTTCACAGCTAATTGTCATATAGGTCACTTTACTGGTACATCATTACTGCCTGTAGTACATATCCCAGAGTATCATTCAGTTATTCCTTCATTTGGCCAAAATGCTTAATCCTACTAGGATCACGGGTAGGCTGGAGTCTTTTCCAGCCAACTCTGGATGAAGGTTACCTGAACAGCTCACCCATCCACCGCAGGGCCAACACACATACAACCATTCACACTCACACTTGGGGGCAGTTTGAAACCACCAATTTGCTTAATCTGTGTGTCTTTGGACGACATATTGCCATAGTGGTTGGCAAGGAGGAAACTGGTCAGAGAGGCAATGGCAAATTTAAAGCAGTTACAGGATTTTTTTTTTTTTTTGTCAGCTAAGAGTCCTAAAAATATGGCGGTATATTGGTTGGCATGTCTGTCTGACAGCAAGAAAGGTCCTGGGTTTGAGTCCCGGGCTCAGCGAGGGTGTTTCTTTGTGGGGTTTGCAAGTTCTCCCATGCTTGTGTGGGTTTCCTCTGGGTACTCTGGTTTCCTCCCACAGTCCAGAGACATGCACATTAGGATGAGTGGTAGTTCCAAATTACCCCTAGGTGTGAGTGTAAATGGTTGTGTGTGTGTGGTGCCCTGCAGTGGTCTGGCAGGCTGTTCAGGGTGTACCCCACCTTCGCCCAGTGTCGCATAAGAGAGGCTTCAGCCACCCCGCGACCCTAGGAGGATTAAGCTGTTCGGCAAATGAGTGAGTGAGTAAGTGCATGTCATTTAACTGTGGGAGGAAACCGGAATGCCCAGAGGAAACCCATGCAAGCATGAGAAGAACATGCAAACTCCGCATAGAAACGCCCGAACCGAGCACGGGACTCAAAGCCAGAACCTTCTTGCTGTGAGGCGGATGTGCTAACTGCTGTACTACACCACCACCCAGCCGTACAGTATGAGGCACATAAGTGGCCCAGTGCATTATGGGAATTAAGGTTTTTTTTGCTATGGCTGATCGGTGTGCTGTGTAATCTACTGTACAGGAAGTTGCTCAGTAGGTTCAGTAGTTAATATTTACATACATCGTTGTTTGTTTACAGTATTCTCAGACTGGACTGTAATTTGATGCCATGATGATCGACAGTATTCCCGCGTTCATACACTCTACACTGAAAGAACTCGCTCTCTCTTGTCTTTCAGCATGACTCCAAATGATGTGTTTTTGTGAAACGGAACAATGTTAGCAGAAGCAGGATCACATTACGACATTACAGAAAGGGCCTGGCTCAGCTGGACCGAGCCTGCCATGTGTGTCATTCTCCCATTATCAAATTTTGATACTCAAACAATAAGGAGCATTGGATTTCAAGGCCTCAGGAATCCCTCTCCTCCTCAATCCTTCTTCATATCATTGTTCCCAAGTCAGGCAGGGAAGCTCTGAATCTGTCATCGACCCATTCAGAGACAGACCGATCCCGTACCAGTCAGGATGCCAGCAGGCCGTGTAAACGACACACAATACCCGTGCTGAGAATGAAAAGGCACTCAGTACCATATCCCCCATGCCTCGTAAAGCCTAACGGACCTGAAGTCACCGGCGGAGTTATTGTGAGCTCCTGTTGTGTTTATTATTTAGAAGTGGATGTTCTCCCCACCAAGGTCATGTCCTAACAACAATCTTATTTTATATATTAAAAAAAAGTAGTGATAAAGTTCTCATGGTAAAGTCTTTTCATCTTTAGGGTCATAATGGTGAGTATAAAGTGGTTTTATATATATATATATATACCAAAAAATCAAGAAAAAAGATAACTTACCAAAAAAAATTATTAATGATAGTGTAAATGTAGTGTGTGTGTGTAATATACAAAGTAGTGTGCAGTGAAGATTATACACCACCACTTTTTTTCTAAAAGGGCTCCTAATAAAAAGTAAAAAAAAATTACTTCTATAATTTTTTGGTGAAAATGTATTGAACAATGCTACTGTAGGCAACGAGAACAAAAAATAAATAAAAAATCATTCCGACAAGTATGTTGAGGTAAAAGTATGGCTAACAATCAAAAACACTAAAAATACCAATTTTTCAGAAAAATTGAAGAAATTTTTTTATTTTTATTATTTTTTGTTTTACTTTTGCATAGTATGAATGAATTTCAAACCATCTGGAATGGTTTAGCGAGTGAAGAAATAAAAAAAAATAATAAATGTGAACACTATGCCTGAAAGGTTAAATGCTGTAATCAAAGTAAAGGGTGGCCACAATAAATATTAGCTTTTTTAATCAAAAAAGAGACTGTTATTTTGTTACTATATATTTTTGTTTACTTATTCTCAATATGATCCAATATTACATGAAATAAATACTTGAATAGTACTTGGTTTCTGATTTATCTTCATTTTGTTAAGTGTATATATACTGTGTGCATGTCTTCAGACTGTGGGAGGACCCCGAAGTACCTGAAGGAAACCCACAGAAGCACGGGGAGAACATGCTGACTCCACACAGAAATGCTGCAGAGCAGAATTTTTATATATATATATATATATATAAAGCTGATTATTGTGGTGTTAAAGGTATCAAACCCTTCAGTATGTGTTAGTAAGAGTAGTAAAAATAATTCCACTTCGTTGATTATTTTCCCGTAGCAGCATGATGTTTAAATCCTCGCAGGCGTTTGGTCACTGTAATAAGGGCTTAGCGAGGACTCGGGTGGAGGGGGGGGGGGGGTTTCACATCATTATCCAGTCGGTGTCCTGGTGGTTAATGAAACGATCCTTAATGTGACTGCGAGTACGCCACGAGAGGGGTCTGCTGGAGAAACGGCGCTCGCTCTTCCCTCTCTCTCTCTCTCTCTCTCTGTCTCCCCTCCCTTGCTTTTTCTCTCACTCTATCTCTCTCTCAGCATTTTTTTCCTCCACCGTTAGCTATTTGTCAGGGTGTGTGTGAGAGAGAGAGAGAGAGAGAGAGTGTGTGTGTGTGTGTGAGAGTAATGGAAAGGACATGGCGGCTGTTTATTAAACAGTGTATATTAATATCTCTGGTGTCTGGGGTGGCGTACAGGACGGCGTTCCTGCTCCCCTCTCACGTTCCTTTTTTACTCACATTTAAACATTTGTAACATTTTTGTTTAGACATGCAGCACCTTGATGCTGAACCCATGGAGTTCTGTGTGTGTGTGTGTGTGTGTGTGTGTGTGTGTGAGAGAGAGAGAACAAGAGCTAACCGTGTCTGGCTTTAATGGGAAATCATTCCAGAGAATCGGGAGCTGGGGAAAGAATGTTCCAGTCCACTCCGCTACAAACCAGTGGGGGGGAACCCCTCCCTCCCTGATCAACATGATCTCTAATCCTATACTGCTACAGATGTGTTTCTCCATCCTTCTCACTCTCAGCTCTGTTTCTTTTTCTCTCTGTCTTTTAATTGCTTTTACACAAGAAATTTGGTGTCCCTGGAAATTCTGTGGTGGCGCGGTGGTTAGCACGCCCGCCTCACAGCAAGAAGGTCCTGGGTTCCGGTCCCGGGCTTGTGCATTTCTGTGTGGCGTTTGCATGTTCTCCCTGTGCTTGTGTGGGTTTCCTCCGGGTACTCCGGTTTCCTCCCACATTCCAAAAACATGCACAGTAGGCTGATTGGCTGTTCCAAATCACCCTTGTGTGTGTTGACCCTACGATGGTCTGGTGAGCTGTCCAGGGTGTACCCCGCCCTCGCCCCAAAGTCGGCTGAGATGGGCACCAGCCTCCCCGCGACCCTAATTAGGATTAAGCAGCTTAGAAAATGAATGATAGAAATATCTCATTGCAATAAAAGTGAGTCATAATAGCTTCTGCCTTTTCTCCTCTCTCTCTCTCTCTCTCTCTCTCTCTCTCTCTCTCTCTCTCTCCCTTTATCAATTGGACTGCTCTCTTCCTTCCTCTCCTCCTCTTTTCTCTGTTGCCTTTTCTCAGTATACCACTCTTTCTCTTTCAGTTCTTCCTTCAGCCTTCTTTCACTCCATTATTCTCTCACACACTGTTTACTTCTCTCGCTTTCTCACCTTCCTTTCCCTTTTCACTTCTTCCGTGCTTGCTGTCTGTATTAAGTGTTTTACCTTTCTTCCTCTCTTTTCACTGACCCAATCGCTCATTTATCTGTCTGCTTTCACTCCATTCAATCTATTTCTCTTCCCTCCCATTTTCCTGTCATCTTTCTTGTAGTGTATACTTTGATCCATCGTATTCTTGCTTCCTCTTTCACATTTGGCTCATTCCCTTTTCCTTTCTACTTTTTTGTGCTCTGTCTTTTATTTTTTATTTATTTTTTTAAAATAATAGAAATTTCAGTTTCTCTCGTTCTTGCCATCCCTCATCGACCGCTCGTCTTCAGATCACAGTAACGGTGTGTGGCATTAAGCACTCATCCCTCTCTCTTCCTTTCTCCCCCTCTCGGTCCATATTTCTCATGTGCTCTCTCTCTCTCTCTCTCATTCTCACTCACTTGTTCCCTCTTTTTTTACCTATTTTCATTTTTTTTAAGTGTCTCTCTCTAATTGACCGTCCCCTCTCTCTCTCTCTCTCTCTCTCTCTCTCTCTCTCTGCACTGCTCTTGGACACAGTCATGGCACGACTCACGGCAACTTTATCCAGCCGGGATTCCTTTAAAAAGGACCTGTGGAAAATAAGATCTGATCTCCCTTTCCCCATCTCTCCCTCTCTCTCTCTCTCTCTCTCTCCCTCTCTCCCTCCCCCCCCTCTCCTTTCTACCTTCTTATTTATTATCTCTGTCGTTTATCGGCTTCTCACCCTCTCTCCCTCTCGTTCTTTTCTCCTCTCCAATTATCTGGAATCTGTGGTTCTCACCATCTCAGTGTGAGGCATTGAGCTCTCTCTCTCTCTCTCTCTCTCTCTCTCTCTCTCTCTCTCTCTCTCTCTCTCTCTCTCTGTGTATGTGAGAGAGAGGAGGAGGAGCTCACAGCGGCGCTGTAGCTCTTCGGGAGCTGAGAGAGGGAGAGAGAGAGAAACTCCGACTCCTCATCCGCGGTTCTCTCTCCGTCAGTTCGCTCCAGGCTCGCGGCTCTTTCGGAAGGATGCGCGCGCTCCCGGTGCTCTTCTCCGTAGCTGCTCTCCTCCTGCACTCCTCTCCGGTAAAACAACCCCCGCATTTCACCCTCTTTCATGCGCTTTCCGTTCATTTTGTTTTATTTATTTATTTTTGCGTGCTTTCATCCCCGCACTTCCGCTCTGCGCATCAGTTCCCGGAGCGTCTCCGCGTAAAAAAGACGAAAAAAGAAAGAAAGAAAGAAAAAAGTCGATGCTGAACGCACGAGCCTCCCGGGACTGCCTCATTCTGTCCGGACTTTGTTTTTCCCCTTTTCCTTTTCTCCGTGCACTTTGTTCAGGGAGAAAAGATTGTAAACCGGGGTGGATTTTATAGCCGCACCGGGGGGCAAAAACGCGCGCGCGGAGGAGATCTGTGGATGTGCGTGTGCGCGCGCGCGCGTGTGCGGGGTATATAAATGTTGCGCACCGGCAGATTGTTTTTATTGTTGTTCTCCTTTTATTCCTATGATTTGAAGGGAGAGATGCTCACAGGACGCTGTGAATGAATTCCTCCTTGTGTGCCGGAGTCTGGTCCGGGATTCGATCTGATTTTTATTCTGCATTTGTGCTGATTTGGCACACTGTGAACTAATATTCCTGCAGTGCACATTCTCCTGCCACCTGAAGCTGAAAACTCATGGCCAGCTGCACCTCATGATAAGGATGAAGTGAGCGTGTGGTACAGCAGGAGGCACTAAAATGTGCAGTCCAGGATGAAGGATGGGGGGCGATTTCAGGAGGCTCCTCGGAGCTTCTCCGAGCTCCACGCTTCCATCCGAGAGGAGGTTCCACTGCTGCAGGAACTGCATGGGCAGCAACAACTCCTGCTTGCAAAATATGCTCTTGTAGACCCCAGGGAAGGAAGGGAAGTCTGCAGGGTAGTGCAGGTTGTGCATGGCTGCAAGTGTGTGAGAAATGTCGAGAGTGCTGTGTAATCACAGTGGGATAGATTACAGGAGTAGATCAGGGTTGGTATGTTTAGGTCATTGTTAGATCTAGTAGTGATTGTGAAGGTGCCAGGAAAACAAAAAACGGTTTAGTGATTTCCCCCTCTAAATTAAGTACAGGTCAATAAAGAAGAATACATTTGTTGAAGGTTGGTTCTTTAATCATTTTTGAAGGACACTTGGTTGTATGAAGTTGCTGTGAGTGACTGTTGCATGGACGTGGAGCGCTGTGGGTTTTAAGACAGGATGAATTAAAATTTTCTCTTTAAAAATGAGGTTCTTCAGCCCTGTGGTGTAGGGGTTAGCACGTCCACCTCACAGCAAGAAGGTCCTGAGTTCGCGTCACGGACTCGGCGAGGGTGTTTTTGTGTGGAGTTTGCATGTTCTTCCCGTGCTTGCTTGGGTTTTTTCTGGGTACTCCGGTTTCCTCTGACAGTCCAAAGACATGCACATTAGGTTAACTGGCTGCCCTGAGTTTGGGTGTGAATGGTCGTGTGTGTGTGTGGGTTGGTCCTACAATAGTTTGGCAAGCTGTTCACCCTGCCTTCACTGAGAGTAGGCTCAGATAGGCTCCAGCCTTCCTGCGACCCTAGTAGGGCAAGCGGTTTGGCAAATGGATTGAAGGATGGGAAAGGTTGTTTTGACAGGGGAACCTTTTCGTTAATAATGGCTTTATTTATATATAATGTATAGTAGTGTGCAGTGAAGATTATACACCACTTTTGTCTAAAGGGCTCCTAATAAGAAGTAAAAAATTCCTTCTCTGTAATTTTTTGGTGAAAATATATTGAATAATGCTATTGTAGGCAACAAGAAGCAAAAAAAAAAAAAAATCATCCCGACAAGTATATTGAGGTAAAAGTATGGCTAATAAACAAAAACGCTGAAAATGTCAATTTTTCAGAAAATTTTTCTTTTTTTATTTATTTATTTTTTACTTTTGCATAGCATGAATGAACATATGGAATGGTTTAGCGAGTGAAGAAATTAAAAAAATATGTGAACAATATGACAAAGTTTAAATGCTGTAAAGTAAAAGGTGGCCACAATAAATATTGACCTTTTTTCCAAAAAAAAGAGACTGTTATTTTTATTACTATATATTGTTGTTTGTTTACGCATTCTCATCAATATGATCCAATATTACATGAAATAAATACTTGAATAATACCGATAATAATTGAATAATATCAATAATACCCCCCCTCCCCCCCATTTTTAAGTCCATACCCAGCACCTTCGGTTTTAAAACGGAAGATCAGATCTTATTTTCCACAGGTCCATTTTAAAGGAATCCCGGCTGTATAAAGTTGCCGTGAGTCGTGCATGGCTGTGTCCAACTGGCAGAATGACAAGCCCGAGTGAATTGCTGTTTAAAAATGGGATAGATTAAATCGCACTCTTAAAATAACGCTGCCAGAAAAAAGGGTCAGGAGGTGTAATGATGGTTCTTTAATGCTTTCTGCCGGTTTCTTGAAGAACTGGATCGTTTTCAGTCTGAGATTTGGTGACTAATTTCAATTTGCATGGCTGTGGAGAGCTGTTTAAAAACAGGATGGATTCAATTTGGTTTTGAAAAGAGGATGAAAATGCCGGAAAAGGTTCCTGCGATGCAGTAAAAGTCACCACTGAAAAGCTGTTGAATGAAGGATGGGTTCTTTAAGCATTTTTTCCCCCATAGTTCCTCAAAGAACCAAGAGGTTGATTTCTAACCTTCCTTCATGTAGAAGCACTGTGCCAGTTCATCGGATCCCATTTTCCCTAATAACAGCTCCGATCCCATTTTCATAGGAAGGTTTGATGTTTTGATTGGGGGACAAAAGTTGCCGTGAGCTGTCTGGCCAAGTGAGAGTCGCGAGTGGATTATTGTTTATAAACAGCCTGCAGTTTACTTTTAAAAATAAAAAATGTTTGAGATGTTTCTTTAGATACAGTGTTGGACTTTGAGATGTATCTTTGGTGCCTTTGATGATTAAAGGATCATTTCCAACCTTAAATATAATAAATAAGAGAGGAGGAGAAGAATGATGATTTTGTGTGAGGAGTTGAGAAGGTGTTGAGATCAGATCTCGTTGTTCAGGTGATGTTTTGGTGAGTCGTGCATGCCTGTGGATTGCTGCTGGAAATCGGATCGATAGAAGATGCCAGTAAAAGGTTTTTAGATGCCGTAGAAGGCAGCACAGAAAAGAGATTTAATAAATGATGGTTCTTTAATCGTTTTTTGTCGGCGGCACAAAGAGAAAAACTTTTAAAAAAGGAAGTTGGTAATTACTGATCACATCGCGTCATTAAACCCCAAAAATAATAATATAGAGATTGAGGCACTGCCTAAAAGCGGAGCTCCCATATGATTACCCGTACTTGACAAGTTTTTGGTGGGAACTCTCAAACCCCATCCACATATCCTACATTATATCAAGATATTAATACATTTTTGGAGCATCAACAAGGCGCGTGACCATCAACCTGGAGATCCCAAATACGAATCCCGCCATACGTGACTGTGAGCCCATGGGAGCTAATTGGCCGAGCACTCACAGGAGGGAGGGATGGCATACGCTCACTTCCCTGTCACTCATAGCGATCACCAGCCAATCATGGGCATCTGTGAGCTCATTCGTACGAGGGGGCGAATAGCACTTTCCCTCCGAGTGTGTTAGGCCGCCCCCAAATACGCATGGATTAAAGAGGCTGGTGGCATCATCGCATGTCATGGAGGGGGCATGTGCATGCTTACGCCCTCCCCTGGTTGGGAGTGGTCGTGTCAGCGGGAAGGCAGCACTTGATGGGTGGGACTTGGATACAACTAAAATTCGGGGAGAAAATTGGGGAGTTTCGTTCATTTTAATAACTTGATTATAGAAGAGAATAAAAATGAGGGAACCAAACACACAATCTTAGTCTCGACATGTAAAGTCCACCATTTAGAAACCGTTGGTTCAGGGAACATTTCAGTAACACAAGAATATCATTAGTTCTGTATTTTTCACCTCATTAACGATGACGTCACATCACGTGAGCCGAGTATCATGCGCATCTTGTTCTCTATATTACTCTCTCCCAGAAACATTTTCGTATGTTTTTCCTTTTTGGAGATCTGATGAGCAGAGACGCTTTTAATCATTTAAAATCTTCACGTTTTATTCATTCATTTTCTGAAGCGCCTAATCCTAATTAGGGTCGCAGGGAGGCTGGCGCCCATCTCAGCCAACTCTGGGCGAGGGCAGAGTACACCCTGGACAGCTCGCCAGGCCATTGCAGGGCACAAAGACGGTGACGACAACCCAATGGCCTTCTCTTTACGAATGACATCAACGGTTCTTTTACATGCCTCTCACCACAGACAGTGAGAGGCATGGCTGGGCTTTGATAGCCCAGTTAGCTGCACTGGGGGACAGCAGTTACAACCCGCTGATAGTTGGGCTTGAACCCCCCACCTTTTGGATCAGTAAGCCAGCACCCTACCACCGGGCCTCCACTGCTTCACGTCTGGTCGTCTATTTGTATTTAGCGAGTTGTCTCCGTTTTTAAACATTTTTCCTTTCTATGTTTCAAACTTGTAGAGGTATATGTAATTACGTTAGACGTGTCGCTACATCTGACATCACATACGTATACAACACTTTCCAGACCGCACATGGGCTCCCATATGTACACGTACGCCGGAGGGATGGAGGGAAGTACACTATAGGTTTTTCTTGACGTTCCAAAGGCGAACCCGATGGTCAACAATGCTATTTCCTTATCAGTGATGCGCCGCTAATGATCATGGTTGTTTGTGTTTGGCCCTGCGATGGACTGGTGAGCTGTTGAGGGTGTACCCTTCCTTCACCCGGGGTTGGTGGGAATGGGCTCCAACATCCCTGTGACCCTTATAATGGATAAATTGGTTCAGGAAATGAAATGAACTGAGAGTACTCGCTCTTAAAAATAAATGCAGGAATGGTTCCTGAACCCGACCATATTGTGTTTGGTACCATAAAGAACTAGGGGATGATTTTCAATCTGGAATATGATGATTGATTAATTGCGTTCCCCAAAACATCCATGCGGGGATCTCGTTGGATTTCTGTTGAAAATGGAATAAATTGGATCTGGATCTTGAAGATGCCAGAAGAGGCGTCACTGCATCCAGCTGGCAAACAGACAATTCTGAATAAATTGGTGTTTAAAATATGATTGATTAGACATTACTAAAAAAAAAAATAAGGTGAACATGCCAGAAAAGGTTCGGTTCTGTTAGAGCCAATGGAGATTATCAACAAAGAGCCTTTTAATGAGCGATGGTTCTTTGACCTAATTTTGTTGGTGCCTGAAAGAACTGGAGAATTATTTTCGTTATTAAATGGTATAAATGTCAAAGGTGGTGGTGATCAGATCACTGTTGCACCAAGAAGGGTCTGAAGGTCTGTTTCTGGCACTTCCGTTAAAAAATAGGGGCTCAGATCTCATTTCTGCAGGATATCATGGAAGATACATGGTTTCTTCACTCAATAGTTCCATAAAATTGCTTTCGGATACTGTTGCATGGTGGTGACCAACCCTGTTCCTGGAGATCTGCACGACCTTCCTGAAGATTTCATCTTCAACCAAAGTCTAACAGTTGGTCAGGAACCTTCTATAGCAATGATTAGATGGTCAGGTGGCCATTATTACTGTTGGAACAAAAGTCTTCAAGAAGGTAGATCTGCAGGAGGAGATCGCTTTGGTGAACATTGCTGTAGATCAGTCAACCCTGTTCCTGAAGATCCACCCACTAATGGTGCCTACCTGATAGATCTAATCACCTGAATTCTTTATTTCAAAAGTCACAAGCCATGATTGGAGGATTAGATGGAAAAAATGGAAGGAACATCGGGAGAGCATCAGAGTGACCTCGGTATTCACCGTAATAACATCAAACATCGGAATAAAATAGTTACACCAAGGAATATGATTGGTATTGTATGAGCGCACTTCTAGGAACCATTTCCAGAAATTTATATGGAAGGTTTCGGTGTTTATTTAATCACGGCACCTAAAATGGTTCCTCTTTGGCGGCCTGTTAAGGAACCGTTGCGATCTTATTTTAGGAGTGTAGATCAGATCTCCTCTGATCAGTCGGCTGGGTGAAGTTGCTGCATGATTGACGCTTTGACATTTCTTCATTCATTCTTTTTAGAAGCCGTTTAATCCTAATTAGGGTCGCGGGGAGACTTTCTTTTTCTTTCTTTTCCCTCCCATTTCATTTTTTTTTTCTTTTTCACTTTCGTTTTTTTCCCCTTCAGTTTTTCTTTTGTCTCCTCTCTTCCGTTTTCTTTTTGTTACCTCCATTCATTTTTCATATTTTTCTCCTTCCTCTTCCGTTTTTTTCTTTTCCCATTTTTCTGTTTTTCTTTTTCTCCAATTCTTTCTTTTCCCCTATCCCTCCCATTTTCTTTTTCACTTTCCTTTTTTCTCCCCTTCCATCTTTCTTTTTCCAATTGTCTTGTTTCTTCTCTCCTTTCTTTCTTATTTTTTCCCCTTCAATTTTTCTTTTCCCTCCTTTCTGTACTTGCCTTTACCTCTTTTTCACTCTTTCCCTTTGCCCTTCCCTTCACTCCAGTGTGCGTCTTTGCTCTGTAGTGTAGGAGTGAATCGCCCTCGATCTAAATGAACAGAGACTCATTTGAATATTCATTAGCGCGCTCTCTCTCTCTCTCTCTCTCTCTCTCTCTCTCTCTCTCTCTCTCTGTGAATTTTATCCTTATTTCCTCCATTCATTCTCTACACTAATCATTTTCTTTCTTTTCCTTTATTATAGATTTCTTCTTTTATTTCCTCCTTTCTTCTTATCTCATCATTTAGAAATGCACTATGCTGTGCTGGAATGCGCGCACACACACACACACACACAGGCACATTCTTAGAGCTGCTAAGATCATGCTGTCCATGATCTTACTCTTCATATTGGTGTCATGGTGATCCACAGGAAATCAATAGTGTGTGTGTGTGTGTGTGTGTGTTGTCTCACAGGGGCTGCTCGGGGAGATGCAGCTGAATGCGTCGTTGTGCAAGTCAGGATTTTCACAAAGCCTTTACTCCCTGCGCCTCTCGAGGGATCTAGTGCACGGTCAAAGTGTGCTCAAAGGTAGGGCCCTACTTTAATACTCTCTGCTGTTTGTGTAGTGGGGCTTTAATACTCAGAGCAGCATCAAACACTGTGTGTGCGGAGTGACATGTATGATGCTGGGAATCGGAAAGCGTGTGTGTGTGTATGTGTGTGTGTATGTGGGGGGGGGGGAGTGATCTGTGTAATGCTGGGCTTTATATCCATATCCTTTTGTACTTGATGCAGTGTTCAATGGCTCTCACAATTTTGATCTGTCTGTATGTCTATCCATCTGTTTATGAAATTATAGACACTTAAAGACAGGATTTTCATAAAGAACTAAACCAAAGCTGCAAAGTCATCTTGCTAAATGCAGTGTTCAATGGCTCTCTGACTTTCTGAACATGTGTGACTGTTTTCTGGTCACTGGAAACTTTTACAGAATTTATTTACAATATTTTCTGGAATTCCAAATATTTAGCAGCATACAGTTTACTTCTGAACTAAACCACTTTCATTCTCAATCTTTTAATCCCTTCACTGACTATCAGGGTTTTGTGTATGAACCTTTATATAT
>JBCNYH010000003.1:32408542-32426226 GCA_039654325.1 Tandanus tandanus
CTCTCTCTCTCTCTCTCTCTCTCTCTCTCTCTCTCTCTCTCTCTCTCTCTCTCTCTCTCTCTCTCTCGCTCACTCTCGCTCACTCTCTCTCTGTGTATATTAACAGTATGGTTATCTTTTTTTTTTTTCCCCCCTACACCATAGCCTACGTGTTTTGTTGAAAGCTTGTCACTTTGTCTAACTTTCCCTTAAACCATCAGACACTCTCCTTTACACACGAGTGAAATATCTGTTCTGCGATTTCTTCATCTCTGTCGCTCCGTGTTCATCCATCACTCGCGGTGTAAATAATCGCTGCTGCAACACACAGCAAGAGAGATTAACCAGATCAGAGATGTCCCATCTTCAAAGAGCCAGTGGCCAACTCTGTGGTCGTCTGTGGACCGTTGGATTTTAATGGGCTACTTATCGTTTATTATTTAAAATAATTCTCTTTAGTGTTTGTTGAAGTCACTGCTGTGCTTCATTTCCTGTTTCCTGTGTGGTCATGTGAGCAAGTTTTTCACAAACACACAAACAGCTCTGTTCTCGTCTTTAATATACTACAAGATACATCACATTCGATTATAAATTACTTTGCAATTTTTTTATTTTTTTTTGGATGTTTGTGTGTTGGTTTTGTTACACTTTGTTCTGTTGCGTTTCAATGCTATACGCTGGTATTTGTTCTGATTTGTGGTGTTTTTTCATGCAGGATTTTTTTTTGGCTTGTCATGCTTTGATTTGAATTTTTCTTTTTTTTTTCCCTATGAATTCTTTTTGTTGCTATTTGCACTGGTTTTGTCACATTTTGAGTTGTTTTTGCATTGGTCATGTTGCACTTTGAGTTGGTTTTCTTCATTTGTTGCCTTGGTCTGGTTGCATTTTTACAATCATTTTGTAGTGATTTGAGTTGGTTTTGTTCTTTAAATTGGTTTCGCTGCTCTTGACACTGCTTTTATCATGCTTTGCATTGGTTTTGTCGCACGTTGTTTTGGTTTTGTGGCACTTTGCATTGATTGGTCATGCTTGCTGTTGATTTAATTGCTTTTTGACTTGATTTTGTCGTGTGTGTCTATTTGTGATACTACCAACTGGTGTGTATTAAGAGGTGTTAAAAAAAGAGAAATATTAATAAATGACGTTATTAGTAGGAGTTGATACTAGCCTGTTGGTTTTAGCTGTCATGAGCCTTTTGTGATAATCACTAATTTGGTTTTCTAGTTTTAATTTGACTGAAAGGGGGAAAAAACAAAAAAGAAATAGATAGAAAGAAGAAATGAGTATACTAAAGTGGAAGAACAACAAAGTACAGAAGTGTAAATTTTACCTCATGGTTCACTGAAGGGGTTTGTGTGTTACAGTAAACCGTATATAGAGCCACAGTATATATTCACTAGATATATCTGGTCAGCTATAGGTTGAAGATATCCCCAGATAATTTTACCCGGAATGGTCCTCAATGACTGCTGTACAACCACCAAATCCCTCTCACACACACACACACACACACACACACACACAAAACTCCTGCAGTTTTTGGAATCAGATCTTTATCTCAGATTTGACTTGGAAATGAGCTTGTCACATCTCGTGCATCTCTGCCAACATTTTATAAATATTTAACTTTAATTTAATCCCCCGTGTCAGGTCAACTTGACCTTGACAGTTTGATGATATAAAAACAGCTCTACGCTAATGAATTAAGTAGCTCTTTTTCATACAAATAAAAAAAAACTATCACCTCGCGAGGATAGAGCTCCGTGAACTTTAATGAGGCCGGAATAAACAAATACGAGTGGCAGATGTGTTTCTCAAACACACACACACACACACACGGTGTGACCAGGTGGACAAAACATTCAGAAATCCTCACAATAATGTGCTAATCCTGCTAATCAAGCTTCCACAGTCCGTTAGCACATTAGCATCACAAATGTAAATTACTGTCACTATTCTTTGTTTCAGATGGTAATTAACATGCATGAGAAGCAGACTGTATTCACTAACACCACTTAAAGACAAAAAAAGAGAACATATGAGGGTAAAATGTGTTTAAATTGTGTATATTTGGAGTTACAATGCTATTCCTGACATGCTAATGTGGCTAATCATGACTGGAGTTCTGCAGGGATGAGTTAGCATTATGGAAATGAACCTCATTTTAAATAGTAGCACATAGTGTAAGCATATTTAATGGATGAATAGAGATGGAAACACACACACACACACACACACACACACACACAGATTAAAACTGGTTGTTAATTTCTGAGGCACAGTGCTAGCATGACTCAGCAGATGAATCGCGCTGTTGTGTACTCGGATTGCAGTGAAGGATCTCAAGCCACACACACGATTGTTTCTAGGAAATAAAAGCCAGTGTTCTCTTCAAATTACTCTGACTAGCTTAACTAGCTTGATTCGCGTAGAAGAAGAATCAAAGTAAGAAATGAAACTCTGGGTATCATACTCTTTATGGGAAAACAAACAATGACCATGTGGTGCCATAAAACTCTCCAGATGTTTTCCATTCATCTTATACCACAGAATTTAGCAATGCTAGCATGTTTTTGTTTAGTAGAAAGTGGCATGTTTATATGTGATAGGATATATTTAACACTTTAGGACTTTATTCATTCATCTTCAGTATGCCCTTTATCCTAAGCTGGCTTTACACGGGGCGGCACGCCGACGAAGTGGTTAGCACTTCCACCTCACGGCAAGAAGGTCCTGGGCTCGGCGAGTTTCTGTGTAGAGTCTGCATGTGCTTTCAGTGTCTGTGTGGGTTTCCTCTGGGTACTCTGGTTTTCTTCCACAGTTGGAAGACATGCACATTAGGCTAGTTGGTTGTTCCAAATTGCCCTTAGGTGTGAGTGTGCATATAGATGGACTGGCGAACTGTTGAGGGTGTACCCCGCCTTTGCCCAGAGTTGACTGAGATAGGCTCCAGCTTCCTTGTGACCCTAGTACGGTCTAGCACAGGTAATGGGAGCAAGTGGCGGGGCGTGTTTACATGTTGACTTCCAAATCGGTGGCGAGTCTGAAGCTAGAGGGACAAAAAGCAATCTAACCACTGGGAAAGAACCGCCCATCTTCTGCGAAAGCCCACAAAATATCCTAAGAACCCAGATGGACACTACTGTGCATGCGTACCCTCCTATTAGAGATCGAAATAACAATCAAGTTGCCCCTACCGGTGTCAAAATCAACATACAATAAAAACAGTACAGTAGAGTGTTAAGGAACATGCTATAACTGATACTATTACTGATAAGATGATATTAGTTTGTCAGTACTATGACTGGGAACAAACAGGGCTGTGTGTGGGGGTGTTGGTGTGGGTGTTGGTGTGTGTGGATGGGTGCATCGCTCACTGTCCCTCTGTCTGTGGCAGGAGGAAACATACTGTCCTGCTAGTACGCAACTCTCCTTCCTTTCCCCCAATAGGAGGGGTAGTTTGTCGGTGTTGGGTAAGAGGGAGAACTCGGGGTGGGTTAATTGGAATTTTTTAAATTTTTTCGCTCTTGCTCTCGCTCTCTCTCTCTCTCTCTCTCTCTCTCTCTCTCTGATAGCCTGCTGTGTCTTGTAGGTAATGAAGAGGGCTCTCCTCAAGTTCAAAGCTAATTCTGGAGGGTCCTACAGCCTTTAGCCTAGCGTTCTCGCTACCTCATTAGCATGCTCTGCTGCGTCTGTAAAAGCTCACCAACCTGAACTCATTCGCTCTCTACAGGAAAGTGAACAATTGGTTGCATCTCAATACAGTACACACCCCAGTTCCTACTGTGTGTGTGTGTGTGTGCTGTCGATTGTAATTTTTTGGCAGAAATACTCTGAACATTACCAATGTTTTGATCTCATACATGTAATTTTCTGTACTCGTTAAATATTTACTTGCAATAATTTATAATTTGATGTTTATTATAGACGGTGTTTCCAACATTCTTCCATCAATTTAATCCATTATTAAACACCAGAAATGCAATCCACGATACAAATACACATATTTATGAAAATTGCACATCTGCATATTTATAGAAAACAAATTCAAACGGTTTTGGTTTTGGAAAACGGCCTTGTTTGTTAAACAGGCTTCATTCCAAACCACCGAATGTCCTCTGGAGCAACATTACAGGCTCTGAACGCCAACCTCGGACGCAAATGTCCGTCTGGAGAGAGCGAGGGTCCGTGTGTACTTCCTCTGTGTAGAAAAACAGGACTGGGGATAATTAACGAGTGGATTAATGGATTTTGCAGCAGCGGTACAACTGCTGAGAGAATTCGCCATGTTCCCGACTCTGCACGAGCATGGACATTTCAGTAAACCTGAGACAAAAAAAAAAACATGAATGTTCGAGTGGTGTCAAGTCTAGCTTGCTGTTTAGCCTGAAATCTGTAACTTCATTTAGTCATTCAATGATGTGCCAAACCGCTTAATCCTGCTAGGGTCATAGTGAGCCTGGAGCCGACTCTGAGCGAAGGCGTGGTACACCAATGGCTCACCAGTCCAACTCCGGAACAACACACACACACAGCTACTTGCACCTAGGGGCAATTTGGAACAGCCAATAAGTCTAGTCATGTCCCGAAGGAAACCCACGCAAGCACAGTGAGAACATGCAAACTCTACACAGAAACGCCCGAGCGTAACCCAGGACTCGAACCCAGGACCTTCTTACAGTGAGGCAGATGCACTAACCTCTACCCTGCAGTGCCGCCCCGTTTCCAAACACAAGCGTACATTATAGGCACACCCGTTAGAACGCTTTCAACGTTAGTAATGTAATGTTGAATAAAAAGCGTTCAAGATAAAATTGTGGTCTTGGTTAACAGTCTGCAGTTATTTTGTTCCATCCTCACACATCACCTCTGCGCCTGTTCGTTTTTAAACCGCAGCTGTGGGGAATTATGGGAAAGTGGTATTTGTAGGTGTGTGCCATTGTCTCTCGCCCTGCAGCTGTGAATGCACTGGTCTGAATTTCTGTGTCACATCAATATAGTGCGAGAAGACTCTGAGATCAGTGGGGAAGATCAAAGTGTGTGTGTGTGAGTCTCATGAGAGCATCCACGTTTGAAATGGCCTTTATTAGCAAATGTCACACTGCAAGAGGCCTATCTCTCTCTCTCTCTCTCTCTCTCTCTCTCTCTCTCGCTCTCTCTCTCTTACACATACACACATACACACATTTCTGTCCCAATTGCCCCAGGTATTAGAAAAATACTCCAGACAAAAGACATTTAAAGTCGCCAAAGGAAACACCAGTAATAAAACATGCACTCGTTAAAATTCCGGCGCATCAGGGTGGCGTAGTGGTTAGCAAGTCCGCCTCACAGCAAGAAGGTCCCGGGCTTTGTGAGCGTATTTCTGTGTGGAGTTTGCATGTACTCCTAATGATTGCATGGGTTTCCTCCCACAGGCCAAAAACATGCACAGTAGGCTAATTGGCTGTTCCAAATTGCCCCTGTGAGTGTGAATTGTGGTTGTGTACCCCACTTTCGCCCAGTGTGGACTGAGAGAGGCTCCAGCCTCCCCACGACCCAAATAGGTTGAAGCTGTTCGGCAAATGAATGCATGTATTTTCACATTTGTTGATGATTTAATATAATTCCCTTCGCCAAGAAGGTCGGTTTTTGGCATCAGTTCGCAACTTAAGAGGAAAAACCTAAACACATTTTATTTATTTATTTATTTTTGGAATATGACTCAAGTAGCATCACAAAGACAGAGATAATCTGGATCAAATTCTGGGTCCAGGATTTTTTAGAGGATTCTTTAACATTGTAGACTTTTTATTTTATTTATTTATTTTTTTAGGAAGTGCGGTATTACAGCAGGCCTAGCAGAGGGTCTGTGGACATTTTTTTTTTTCAGCTTGGCACAGGTTTGTGCTCAGAGAGTGCTTCTTCTCATCACTGTGTTTGTAACTGGCTAACATTTTCAGTTTTTAAAGAAAGATGCCTAGAAGAAGATGATGATGATGATGAGGAAGAGTGAGCACTCCCTATAGAAACTTTCGAAAATGTGTTAGATTACCAATGTGAAATTAAATTAAGTAATAAATTAACTGAAGTAAGTAAATAAATACTTACATGCATGGAAGCCATAAAGCATGCAGTAAACAATGACATAAAAAAAACCTTGCAGTGTAACATACGGAAACACTTGACCGTTTTTATTCTGAGTGTAAGGTCTCGTTTGCATACTGTCTCTCTCTCTCTCTCTCTCCCCCCCCCCCCCCTTTTCTCCACCGGCATTTGCGTCTGTTTTCTTTTCTCGCCGCTGTCTCTGTTTCGTTCCTTGGGGGGAGCCAGCCACGACTAGAGGAAGTGGAGCAGGATGACATTTGCTCTGGAAAGGCTAATGCGATGCTGATGCAGACTTACCGTGTCCAGTGCAGCGGGAGACGGAGATCGGTGGAGTAAAGCACACTGACAGGAAAACAAGAGACTCCGTCATGAGGGTGTAATAAAAATAAGAAGGATAGAGCGTCTTCAGTGATATTAAACTTGCAAATCATGTCTAAATATTTGTTTAGGCCAAGCTTGACTTTATGGGTTAAAAATTATGGCTGTAAATCTTGGGCTTTCAGACTCGTGCTGTGATTTGAGTCGATGATATGAAACCATACAGTATCTACAGCAAGTCTGTCATTATCACCAAATGAAGCCCGAGGCCTTGAATCACCCTCAGTGCGGTTATTTTATGATGTTGAGCAGTTCGCTGTATGTTATCTTAATTATTACACAGCTATGTAGAAAGTATTGATTTAAAAATAATTAGCAAAAAAAGACTTTAGCAACAGTCTGTTATAAAGAAATAACAAACCACTTAATCCTGTTAGGGTCGCGGGGAAGCTGGAGATTTTCTTAGCCGGCACTGGGCAAAGGCAGGGTACGGCCCGAACAGCTCACCAGACCATCGCAGGGCCAACACACACATGCAACCATTCACACACAATTAGGGGCATTTTGGAACAACCGATTAGCCTAATGTACATGTCTTATGACTGGGAGGAAACCAGAGTACCCAGAGAAAGCCCACACCAGTACGGGGGAGAACATGCAAACTCCACACAGAAACGCCCTCGCCGAGCTGGGGACTCGAACCCAGGGCCTTCTTGCTGTGAGGCAGACGTACTATGCCACAGTGCCGCCTCCAAATAGGTTAAATAGTATTTCTCTCAGAGAATGTAAATTATAATTGACAAATAATGAAACGTTCTGATTGGTTGAAATAGTACAGAAAAAAAACCCGGCTAAAGTGTGGAATTCTGTCAGTCAGGGTTTGAAATGTATTTTTTTTTCTTCATGTCTAAGCTGCCAGTCTGTCAATAAAGTGAAAATTTCTACCTGCCACTTGCTGAAATCCGCGGAGAAAATGTCGGCACTAAATATAGACATTTATGTATCTCTAGTACACATGTTCCCTTTTTCCGCGAAATAATTGGCCGATATTAAAGTTCCTTTAAGTGTGAAATATTGGCTGTCCATCAAACTGCTCCAAGATTTTACAATAAAGGCTATTTGCAACATTTAGTTAGAAAACTATGACTTCAAACGTACATGCTAACACGCTACGACTCACCACCAATCATTTAGATCTATTCACGGCACACTGGGGTCCTTTTCACATCCTGCTCTCACTCTTTCACCTTCAAGTTCTGGAAATTTCTTTGTATTTTTTTTTATTCCTTTTTTTTTTTTTTTTAAACAAAATAAAAGAAATTGAGTCCAAACCAGTGGTGACCATTTTCTTTTTTTATCATTAATAAAATATAAAAAAAGTATAAAGTTTGTTGAAAAGAAATCATCTACCAAAAATGCACATTTTTTTATTTTTTTTTAAGTACTCACTCACACTCACTTATTTGCTGAACTGCTTACTAGGGTCACGGGGAGGCTGGAGCTTATCTCAGCCGACACTGGGTGAGAGCAGGGTGCACCGTGAACAGCTTGCCAGACCATCGCAAAGCCAACATGGAAAACCTTTCTCATTCACACCTAGGAGCAAATTTGGAACAGCCAATTGACTTACGGTGCATGTCTGTGGACTGTGGGAGGAAACCGGAGTACCCGAGGAAACCCACGCAAGCATGTGGAGAACTCCATGCAGAAACGCCTCTACCGAGCCAGGGACACGAACCCAGGTCCTTCGTGCTGTGAGGTCGGCGTGCTAACCACAACGCCACTGTGCCGCCCGTTTAACTTTACTTGAAGCAGTAAATCTTTTTCATTTGTAAACAAATATTAATTATAACAAATAAAAAGTGAAAAGGATTAAAATTCTTCTCCGTACTTTAAACTGGTGTTTCTGATTGATACCACGCCACAGTCATGTGACGTATCGTTGATGAATTCATTTGTGCAAATGTGGGAGGTGAAGCTAATGAACTTGGAAGCCGGTGTAGACAAAAAAAGGATATATAGATCATCCAGAACGGAACCGAATTAAGACAAACGACTCCGAACCCAATCACTCCCACCGACAATATGCTCATCAGTCTTCACTGTTTACATTTATACTGATTATCTGCGTTGTGGGTGGTGTGTGAATAATTATTTACTCCTCGTTTACCAATAAACTCCATGCACGACTCTACAATCTTCCCAGAAGCCCTTCTCATCCGTTTAAACTTTTTATTTCTTCCTCTATTTTTATAAATAAGGGGTTAAAACCCTGATTTTTTTTTTATTTTTTATTTTTTTGCCCCAGATCCGTCGCTCTTAATAACACAGACACGCCGTATTGCTCCCATCAGATCCCTATCGTCTGTTTAGGGAACAGAGAGAGAACGCAGCTTTATTTGGGGAACGATCGAGCGCGGGTTCGATCACTGTCTGCCACGCTTACCTGGAGAGTTTACTGTTGGTTTATTCTGTGATTAATGAGCTCGGCTTCAGTTCCGTTGCTTGTTTTATTTAAGTAGGAAATAAGAATCAATCCGTTTCAGAGGAGAAGAGCGAGACGAGGACAGGGCGGACGAGGCTTTATGGTCTCGTGATAAGTAGGGTTTAGACTGGTGGGATTTGTGTGGGTGTGACTAAGTTTTTGACATGTGCTGACATTTCCATATATTTGCCAACATTGCCCTCTAAGACACACCCACTGAGCTGCTATGACACGCCCACATTCTCTTCTATAACCTTTAGGCGCACGCCCACTACAACTGCTATGACACGCCCACATGCACCTTTATCCTTTTTTAATGCACGCCCACTCAGAACTGCTATGACACACCCACATTCCCTTGTATTATCTTTGACATTTATGACATTATTTTTACGACATGTCCAGATTCCCCTTAAAAATCTTTTAATGCACGCCCACTTGTGACTATGATCTGCCCAACTGTGTGTGTGTGTGTGTGTGTGTGTGTGTGTGTGCGTGCGTGCGTGCGCATGTAGTCCATCTCAGAGGTGCTAATGGTTTTCTTCATAAACCACACATTCTTCCCACATGTATTCTGTTCACGTTCAGTTACCTTCCTCTAATGCATGGCCTCTTAACTTCTCTCTGGTGATGTGTGTGTGTGTGTGTGTGTGTGTGTGTGTGTGTGTTTGTGTGTGTGTGTGGTTCAGTTACAGAATGATAATGGCACTCTGTGATTGAATATGACACTAAACCCCTGAAATCTAGCCTCAGTGGGTTTAGCTGTGGTCAGCGTGTGAACGGTATTGACCTAAAGAGTGACACACACACCACACACACTTTGCACTTAAGTCTCCTGTGTGTGAAAAGTGTGCGATCTGACTGCACTCTGTTGAAACTCCCATAGAGGTGTGTGTGTGTGTGTGTGTGTGGTTTTCTTCACTGTATCATTACCAGTGATGAACGGGAAACTTAATTGAGTCAGTCAGTGAAATGTTGAAGCTAAACTTCTCCTCTTATTAGTGTTCAAAATGTGCTGTGTGTGTGTGTGTGTTTATCTCTTTCTTGAGTTTCTCCTCATTCCGTTCTAGTCATCTGCTGTGTATAATTCCTCGGTTTTCCCGGAGGGTAATAGAATTCTCCGGATTGTTCTGAGTCGATTCTAATCTCAGTTCTGATGAATCACCTGGAGGATGAATTTAATTCCCTCGCTTTTTTGTTTACTGTCTTGTTTATTTACGTCTTTAGAATTTTATAAAGCCGTTATTTATGAGCATGTTAACATGGGGTTTGGGACATGTTCAGTGCTCTGGCAACATCCATCCATCCAATCATCCGACTTCATACATCCATCCATCAACCCATTCATCCATTTTACAGCTTCATCATCCATCTATCCAACCACCCATTTGTGACTCGCTCCAGCGTGATACAGATTAAGTCACAAGGTCGTGTTTTGAGTAAGAGACAATGTTGAAAGTGGCGTACCGGGACGAAAATGCGGTATCGCCAAAAATACATCCTTCAAAGCATAATCTGTCACATGACCAAGTTCAAATATCCATAAACACAATCTCTCCATGATAAAATGATTCTTTTAAGAAAGGGTTCCATGTTCTACGTTGTTGTAAAACAATAGAAATATCCACTTATTTTACTGATTTTCAAACGGCTTTCGTGATCGCTCAGGTCACATTTATCCGCCCATTTATCCAGCTTCATCCATCCATTCCATCCATCCAGCTTTATTCATCCAGCTTCATTCATCTATCCATCCATGCCCTCAACTTCAGTCATTTATCCATCAACCTATTTATTTATTCATTCATTTTATTTTTGTTTGGGTCTGTCTTCTCAAATTTCTTGTTTTTTCCTCTGTTTTTGTCTATTATATTTAATTTTTTATTTTATGATTTTTTTTTTTCAGTTCCTCTCACTCTTTTCTTTATCCTTTCTTCGTTTCATTTTCTTTTCTTGTTCTACACAATTTAGCAATCTCCTAATTCTTTTTTCTATTAACCCCCCTCTTTTCTTTGTCTTTTCTCATTTAGCTCTTGGTGAAAGTGCTGTATTTGCACGAGTGAAATGTTAGAATAAACAGGGTGTTTTGTTTCCACACTGGTGTAAAGTGAAGTAAATCTTATTTACAGCATTTATTTACTGTCAGAATGGATATTATAAACAGTGTGTGTGTGTGTGTGTGTGTGTGTGGTTAGGAACATGGCTGCAGCACACCTTGCTTACTGCAAGGACTCTCTTTATTAATTTATTTTGTATACCGTTATGGATCAGAGCTGAGCTGGAGCCAATCACACCTGACTTCAGGTGAGAGGCGGAGTTACACCCAGAACGGATCATCAGTTCACTGCAGGAGTAACACAAGCAGCCACTATACTTGGCAGCTGACCTAATGTGCATGTCTCCTAGACTGTGGGAGGAAACCAGAGTTCAAAGAGGAAACCCCAGGAAGCACAGGGAGAACATGCAAACTCTACACAGAAGGACCTTTATTGTATATGACGTTCGAACCCAGTTACCGCACCGCCTTGTTTATTCATTCAGCAACCCTGGCAGCAATCTGATTTGATCTCCCAACCCTGCGGGTCAGTTCTACAGGGGGTCTAAAGGGGAGGTCATTGTGTTTGGATCTGCAGTTGTCTTACTATTCATGAACTTGGTCTAACTACTGAATCAATTTTAGTGAACATGCCATGATAAGCGCAAGCAGAATGAAGTGAGACGAGTTAACAAGTGCTGGAGTACCAAATCATGAGTACTGAGCCCGGGGGTACTGAGCCCGGGGGTACTGAGCCCGGGGGGACTGAGCCCGGGGGGACTGAGCCCGGGGGGACTGAGCCCGGGGGGACTGAGCCCGGGAGTACTGAGCCCGGAGTACTGAATTTTGGATTACTGTGTATTTAGTACTGAGTCTGACCTTATAGGCGGATAATCATATGAAGTGAGATGGACTCAGTTGGGTTGATTTGGTTAAATCAGACAGCGAGACGTAAAAACTGCCAATGTTTTGCCCCTATTTGTCTTCACTCTATTTTTTCTTCACAGTTCCTGCTTTGTTTTATCTGCTCATCGATCATGTCTCGACCACTTCTACCTCAATCCATCACCTTCTCCTCCCGCTCTCTCTCTCTCTCGCTCTCTCTCTCTCTCGCTCTCGCTCTCTCTCTCTCTATCCCCCCTTTTTTCTCTCTTCCTCTGTTACTCTTTCCCTTTCTCTTGGTTTGTCTCTCTCTTTTTCTCTCTCTGTCTCTTCCCTTTCTCTCTCTCTCTCGCCCCTTGCCGTCTTGTATCCATCTTTCTTATCTCTCTGTCTGCAGGACCGTTCTGGGTATCAGCAGAGATTTCACACTCATGTGATCCTCTGCTCAGGCTCCCTGATCATTCTCGCTGCGACACACACACACACACACACACACACACACACACACAGTCAACCCTTAGTACTGTCGCTATAATTTACACATGTCCTTTTCAGATAGTAATAGAGTCCAACCTGCATGCTGTTTTCTCATTTCTTTTTTACACACACACACACACACACACACACACACACACACACACACACACACACACACTCACTGTGTCTCACCAAGGGCCATTAATGCATCACAATTGCATGTGTCGATGTACTACTGGTGATGAAAAAAAAATACCCTCAATGCAATGTTTTGCCTGCAAATGTTGCTCATATTGTGAGTAGTGTGTGGTTCGGGACGTCCCTTATAGGTAATAGTGAGCTTTATTTGAAACGTGTTCACAGTGGCATGATGATGATGATGATGATGATGATGATGATGTTGGTTTTGGTGGTATTGATGATGGTGATAATGTTGGTAGTGCTGCTGGTGGTGATGGTGGTAATGTTGATGTTGGTAGTGGTGGTGATGGTGGTGGTAATGATGGTGGTGGTAATGTTGGTGTTGATGGTGGTGGTGATGATTTATAATGCCTATGTGCCCTATTTAGCGAGTAGGGGGTTTGATTTAGAGCATATCCACAGTGGCCTGATCCCATTTAGACATTTCTAGTGTTATCAGCCCTGCCTAGTGAATAGGATAGAAAATGTGTTGTTTGGAACGTGTCCACAGTGACTCGATGGTATTTGTTCTGTTGTTCTGATGTTCTCATGGCCTATTTTGGGATAATAGGGTTATGATATTTATATGCCCTAAATCGTGAATTTGATGTGTAGTTTGGGACAGGTCCACAGTGACCTGATTATGAGGACACCTCTATAATGATTTTTAAGTGCCCTATATAGTGAATGGTGTCTGATTCAGGACATATCCTCAGTGGACTGGTAGTGATGCGTATGCAGCCTATATAGTGGATGGAGTGTGCAGTTTGTGGTCTTTACTGTGTTTAGCTTTCAAAGCCACGCTCCGATTATCCATCTTTATTCCTGAACTGCTTTGAGTGTTCCGGTTTCATATTTTTATTACATCACGTACAGGTTCAGAGTTTCTGTGAGGTTCAAATCTCTTGACAATGCAGAACAAACAGCGCTGTCCATGGTGCTGAAGTAACAGCCCTTTCTGCATGGTAAGATAATACTTAAATGGGAGGGGGCTGGGGAGGTGGTGGAGAATAGAACTCATGCTGTGCTGAGCCAGTGATAATTAGATGTTTATGGTGGTGTTTAAATGCCCTGAATGCTGAATATACCCCCAGTGCTGTTTGTATTGATGTTCATGTGGCTTATATAATGAACAGGGCATTTTTGTTGATAGTGGGCCGATATTGATGAGCGATGTAATGATACTGGATGTGTCCCTGCTTAGAGAACTGGTTTACGACTCATTTGGTTTGGGATATGCCCATAGTGGTTGGATCATAATAAGCCATTTGAAATATATACACAGTATAAAGTGTGTGCCCTAATCCCTTTTCCCACAGTCATGTTTGGTCATAGGTGTTGCCGTGGTCGTAGATTTGGCCGTGTTTCGCTGCATTCTCAGAGAACGCAGGTGGTCGCGGAGGTGATAGAAATGGTCACTGTTGAGGTATGCTTACTATATTTCCATGGTATGAATTAACTACATCCAGTAGTACATACATTTTGACTGACCGCTACATCATGCCCAATACTTTTGCGATTCCCATACGACGTTAGTACATCCACAACGGCCATCATACATCAATGTTACGGTGTTAACACCCTTGCCGCGTTCGTTTTATGCTGTATCACGTCCCATTTCCAACTGATTTCAGTTTGTGATACAGGTTCCATGATCGCATGATGCTCACGATGTTTTGAAAGGGGAGATATGATGCTTTTTCCACTTTTTTAACCCATAAATGGTGTTACAGTATTGAATTGTTGTCTTCGATGGCAACGGAGTGACAAATAACGAGGTTCATCTCAACTCATCTGACCCACGACTTTGGAAGTCATCGGGGGAATCTGAGTGCTGAAGAAGCAAATGCCCTCCTCTAGGCTGGTCTGTTGGCGGCGGCTGTCAGGAGCTCTGACATGGTCATGTCCGTCCATTTTTAATTTTTTTTAGGTTGTCAAGCCAGCTCTTGCATTGCCGTCCCTGCCTTTGTTCACCCTTTACCGTGCCTTGCAGAGGCTGTCATGCCGAGTGATATGGCCAAACCACGCCATCTTACGTCGCTTGACAGTAGCGAGGAGAGGTTCCTGTGGGCCCATGACACTTTCAACCTTGCTCCATACAAAGTCACTGGTCTTATGCTCCAAGTATATGGAGCAGTTTTCTCAGGCATTTGGACTCAAGTTCCTGAATTTTTCTCTAAGTTTTTCTCTACAACCATAGAGGAGAATAGAAATGACCACTGTCTTGTAGAGCTTGAACTTCGTCTGGAGGCTGGTGTTGCTCTTCCACACACTGTATAGTCTGGCCATCGCTGCTGTGCTGATCTGCGTGCAGATTTCTGTGTACCATCTTTTGACAGGGTCGCTCCCAAGGACTTGAAACTAAACGCTTTCTCTAGTGGTTCGACAGTTCATGATGTTAGCACTGATGCTACTCGTGCTGTTCACCGTTACCTTGGACTTTTCCATGCTGACTTCTATGCCAAATGCGCCAGCCTTTTCAACGAGTTTGTAGGTTAGATACTAACAAGGTTAGTGCATGTTTAAGTTTTACCTCTGGGCTGTTTAAAATTTTCTTTTTTGGTACACTAGTGCGTCATGGCGTGTTGGGCCTTCTGATTAGCTCCTTCCCCCTCTGTCCCTCCAATTCACAGTGGTCTGTTCACTCATCCCAGTGCACTGAGCGTGGAGCTTTCAGGCGACCAATCAGAGCAAAGTAGGCACATACCATAAATAGGAGGAGGAAACCAAACAGGCTGTACAGCAGTGGGGGCCTGAAGAACTGTGGAGGTTTATGAATTAGGAATCGTACTTTGGTGCTTCACGGGTGTCCAAATTAAAGCTCTGCAAATGAGGACAGTATCTGATCTTTAAACGTCTTTTGTATTCTTTGAGTCCAGTATATTTAGGTATGTGGCAAACTCGGCATCCACGGCTGCTAGACACTGCGGATGCCCGGTGGTGATTTCTGAATGTAATAAGAGGCTTCTCATCGACAGAATGAAATGACTCTCGGTCAGTAAGTGTTGACATAAATGTCTGTGTATTTTAAAGCAACGTCCATGTACGGGAACATGCTGTATTCTGTTCTATCATTCGATTAAACAGTTGAATACGGCGTGTTCCCGTGTATGGACATTGTGACCATTCTGCCACATCGCTGGCTTGAAGAACATGATGATTCCACAGGCTCTGGGGTTTTATCTCTTGAATAGAGGGTTTGGTTTGGAAGCACTCAGTGGACTGATGCTGGTTCATGAACAGCACTGCCTTCAGTGTAATATGTTTTACATTTTCCGTGATCAGTGTGATTTTTCATGATAGGTTAGGATACCAACTGAAGCCATACGGCATTGTAGTTAAAATCTGAGCATGTTGCCAGGGTAAGGCTTGGTGTGTTGTGGTAAAATGTGCTTTGTGTTATGTTTAGGAGGGAAAAACATGATAAAATGAAGGGGGAAAGGGAGAAAATTGCCAGTTTTCAGCTAGCTGCACTAATGTGGTGTAATTATACCACTTGGATACGAAGCATTTGTTTATCAAAAAAACAAGTGAAATATAATCATAAAGGTATTTTTTCCCCCCGATGATTATCTCTGTGTGCTAACATGCTAATTTAGCATCCTGACAATGATGATGATGATGAAATAAAGCTAAACCCATCACTGTGTCCTGAGCTCTGGACATCAAAATAGAGCATCACCACAGTACTAACACGAGGACGTGATCAGCACATAAAAGAATATTCCAGACGTCCAACCCAGTCGTGAGGATGGTTCGAGAGCCTTGCTGATCTCCCTCGTTATTTCTTCCTCCAGTGCTTGTAATTAGTGCTCTGTTTTGATTGCAAATTGGTTCATTAAAAAGCTTTTAAATGAAAAGATCTTCTGATGAGGTGCAGAGGTTAACGCAGAGTTCGCCGGAAGGTTATTAACCAACCAGGGATGGATGGAGAGAACTGGAAGAGGATGAGAGGATGGCAATGAAGGGGCAGGACGGGTGAGCTGGAACGAGGGATGAGGCAGGAAATAATTGCTTCTGTGCCCTGCGAAGTGCACTTCATGTCAAACAGGGAGGCGTTCATTTCGGCAAAATGGATTTGGCTCTGGATTAATTTACAAAATATGGATTAATGGAGAATTAGCTTTTCTGATCTGATTAAATAAACATTTTCTTGTGGGTTTTTGGGTCAGAATAATTTAGGGGAAGAGTATTTCTATTTTTTGGCGGTTAAGTTTTAGCCACCGTAGCGAGGCCGTGCTCTCATTGTGTTTGCTGAATGGCGCGTCGTGTGATGTAATGTAATGTGATTTAATGTAGAGAACGATGAAGCCGGCAAAGCGGAGTGACAGACTTCATTACGGTTTAACAGGAGGAGACAAGCCCCTGCCAGTCCTCATTACTTTCTGCACACACTTACCGTGTGTGTGTGTGTGTGTGTGTGTGTGTGTGTGTGTGTGTGTGTGTGATAGTTCAGTAGCCTTCATGGCATTCAGTATAAATAAATGCTTTGTTAATGCATTTACTACAGTGTTTACCTGAAAAAGGATGAATTCAGTTTTTATCATCGTGGTGTTTAAAGATGCATCACATTTGACTTGTAAACAGTTGGCGGCTATGGATGCCACATTCTGCATTTTTTTTTTTTAACATATAGTCTCGTGCATGTCTTTGGACTGTGGGAGGAAACTATCATTCTTTCCCACTGGGCCTGAGATTGGCCATGGGGGGGCATCTGCTCTGGGTAGCGCTGAAATTGTGGTTTAGGCATCATTGTTTTTCTAGCTTGTTGGCGATCAGTGCCTTGCACTTCCTCCTCCCTTATCCATGTCCTCGCAGACGTCCTCTTGACAAACAGGTCCTGCTTCTGAAGGGAGTCATTCTCCGGCAGTCATATCCGGCAGACGTGCCTCGTATATTTAGGAAATTGTGTGTGTCATTAGTCTTGGATGGGGTGTGACCTGGTAATTTCCTGCAGTGTCTCTGGAGGAAACTCATGCAAGCACGGGGAGAACATGCAAACGCCACACACAAACGCCCTCGCCGGGCTCGGGACTCAAACCCAGGACGTTCTTGCTGTGAGGCGGATTGTTGGGGTGTTTCTCATACTACTTACAGTGAGGTAACTTACAATGAGACTTGCACTACTTACGATGAGGTAAAAGGCTTCATGTTGGTTTGTTAAATTAATTCAATTCAGTTTTATTTGTATAGCGCTTTTTACAATTGACATTGTCACAAAGCAGCTTTACATAGTAAAAT
>JBCNYH010000003.1:32434923-32445506 GCA_039654325.1 Tandanus tandanus
CCGGGGTCGACCCAGAACAGGCTGGAGGGACTACGTCTCTCGGCTGGTCTGGGAACGCCTCGGTGCCCCCCCCCCCCCCGGAAGGGCTGGAGGAAGTGTCTGGGGAGAGGGACGTCCAGATCACACCGCTTAGGCTGCTGCCCCGCGGCCCGACCCGGATCAAGCGGAAGATGGTGGTGATGATGATGATGATGATGGGGGCTACCGGGCTGTTTTGAACCAAAAGGTTGCTGGATCAATTCCCAAATAGAAAAAATGTGTACCTTCCCCTTTCTCCACCTTCATGGCTTAAATGGCCTTGATTGAGGCACCTGACCCCCACGTGCTCTTAGGATGCTGCAGTGTGGCGGCGCACTGCTCTGAGTGTGTGTGTGTGTGCTTAATTTCCCTTACAGGATTAATACAGTGTATATAATAATAATAATAGTTATTATTATGATAGACATCCATGGCATGTCCACCTCATAGTAAGGTCATGGGTTCGAGTCCTGGGCTTGTCGAGGACGTATCGTATTGTAACAGTCCAAAGCGTGAATGGTTGTGTGCATGTTGGCGCTGCAACGGTCTGGTGAGCTGTTTAGTGTGTACCCTGCCTTCGCCCAGGGACGGCTGAGATAGGCTCCGGACCCCCCCGCCACCCTTGTAGGATTAAGCGGTTCGGCGGATGAATGAATGATGACAAGGGAGACGTTTCTAATTTAAATATTATTCATATTTTTAGTGCTTGCTGTGTTTTTATTTATTTATTTATTTATTTATTTTTTTCATGTCGTTTCTACTCAACACTGGAAGGATGTGCTTTAATTCATTTGACATGACATTTCTTCTGGATAGCAACCTTCTTTCTTTACAAATGTCACACATTTCTGACCACAATGGCCGTCTGGGTTCTTATAAGGAGACAGACGCATGAAGGTCTCGCGGCCGCCGAGACCCGTCTGGTATTTTTGAATTTTTATCCTGGTTTCTGACTTTTGGCGACAAAAATGAACTTTTTCTAAAAAGCTAGTGAGCAGCTGCCATACTTCAGAAGTCAGTAATGTTTGCCAGTGGATTTTTGAAGCGTAGAAGGAGTCGATGGTGGACCTTTTTCTGGTAATTGCTAGGTGAACACAATGTGGCCCTTCAGGACGAAGTCAGTCAGATTCTTATGCTTGCCAATTTTTCCCGCTTCCAACACGTCAACTTCGAGAAATGACTGTTCACTTTCTCTAGGGTACATCCCACTCCGTGGCAGGTCTGGCTGTAACAAGATAATCAATGTGATTCACCGAGGCCCATTGTGATGCTAAACGCATGAGTCTACACCTTCATCTACAAAAACGGCAGGTCTTGTGAGGTGATCCTGGTACGCGATGGTAAATACCTACCAAAGGTGGTCCAAGGAAGGGCAACCAGTGAACTGGAAAAGTGTCATGGGAGCCCAAGGCTCATTGATGTGCATGGGAAGACTAGCGAAGAGCAGTACGTCTGGTCTGATCACACAGAAGAGCTACTGAAGCACAAACTGCTGAACCTGTTCATGCTAGCTCTTGATGCCTAGTGTACAGCGTTATAGATTTTATTTAATTCATTTATTTCATTTTTTTTTTTTTTTATATCTTCTAGACGTGTGTTTGCTCTCCACATGTCACGTGAGCTCAGAGTGTCGTCGTGCTACAGTGTGATTCAGTGTGTGAATGATTTGTTCATTCATTCATTTTCTAAGCCGCTTATTCCTAATTAGGGACGCGGGGACGCTGGTGCCGACTCTGGGTGAGGGCGGGGTACACCCTGGACAGATCACCAAGCCATTGCAGGGCCAACACTCACACACACATCCATTCACTCACACACACACACCTAGGGGCGATTTGGAACAGACAATCAGCCTACTGTGCATGTCTTTTGGACTGTGGGAGTAAACCGGCGTACCCGGAGGAAACCCACGGAGGCACGAGGAGAACATGCAAACTCCACACAGAAACGCCCCGAGTTTGAGAATCGAACCCAGGACCTTCTTGCTGTGAGGCGAACGCTGCTAATCACCGTGCCGCCCAAAGTTATATTTAATAAAATAAATATTGAAAGTGAAATAAAAGTATTAAAATTTTAAAATGGAAATGATTATTTAGAAATTGAAAAATTTAATATTATTAAAAAAAGGATTATATTAGAAATAAATATAAAAATATACATAAAGCAATAATTCACAGTAATACAATTAATCAACAAGATTATTTTTCCCATATAGTCTTTAAGCCTGATTAAAATTCTGTGTGTGTGTGTTATGGAGGGTTTAGGGGTTGGGCTAGTGGCTGTTCTGTATTCCACATGAGTGTGTTTGCGTCTGAGGTGTGTGTGTGTGTGTGTGGAGGTGGTGAGGAGGTCAATTGGGAAAAAATTGCATTGCAGGCGACAGAGTATTAACACAATCCATTTAGACCCTTCTGTTTCTAGGTGTGTGTGTGTGTGTGTGTGTTCCATTCCTGTGGGTGTGAAAATTCACTTTTCATCCCTTATTCAAACTTTATAACACACACACACACAAAGACACACACACACACACACACACACACACACACAGTAGACTGAAGGATGAGGAAAAACCTTCCATCATTTTTCCCCCATCCTTTATCTCTCTCCCTTCCTTTTGTTCCTTCTGTTCTTTCCTTCCTAGCTTGCATTTATCTCCCGTTAATTCTATCCATCTTCCCTTCCTTTCTACATTTCTACCTACATGAAGTATCCCTTCTTCAGTTCCATCTGTTTCGATGTACAGGTGCTGACTGAACTCCGTATGTTTTGCTGTGCTGTATAGGCCCTCGACCACATCTAGGAAAGGAATGCCCCCCCCCCCCACCCCCACCCCCACTCACACTGCAGACTGAAGGATGAAGAAAAGCATTCCATTTCTCTTCCTATCTGTTCTTCTTCTGCTTTCTGTGCATCCTTCCTTCCTTTTTTCATGCCTCTCCGCCTTCTATCTCTCATCTCTCTTACTTTCTTCTTTCTTTTCTTCTATTTTTCCTCTCTTTATTCCTTCAGATGTACAATTTTTGACTGTATTTAATATGTTGTGCCATACAAAAGTATTGGCACCCTTCTTCCATATCCCTGTGGGATGCCTTAAGTACAGCTCGCGCTCTCTCTCGCTCTCTCTCTCGCGCGCTCTCACACACACACCTGTTGCCATTTAAACAAACCAACTAAATGTTTAATTGTTGATATGGTAAAGATTTGTGTGAAGAGAGGTTTATAGAAGGAGTCTCCAGTTTAGGGAACCCCAGGACCCCCACCTTCGCTCTGGGCTGGCTGAGATAGGCACCAGCTTCCCAGTGACCCTAGTAGGATTAAGCGTACAGACTACATAAAGAAAGAGCAAATATGTGATGTCTGTTTATATTTAATTTTACTGTAAGTCTGTTTCCTCGGTTCGGTTTTGTCTAAGGGACGCTGATAGATTAATCCCGGAGGATAATTGACTGAATGAAGACGTCATGTTTAGCCAAGATAATTTAGCCTTTAAAGGCCGCTAAACTAAATACAGAATACACAAAGTCTTAATAAGTACTCGGCATGCTTGATTGCTGTCCGCCTCCGATGAAAGAGAGAAGGAGAGAGAAGACGAACAGGAGGAAGGATGAAAACAAAACAGCGCGTCTGATTTGATCAGTGAGCTATCGGTTGATAGCGGCGTTTAATATGCATGCAAATGAAGGTTGTCGTAGGTAATCCAGCGCGAGACCTTTGTGTTGTTACAGAGACTAATTAACAACAGTCTACAAAGATGCCGTGTTGAATATTTAACGACAGTGAAGCGGACCTGTGTGTGTGCGCACTTGTCTTATTCATTTGTATTGACAGTGATTCCCCGACTCTCAGCGAGTTATTTTTTCGTGACGAGGATTTGATTTGACGCCGTGCATGAAAACATTTATTACGTCAGTGAAGCAGAAGAATAAAAGAAAGACAGGATAGAAGGGACGGACGATAGAGACCGAACAAAACCAAGTAATCGGAGATATTGGAAAGACGAAGGAGAAGCAGAAGACGAGTGTGAGAGCGAAGTAGGTTGAAAGAGAGGACAAGAAAAAAAGTACAAAAGGGGATAAAAGTAAGGAAGGAAGGAGAAATGAAGGGAATGGTCGTTAGGAAAAGAAAGAATGAAAGACAGGAAACAGACCAGATAGAAGGAAGGGGGACAGAAATCATGGAGGAGAGCAGTGTGAGAAAAGGGTGCGAGTTCTGTGTGGAGTTTTCATGTTCTCTCCTGTGCTTGCGTGGGTTTCCTCCGGGTACTCTGGTTTCCTTCCACAGTCCAAGAATATGCACAGTAGGCTAATTGGCTGTTCCAGATCCCCCCTAGGTGAGAGAGAGAGTGAGTGTGTGTGTGTGTGTGTGTGTGTGTTGGCCCTGCAATGGCCTGGCAAGCTGTCCAGTGTTTACCCCGCCCTCACACGGAGTCGGCTGAGATGGGCTCCAGCCTCCCCGTGACCCTAATTAGGATTAAGCGACTTAAAAAATTTAAGGAAATGAGTAAATTAATCTTTTTAACCAGTTTCTATTTTTTCTAAAATATTTCTGTATTTTAAGATTATTTTACAACCAGTACTGTAGTTTATTTATTTAGGGGTTTGTTTGTTTGTTTTGGGATTTTTTTTTTTTCCTCTTAAAGCCTCTTTAATAAAAAAAAGAAATAAAAGAATGAAATGCAGGTTTTTTTATTTCATTATTTATTTATTTTTTGCTGAGTTTTGCTCCAGCTGTGACGCGAGCATGAGGAATGTGATGACTCGCATGTCTGCTGCACTGCATCTCAGCGCGTGTGTGTGTGTGTGTGTGTGTGTGTGTGTGTGTGTGTGTGTGTGTGTGTGAGATGAGAGGAGGTTTGATTGGATTTGCAGGCGAGTGATGGCAGCAGGCCGTTAGCCGCAGGCGCTAACGCACGCAGTGGGCCGTGATTTAGGCTGATGTGTGGGTTGGTGTGCTGAGGGGAAGACAGAGAAATGGAGGGATAGCAGTATAGAGGAGGATAGAGAGGTGCTGCCCTGGTGCATTATGGGAAGAGTCCAGCCACCCGGGGGGGGTTTTGGTGTCCATGACTTGAGAACGAGTTTTATATTTGTGTTTGTTAAATACAGACAGAACAGACACGTCGTGCGTCATCAGGAAAAAATAAACTGGGGGGGCACATGGAAAGGAAAAAGTGACCAGTAGGAATGAATGAAGATAGATGGACAGAAGAAGGGATTTAAATTGATGCATGGGATGGCAGAAAAAGAGATAAAGGAATATAAAGAGACAGAGAAGCGTGGGAGAAATTCAAGCCACCCAGATGGTCTCTGTGTCCTTGTTCCAGCTGCTGTACGGTTTTAATAAGCATGAGTGGATGGAGACATCATCTGTCCATCAGTACCACAAAAAGAAAATGGTGAAAGAGAGAGATGGATTGAAAAAATATCTGAGAGAATGGAGATGGAGAGATTTAAGCGCATTTAAATGAAAAGTGATGAGCGAGGCTGGTTTAAATAAAGTTTGGCCTTTTTGTCACCAAGCTAATGAAATCCTGCGGTTTCATCATCACACGTTTAATGGCTTCTTTCTACCTCAGTGTTGTAAATCTAATTGGATTCGGTGGCAGATTCACAACGGGCTTCAGAACATACACAAGTTTATGTGGGAAATCTTCTCCGTCTGGAACTTTAAGGCTAACATGACACACAAACAGCTACTTTCAGGTTTCAATTTAGGTTTATTTTTTAGCTATAAAGCTATGGGGTGGACGCCGTTACCATAACACTTTTCAAAGTAGGACTGCAGATAAAAGATCCGTTTGTCAAGCCCAAAACCAGGACAAGCTGAAATCGAGTACAGACCGGGTCTAGTACACGGTGAAGGCACGGTGGTGTAGTGCTTAGCACATGAATCGCAGCAAGAAGGTCCTGGGTTCAAGTCTCAGGCTCGGCGAGGGCTTTTCTGTGTGGTGCTTGCATGTTCTCGCCTTGCTTGCGTGGGTTTCCTTCAGGTGCTCCGGTTTCCTCCCACAGTCCAAAGACATGCATATTCTGCTAATTGGCTGTTCTTAATTGCCCCAAAATGTGAGTGTGAACGGTTGTGTGTCTTGACCCTGCAGTGAACTGGTTCATGATGTACCCTGCCTTCACCCAGGGTCGGCTGAGATAGGTTCCAACCTCCTTGCGACCCTAGTAGGATTAAGCTGTTTGGCAAATGAATGAATGAACATTTAGGCCCATTGGAGCTGAACCATGATGCAGTGGGGTCTCCAACAGTAGCAACTTGGTGGTGCTGGGATTTCAAGTCATGACCTTAAAATTAGTAGCCCAATGAAGAACCACGACACCAGTGTAGCAGGACTAATAGCTGAGACCAAAACTTGTGGGAATGCCAATTAATCAGAGACAAGTACAAGTCGGAACAATAAGAATGAATGAAGAATGAAAGGAAAAGGTTTTGTAGATGGGTAGAATGGAAGAAGGTGGGGAAATCAGTGAGGCAAAGCGGGTCCTGCTTGGAATAGCAAACAGAGTATAATGGTTGGTACATATGGTATGATAATGCTATACAATACCTTGTGACATGGTGAGCTTTGGGCGCCGTTAAATAGCTGTCTTGATTACTGATAGCACTTACACCTATAGCGCATTCCACTGCACCTGTGCATCCTTCACTCTGCTTGTTGTAATTCTCCTTTACGAACTCAGAATGAGCTGTTTGCACCATGGAATAGAGTACGTCGTGAGATTCCTGAATTGAGTGGAAAGAAGGAAAGAAAGAACACAAAAATAGACAGTTGGAACAACCTGCTTTCTGGATTATCCCGGACTTTCATATGCTAAAGCAAGAGGCATCGACTCTACTGGGTATTTAGATTATATTTTCAATTCGTGGAAGCACAATCGATCAACTTTCTTTTAGTGCTGTTTTACTTTTTAAACATTCAACAGCCTTCCTGAAGTTTCCTAAAGATACTCAACAACTGCAATTCTGTACAAATCGACCTTTTGTAACATTCAGGAATCAATAAGAGCCAATATGAGCAGATAAAAAAAAAAAAAAAAAGAAAGAGAAAGTGAAAAGAAAGAAGAGCAGGCCTTACTCAATGTGCTGGAACAAAAAGAATGATAAACATGGGGAACGCAGCGAGATTAGCCATTGTGAAATCCCCATCTGCTCCATGCATGCTTTACTGACATAATCAATCTGTTCTTTCTCTCCCTTCTCACTTCATCTCTCTCTCTCTCTCTCATTCGTTCATTCTTCTTTCTCCTCTTCTGTCAGTCTTGTTTTTCTGTGAAGTTGGTTCTAGTCTGCTTCCTCCTGTTTTATACTCAACATGTGTTACATTTAGGGTTTTTAGTTATCAGAGCGTATACATTCACTTTTTTCTCTCCCTAAGGATGGTTACAGCTACAACTGAGCACAATGTGTATGTACTTGTAGAAAAGAGTGGTGGGGAATCAAGTTACTAAAAGAACAGTCATCATCTTCCGCTTGATCCAGGGTCGTGTCACAGGGGCCTAAGTAGTGAGGTCTAGACATCCCTCTCCCCAGCCACTTCCTCCAGCTCTTCCGTTGGGACACTGAGGAATTCCCAGATCAGCCGGGAGGCATAGTACCTAGCGTGTTCTGCGTCGAACAGTAATGATAAATAAACATACCGACTAATAATAGTCAAGTAATTCGAGTAATCTTTAACTTTGCTTGTTCATGTTAACCACGTGGCAAAATCAAACGTGCATGGGTTGACATATAAGTGTACACAGAGTTTGTAACAAGATGCACGTTGGACAGGCGGCACAGTGGTGCAGTGGTTAGCATGTCCGCCTCACACCAAAAAGGACTGAGTTCAATTGCCAGGCTCGGGCACTTCTGTGTGGAGTTTGCATGTTCCCCCCGTGCTAATGGGTTTTCTCTGAGAACTCCTTTTTTCTCCCACAGTTTAAAAATATGAACAGTAGGCTAATTGGTTATTCCAAATCGCCCCAAGGTTTAAGTGTGAATAGTTGTGTTTATGTTGGCCCTGCAATGGCCTGGCGAGCTGTTTCATTGTGTACCCTGCCCTCGCTCAGAGGTGCCAGCCTACCTGCTCCCCTAATTAGGATTAAGCGGCTTGAAAATTAATGAATGAAGTTGGACATTAATCTCATTCTGTTCAAAGTTGCAACCTCTGAAGTTAGATTGATTTATGCCTCCTGGCTGGCTCGCCACTTGCTATATTTTGAAACAAACAAAAAAATCCTCTATGAATCAAAAGACTAAAAAGTGCATTTGTTAACAAGTCTTTTCTGAGAACACACAGATATTTGTACAACACAAAGTGTCAGTCACACCTTCTGGTTGGCTCTCTACTCATTTATATTTTGATGCATAGGCAAACTTTATTATGTCATTAATCCAGAAGGCATTCTTGTTGAGGCATGACTTGTTTTCCACTTCCCCAAGCTCTCCCGCAGCACCCCAATGCTATGCTTCCTTCACTGGCTTCCTGTGGCTACCCTACAGGAGTAGACCAGCACCCTATTACCTCAAAGCATGTATCACACATCCCTCAGATCCTCCAGCACTGCTCAACTGGTCCCACATCTATTGAGTTACAAAAAGACATGCATATAAACCCTGCTGTATTTTGACACCTATGTGGTGAAAAAAACTCCCCCTAGATGTCCAGACATCTGAGTCACTAGGTATCTTCAAACAGTGACCAAAGACCTACCACTTTTAGAAGTACTTGGATTGGCACTTTTAGTGTTTACTCTTATGTTGAAAACTAGAAACAGTATGTAAAGCTCTGAGTGGGATTTCCCTAAGTGGAAAAAAAACAAAACCAGTAGGTGATGTCACAGTGTGAGTAGGTCATGTGACACGCTAGTAGGTCTTGCTAGACATAGAGAAAAAGGGACATAGAGTCTGGCCCCTGAGGGGACTACCGCTAAGTGGTCTGCCCCATTACATCGGCATCCCACAAAAACTCCATTGTTATTGTACTACCTGCCGACAGAAATTTTAGACTGATCATCTAAGCCCGGGTCCTAGTGAACGAGTACCAGAATGTGTTCACTGATTTCAACATCGAAGCACTTATGTAAGTCACTCTGGAAAAGGGCGTCTGCCAAATGCCATAAATGTAAATGTTAAATGATGGAACAGACCAAACCAGAGTACTCTGGAGATCATTCTTTATTCAAAGATCCCTGTTTCCCACACATGTCTGACTGACACTTTATAATCACCTCCTAGGTGGCTCACCACACATTATACAGTATGTAAATGCAAAATCAATCAAACTAATGATTTCAGGCAGTGGGTTGACTCACACAGAGCTCTGTAATTACGTAAGCCTTTGGTAATCTTAGAAGAGTTGCATCTTCAGGAATTTCCTGAAGGACAAATTAAGTTGAGAATGTGAGGCTCTCATTCACACATCATGATTCATCAGTAACATCACCAAATCCTGCACGGGGACCTGTTCACTTACAGACCACAGAGATCCGGATGAAATGTATGCAATTGCTGAGGTAGGCGTGTAGGTGGGCGTATTACTTGATGGGCAAGCATCATGTTCTTGAACATGATGAGACTTGCTACAGAGACCGAATGAAGTAAAATGAATAAATATGCATTGTGGTGTTCTGATCATTGGTTAAAGACCTGCAACACAACAATATTATGTTGGATTGAAATATTTGTTACGAGGACTAGAATTTATAAGGTGAGTAGGAGGCAGGAATCCTCGATCTTTAGGTGCTTTTAGAAGATCTCCAGGCACTTCTTAAAACCTGTGGAAGCTGAAGAACAACCACCACAACAGAACTATGATTTGAGAAGATTCTTAGTATAGCGGTGGGAGTGGTGGTAGTATCATCAAACGTTCTTCACTTGTAGACAGATAGAGATTGGGGATGGAATGTAGGCCCTATGAGTTACTACAAGTCTGTATATGAGGTGTCTTGGAATGACAAGACCTTCAGAAGTCATTCAGAAGTCATTAAAATGGAGGCTCTGTCCCAACAAGGAGGTATACAGTGAGGTTGAAAGAGAGCCAAACACAGAACTGAGATGTTACATCGACCATCACTTGATGAAATTTGGGCTCTTTACACCTCCACAATTCCCTGCAGGATCATCCCAAGAGCCAAGACCTGACCAATCTCTTACTGGTGTGGTTGCTGTGATACAAAGATTGAATATGGTGGACAGCTAGGAGAAACCCATGGTGTACAATATCAGAAGTATGAGTGTATGAGTACAGAGGGCTTGCCAAAAGCTCTTACAGACTGCACAGTGTCATCACCTATCCAGGACAGTTTTAGCAGAGTGGCTGCTTTTGAACACAGATTGGATATGATCCAATAGAGCAATTTGTAAGCAAAAAAAAAAAGAAATATTTAAGACAGGTTATTCTCACAGACCTGGCAACCTTGAAGTGTTTTGCCTAGGAATGTCTTAAGGAATTCCACAGTTTACTTCACTCAGAAATACACAAAAAAGGGTGTATTTCTGAGTGAAGAGTGAGGGAAGGGGGAGGGGGGGGGGGGGGGGGGGGGGGGGGGGGGGGGGGGGGGGAGGGGGGGGGGGGGGGG
>JBCNYH010000003.1:32454421-32466548 GCA_039654325.1 Tandanus tandanus
GACAGAACTTCTCACCCTATCTCTGAGGGAGAGACCTGCCACCCTGCGAAGGAAACTCATTTCAGCCGCTTGTATCCGCGATCTCGTTCTTTCGGTCACTACCCAAAGCTCGTGACCATAGGAGAACTGTACTAGTATTTTTTATTTCAGCCACATCTCTTTTTTTTTTTTTTAACCCCTCTATCCATCCATTTCCCCCCCATAGATTATGAATGGGAATTGTTCTGCACAATACAATTTTTTTTTTCATCCCTCGCTTTTTGTCCTATTGGCTTCAATAAATGTTTCGACAAATAACTGTTCCTAGAGATTTTGTGTGAGAAATGAGTTCAAACTGTACAATCTTCAGCCAACTGAGGAAAAATGTGCATATAATTTTCTTCTTGCTGCTCCGCCTGCATCCTTTTTTTCTGTATACATTCATTTTTCCCCCATAAAACCTGCAAAGGAAATTTTTCTAACAACTCCAATATATTTACCGTTTAACATAATACCTTCAAATTTTACTAGACATGTCCGAGGCCTAAATACAAAACATTCCACATTCCTCTTTTTATACCTCCTATCGTTCCTGCCTTCTGTTTTTCATCAATTGGGTTTAATTTATTTTTTGAGGCGTAACTTCTGGAGATTTTGTGCTAGAAATTAGTTGGAACTGTTCAATGTTCGGCTCATTGTGGAAAATGAGCTTTTAATTTTCTTTTTGCTATTCCACCCACATCCCTCTTTTTCCCCCCTTTCTATCCATCCGTTCATCCATTTTCCCACTGGTTTTAAATGGGATTTCTTTTTTAACTGTCTCAGTATACTCCATTTCTAAAATAACACAGAACCTTCAAACTTGACATGTTTGGGGCAGCACTATGAAGCATTTCACCTCTATTCATACATATCTCATTCCAGATTTCTATTTTTTCATCCCATTCTTTTCCTCTGTTTGGCCCCAATAAATTTTTCATGTCCTAACTGCATCTCGGTCATCCTTACAGCATAATTTGTGTGTATGTAATACGTTTGAGATACAGACGCTTATTTTAGCATAAATTAAACTTAAAAAAGCACAAAACTGGATAATTTTATTCTGTGGATTACTCGTGGGGTCCTGGAAGTGATGTAAACTTGTTGGGCGGGGTTGTCCTGCACAAGTGAACTATTCAACGAGCGACATTTTAGGTGATTAAAAAAAGTGTTCAAGAAGCAACCATGGCTAGCAATTTGGAGTAAATGGGTGTAAACGGTGAACTATTTGAACCAGAGAGGGAGGAGTCTCTTGTGGAGATGGTGAGACGTCACATTCTAGTGACCCTGAGGACGAAAATGCTGCCAGAGATGAGCGTGACGGTGAATCCAAAATGGTTTACGCAGCTAACGTTTTGCCGACTTGGCTTTCCTGTCGTCAGTCGGTTTAGGAACAAAAAGAAATGTTTTCCGCGATTTCTGCGCTTGTTGTTCGTGTAGCTCAGCACTGGAGCATAATGTGTTGTGATGCATGGGGCCCAGCCAATCCAACGAGTTCAAGTCACTAGCAGGCTGGAACAGCCAATCAGAAAGGCAACATGTCTCTGAGCACGCCTAGAGTCGTAACACTCACGTGCACTTTGAAATCGGGCACGGACTGATGTCGCCGGAAGGAACCGCTGATGTTATACGTGATCGTTTTAAAGAGCTAGTAACACTAATTCACCACAGGTCCCCTTTAAAGCAGTAAAAGTTGGTAAATATCGTTAGGTTTTTGTATCTTACATAAATAAAGAATGCTTTTTTTCTCTGCTACTTTTTTCTTCTTTTCCTTTTCATCCCTCCATCCTCCCATTAAACCCCATTTGATTTCACACCGATAAATTTCACATGCACATTCAGCTGCTGATACGAGTTCACCGGGTTTTTTTTTTTGTCCACTTTTCTTTCTCTGTTTGCACTTTATTGCATTCCGTTTTCTGTTTGGCTGATTCAAGAGGTTTTGTCATTATGTCTGATAAAGCAAGTCATTTGTGTGAAGAAAAGAAACCCACTGTAGCCTTTTTTCCCTTCTTTTTTTTAATCAGACATTTGGGGAGACTATTGCACGAATAAGATTAAATACCTCAACAACACAATATAAGAAATCACGTATGAGGCATTTCCTCCCAGACCTAGCGTTAGCAGGGTAGCGAGAATTAGCAAGCTGTTGTGGCTAACCAGAAAACCCTTGAACAAGCATTTGTATCAGAGTTGCCACCCAACTCTCATGGGGGGGGGAAGCTAACTAAATCTATTGCAACATTTATCTAGATATGAATCCGCACCATTACTCATTCAAAGAAAAGCAAGCCCTGGGTTTTCTGCTGCACATCCAATCCTGGTCTTTCTTCAGACATATGGCCGTTTCACTGCTGTACAGCCACGCAACCATTCGTTAATGGAGATGCATCGGGATTCATTAAGAACCATTTTATAATCGAATCATAATCAAATCATGAGACACGTTCATATATTTTCTAAGCCACTTAATCCTTATTAGGGTCGCGGGGAGGCTGGCGCCCATGTCAGCCGACTCTGTGCGAGGGCAGGGTGCACCCTGGACAGCTCACCAGGCCATCACAGGCCCAACACACATACAACCCTTCACACTCACACTTTGGGGATATTTGGTACAGCCTACTGCGCATGTTTTCGGACTGTGTGAGGAAACCTGAGTACCCAGAGGAAACCCACGCAAGCACGGGGAGAACATGCATACTCCACACCGAAAGGGGACCACCTATCTGTGAGGCGAACATGCTAACCACCTCACCACCATGCCACCACTTGGACTCAGTGCACAGTTAAACACATCCTTCGGCTAAAGAACATTTATTCATTCATTCGTTGAATCACTTGATCCTATTCGGGGGGCTGGAGCCTCTCTCAGCCATCTCTGGGCGAAGGCGAAGTGGCTACTCCATGAACAGCTCGCCAGTCCATCGCAGGGCCAACACACAACCATTCAGACTCGCCCTCACAACGTAGCAGAACAGAACATCTCTCTGATGTCATTTTGTTCATTTTTATAGAAGGATAAAAAAAAGAATTTGGTGTTTTTATTGTTTTTGTTTTATTATTCTTTGCACAGTTGCTTTAAGAGATTTAGCATTAGCATTAGAGTATTTCGTGTCTAAATAAGGCTTGCTATTAAAGCCTTGCAAATAAAACCCTTCTCTCTTCTCCTTTAGGTTACCGTGCACAACTCTGTTTATAACGGCGGTATTTTATTTATTCCTGTTAATTTAGCTGCGCCGTTAAGTGCTCGCTTGGCTCAGACTGCCGATTTGATGAAACCGGGTGAGGGTTGGGAGAGAGCCAGTGCTGAGCTCAGCTCAACCGAGCGTCATAAAATAATGGAGCTTATCTCAGGAGCTCAGGAGGAGAGAAAGAGATGGGAGGAGAGGAGGGAATGAGGGGAGGAGAGATACAGAGATGCTCCATTACCTCCACCAACAGCTTCATGGAGCTCTCGTTTCGTTTTGAGGGGGGGGGGGGGGGGGGGGGGGGGGGGGGGGGGGGGGGGGGGGGGGGGGGGGGGGGGGGGGGGGGGAGGAGGGAACGAGGGAAGGAGAGAGACAAAGATGCTCCACTAACTCCACCAAAAGGTTTAGGGAGATCTCGCTTCCTCCTAATCCCCCCCCCCCCCCCCCCCGTTCTCTCTCGCCTACTCGCTTTCTCTCTCCGAGTTCTCTGCTTTCATACTGAATTTGTAGTCGGGATGATTGGGTTGTATTTTCAGAGTGGACACTTCACAGAAGTGCGCTAGTGTCTTTCAGCTCACACAGAGATTTGTGCCATCTGGGTAATTATCACACACACACAAACACACACACACACGCAGGCGTGTGGATGCCTGACTGCAGTGAAATAAATTTGATGATTTACAGCAGTAGGAGGCGGGACACTGAGCGGGATGGGCGGGGCCAGGGTCTCTTGAGTGATGAGTCGTTTAAAACCATTAACATGAAGAGCGATAAAATCATTGATTTGTTGACGGGCTGCACAGTGATGTCCGCCTCACAGCAAGAAGCTCCTGGGTCCGAGTTCCGGGCTCGGCGAGGGCGTTTTGGTATGGCGTTTGCACGTTCTACCCGTGCTTGTGCGGGTTCTCTCCTGGTACTCCGGTTTCCTTTCACAGTCCAAAGATATGCATAGTAGGCTAATTGGCTGTTCCAGATTGCCCCTAGGTGTGAATGTGAGTGTGTGTGTTGGCAAGCTGTTCAGGGTGCACCCTGCCTTCGCCCAGTGTTGTCTGCTGTCCCCAGACTCTTATTTACTGATTCATTCGTTTTAATTTCTTTATCTCCTTCATCCAGCTCTCATCCGTATTTCTGTTTGTACTCACGTGTGATATTTTCGAATGAATTTTCTAAGTTAATTAAGTTAATTATATTTTCCAAAAAGATGTGTACACACACACAAATAATTTAACCTAATTTACTAATCTTTAATTAAACTGTAGCATAGCAATTACACCCGATAGCATTTTGCACACCTGCCAGATTCAAGCTGGCAGCGTTGCTCTAACTGGGAAAAGATTACATGACATAAACATCACAGTTACATCATTCATTCATTCATTTTCTGAAGCGCTTAATCCTAATTAGGGTCGCAGGGAGGCTGGTGCCCATCTCAGCGGACTCTGGGCGAGGGCGGAGTACACCCTGAACAGCTTGCCAGGCCATCGCAGGGCAGAAACACGCTGACGGCTCCCGGCCTTTGATAACCCAGTTAGCTGCACTGGGGGGGCAGCACTGACAACCCGGTGATAGTGGGGCTTGAACCCCCGAACTTTGGAACAGTTATCCAGCACCCTACCACCAGGCCACCACCGCCGACAGTTACATCAGTCTTATCAAAAAAAAAAAAGGAAACCAAATCATTTCACAGCTAAGAGTTTCTCATTTAAAAGTAAGACGTTTAATGGAATTTAACTAAACTTAATTAGAAACGTGTTTCTCCATCTTCCACTGTCTTAATAGATTCCTGCCTTGATGCACATATTTTATTCTATTTTATTATTCCTTTTTTCCCCTGTATGTCATGACACCAATCTGGAGCCCGAACGAGACGTATTAATGAGGGAATCTCAGGATCGGACAAACACATTCTCTGAGTCACAAAACGAACTACTGAGCGGAACCAGGAAGGAATTTTATCCCTGACGGGATGTTTAGAAAGTTTGAAACCCTCACTGATGGAGATGGTCGGAGTCTCTTGCTACGACTTCACAGATCTTTAAAAACAAAAAAACTACAAAAAAAACCCCCAGAATAAATCTTCAAACCAACAACATAAAGTCAGTGAATGAAATGAATCAGCAGGGCATACAGGAAGTGATGTCACGTTTACATTAGTGACTCAGAAACATGGTGTGAATTAAACTTTTATCCACCTACAGTCTTCGCTCAGTGGTTTACAATTACCACTGTCTGGGTTAGCGGTGGGCGGGACGGTGGTAAAGTGGTTAGCATGTCCTCCTCACAGCAAGGAGGTCTTGGGTTCAAGTCCTCAGCTCTGCGAGGGTGTTTCTGTGTGGAGTGTTGCATGGGTTTCCTCTGGGTTACTCCGGTTTCTTCCCACTGTCCCACATGCACATTAGGCTAATTGGCTGTCCCCCCTAGCTTTAAATTGCCCCCAAGTGTGTTAGTGAGTGTGAACAGTTTCTCCCCCCTTGCTCAAAGTAGGCTGAGATAGGCTCCAGTCTCCTCGCGACTGAAGTAGAATTAAGCGGTTTGGCAAAATGAATGGTTAGAGGGGCGCCAGTACTTAATGGAGTTAAACTTGTGCAGCAATGCAGATGGAACTGTGTTTCACCGGAATTGTAAGCTGTTTAAGCCGCCAGAAAAGACGTTCAATATGCCGTCGATGGGAATTTCGACGCGTGGCGAACCATCTGTGATGGAGACGCGTGAGATAGAGAGGTCCATTTGTTTCTTGACTAAGAATTTCTGTTTCAGGTCAATCAGACCCACGTTTAATGATCGCCTCCAAAAGCTTCAGTGATTGCAATTGACATTTATTTGCACGATCTGACATTTAAAACAGCGGCGTTTAAAAACGCTACTCGTAAATGTCTTTTTCATCTGTAATACTCATCACCTTTTTCATTTCCAAAACGCCGAGATACGCGATTAGCGGCTAACGCTCCTCACACACAGCTGTGTCAGTTTACAAATTTATGGATGAGACCCAAATCGGTGTGGTGGAGAAAAAAAAGCTTTGTGTTATGCCGTGTCTAAGACCCTGGCACTGATTAAATGAGCTCTACATGTATTTATTGATCTTGAGGAGGAAGCGCTTTATCCAGTGGATCCTATGGCGTCTATCACAGGAACACCATGAGTAGGGGTTAGCATATCCGCCTTACAGCAAGAAGGTCCTGGGCTTAAGTCCCGGGCTCGACAATGGCGTGTGGATGTATAGGTTGCATGTGCTCCTCCTAGAGTTAGTGTGGGTTTCCTCAGGGTGCTAATTGGCTCGCTAATTGGCTGTTCCAAATTGCCCCTAGGTGTGGGTAAGTGTGAATGGTTGTATGTGTTGTTGCACCGAGATGCACGTAATTTTAGTCATATCCAATTCCCACCCATCCAGTGTTGCCTCCCTATCACATACGGTCACCACCAACCACGGAGGGCGTAAGCACGCACATGCCCCCTCCGTGACATGCAATGCTGCCACCCGCCTCTTTACGAACTGCTGCGCGTTTGCATTTGTAGGCGTCCTAACACACTCCCTTCTGCCCCTTTTGTACGAATGGGCTCCCAGACGCTCATGGATAAGCTGGTGATCGCTGAGATCGCAATTAGCTCCCACTTGCGATCTTCAGGTTGATAGTTACGCACCTTGTCGATACGCCACTCGGGAGCCCCCTCCTGCGAATATGCATGCCCTTTAAATGCCACCGCAGACCAAAAAAATCCCCTGCTGATTGCTGCTTCATTACCTGCTAGCATGAACATATTCTACTATATTTATCCAAAGTTCTGATCAATAAATTAAAACAATCGTATGTCTCTGCTGCGGTGTGTTCTGATGACGTTTATTAGACGAGTCCTACAAGCTGTAAAGTATAACAAACCAAACTAAAGCAGCGGCAGTGAAATGCAAGAGGCCGGAAAACGTCCCATCCCGGGCATTTAAATAAAGTTCGGCCCTTTTGTCAGCGAGCTAATGAAATTGTGTGGCTTCATCACCAAGCGTTTAATGGCTTCTTTCCGCCTCAGTGTTGTAAATCTAATTGGATTCAGAAAAGCCTTCGAACGATACACTGCGTCTGGATGAACTTTTTTTTTCTCTCTCTCTTTCCCTCTCTCTCTCTTTCTCTCCCTCTCTCTCTACTCGCTCTTTCTCTCGCTCTCTCTACTCGCTCTTTCTCTCTCTCCCTCTTGCTTTCTCTTGCACTCTCTCTCTCTTGCGCGCTAGCTGAGATGCTAGCTCTCTCTCTCTCTCTTGTGCTCTCTCTCTTTCTTGCACTCTGCTCTCTTTCTCTCCGTCTCTCATTTTCTCATTGTGTTTCTGTCCATCTCTGTGTGGATAGAGTAAGTGTGGAGTTTAAGTGATGTGGACAGGGGAGCATTTACTACAGAGGTGTGCAGTTGTGTTGTGTGAAATTGAAGCAGCCGTGCATCAGCAACGCTCATTTGCAATACATTTCATCAGCAGTAATCTGGAGACTCTTTATCTCTGTCTCTCTGGCATGCAAATTTATGAGGAATAAGGTTATGGTTAGTATTTTTACACCCTCATTAATAAGACAGCAGTGAACCCACATTAGCATAGCTTATTTTACTGTCTGTCTGTCTGTCTACCAAATTTCAGCCCCGTATCACATGTCACCACCTTGGTGTGAGTTATCATATCATCCTCTCCATTAAACTAGAGATCTCTGAATGTACTGATAAACACGGCAGCCCAAACAGACACCCTGAGCAACGACAATATCTATAAATTCATTGATTCATTCTCTGAACCGCTTAATCCTAATTAGGGTCGGGGGGAGGCTGGCGCCCATCTCAGCCGACTCTGGGCGAGGGCAGCGTACCCCCTATAATATCTGAAAACCCTGTAATATCTATAAATGTGTAGGAATTTGTACTGTTTTATAAACAGTTATACTCAGGTTCAAATTTAGGTATTTATATCATCAGACGTCATTGTGTGATTATCAGGAACTCCTAAAGCCCATAAATAACAAATGATTTAAGGGAAAGTGGGGTGTGCTGTCCCAAAGCCATCCTCTCTTCCCGACTCCCAGCGTCCGCAGCAGGTGAGGAAACCCCAACGTGCAGCTATCAGGGTGGGCGCAGCAACTGGCCAGGCTCCTCGTCTTAAAGACTGCCCTTATAGCTGTTGCACGAGCTGATCATTTAACTCATGACTGGGGGCACTGGGTGGAGGAGATGAGCTCTTCCCTGACCCCCAAACCAGGAAACACCTGGCCAGGTACCCGCACACAGTTTAGGCGGCAGGGACAACGCCATTGCCTTGAGTGTGGCCGCTACCATGCCTAGGCAGCTGTGAGAAGCTGTGCATGCGAGCTGGGGTGAGCGTAGGGACCACCGTAGTCGGACCACCCAAGGGGACGGGACGCCTGTCCTCCTACAAAGGTACTACCCCACACCACATCCCCTGTCACAATTTATTTGACGGACAGGCGCGCGTTCCAGAAATATCTGGAATGGTCCAAGTCAGGAAAAGGGTGTTGGTTTAAGTTGTCAAAGATCAGCCGGACTGTGAACATCACTGAGGACAGAACATCGAGAAGATTATCCTATTCAGCAGCATCCACTGAGTCTGTGGTGCATAATTGTTTTAGTATATACTCCACACAAACATCAGCACAACAGGGATTTGAACCCATGACTTCTCGATCATGAGCCCGGCACACTAACCACTACATCTCAAGCAGTGGCTAGGTTTAAAGCTAAAACAAAATTTCAAATAAAAGTATTTGAAAAAAGGACGGCATGGCGACACAGTGGTTAGCGCATCCACCTCACAGCAAGAAGGTCCTGGGTTCGATTCCCGGGCTTGTAATGTATATACTATGGGACGATAGTGGCTCAGTGGCTAAGGCTGTGGGTTACTGATCAAAAGGTCAGGGGTTCAAGCCTGACTACCACCACCAAGCTGCCACTTTTGGGCCCTTGAACGAGGCCCTTAACCCTGAAATGCTCAGTTGTATAAATGAGAGAAAAATGTAAGTTGCTCTGGATACGGGTGTCTCCTAGATGCCTATAAGATACTTCCAAGATAGCGAATAAATCAGATCGCACCATTCCCGTGTAGCTTTTATGTAAAAGCCAGTTAGCTGGAGTTGGCTAGCTCTCTTGCTAGTTCTTGCTGATAAACTAGTAAATGATGGGCTTTGGTGTATGATGTCACTTTCTGATTTATTTTAAATGATGCTAACAAGTGAACTGACATCACATGAAGCTGCTTCGCTAATTAGGAAGATTTTAATATAATGTCAGATTTGATGAGTTTATTGTGGGTGGTTTTAGAGAATATGTGTGATGGTTTTGTATTGGTGGTTTGACTGCTTTTCTGCTCAAAGGAACGTTGTGGACAATCATTTTAAGGCGAAGAGGAAAAAAATCAGGAGAACCAAGAGCGACATTATCCCCCCCCCCCCCCCCCCCATCCCCCCCGCACGCCCGTCACCTCTCTGTCCACCCAGAACGCTAAATTCATTTGTCTAATCTTCCACAGTGCTTCATTCCGGCGCTGCATGCAATGTCAAAACCTCCAACCGATTTCACACTTGTGCCAGACGGACAGAGCCGGACAGGAAGTGTTAGCACCTTCTGATAGCCCTAACGTATTTATTCCGCCGGCTAACGAAGTGTAGCCAATCAGGAAAATATGATATTCCGAAATAATTTCAACCTGATTACGCCTGTCTGATTGATTCGAGATGGTCATTATGGGCGAAATAGGAACTGACACGGCTTTCAGGGTCACGACCCCTGGGATTTGAGAAGCTCATTTGTATGACATCAGTTACTTACTGAGACAAGCATGGATATTCTGTACATCTCAATTCTCTTTCTCTCTCTCTCTCTTACTCTGTTTCTCTCTGTCCCTCTCTCTTTCTTTCTCTCGTGCTCTCTCTCTCCCTCTTTCTTTCTCCCCCTTCCTCTCTCTCCCTATCTCTCTCTTTCTTTCTGTCTCCCTCCCTCTTTCCCTCTCTCTTTTTTCTTTTTCTCCCCCTCTCTCTCTTTCTCCTTCTCTCACACACACTCTGTCCCTCTCTTTCTTGTTCCTCTCTTTTATCTCTCTCACTCACTTTCTCTGTCCCTATTTCTGTTTTCATCTTGCACTCTGCCCCCCACCTTTCTCCATCTATTCCTCTTTTTTTCCATGCTATCATTCAGGACTTTCGCAATGAACTTCCTGTCACAGTTTAAGGACCCTGCCTGCTTGTCTGTTTTCATCAGCCAATCTTTTATGTTGTTAGTAAAATATGGAATGATGATAACGTCTCTAGAGACAGACAATTTAGTCATTTTTGTCCACTCCAGAGGACGTTTATTTTTAACCGCGCCTTCCGGGCATTACTTGACATTTTGTTGAGTTGATTTTTTTTTTCCGTTTGGAGGACGGGATTCACTCTCAAGTAGAAACGTGCCTATCTCAGCCGACACTGGGCGAAGGTGGGGTACACCCTCAACAGCTCGCCAGACCATTGCAGGTCCAACACACACGCAGCCATTCACACTCACACCTAGGGGCATTTTGGAACAGCCAATTAGTGGAAACTGTGGGAGGAAACTGGAGCACCCTGAGGAAACCCAGGCAAGTTTGGGGAGAACATGCAAACCACAGAGAAACGCCCAAGTCCAGGACCTACTTGCTATGAAACGGGCGTGCTAACCACTGCACCATCTTACCGCCCCTATTTGTTTAGATTTCTCACTTTTCTTACGACTGCTTCCAAAAATTTGCGTGTGTGTGTGTGTGCCATGAGAATAAATAATCAATAGAAAGTCGACAGCGTGGAGCGTAAATGAGCTCGCAGTAACTCATCCAAGGTTCACGTTAGTGGGCGGGGTTAGACTGTGTGTGTGTGTGTGTGTGTGTGTTTAGGGTCATGTTTTGAGAAGAGAGAATGTTGAGAGAAAATCTGACAGAGGAGACAGTGGGGGGGCAGTTATAAAGTAGTGAACAGGAGGGTTAATTCAAACATCATGAACTCCCCGAACGACGAGTGGCCGTCCCACATGCTGTATTTGTGTGGCTGCTTCTTTCTCCTTCTTCCCCCCCAAAAAGAAGACAGGGAGTGATTATTACTTCTGACAGGAGGGAAATCCCCTCGTCTCACCCCTCGACTCTTTCTCACTGCGCGTTTCAAACCCACTTCTGTAATTAGGCATTAAAAGCAATTTAATCATCGCTTCCTTCTGCTAGCGCCGACACTCTGCTCGAGTATATCGGCAAGGCCAAAGGAAGAATGGCTCGGGGAGGTGGGGGGGGGTGCCTTTTTATTTCCAGGATACGAGTTGTACATTTAAGTTGTCCGCATCACAACAGATGGATGTGTCATCTATGAGGAGTCGTTCATCTCTTCTGCTCCAACATCTGGGCTCTTTTCCTCTCCATCAACTCTGATGTCCTTCACGGCGAAGCTTCAGAGTGAATCCTGAACTGGAAATAATTTACTTTCGACTCCGTTTCCTTCTTCAGGTTTAACTCTCCCGAAAAGGGCGTTAGAGGAGTGGATTATTTAAATGAGTCAAAGTGCAAGCCACGCCCCTTCCCAATTATAGTCATCATGGTGTATGTTGTGTTTTGGTGATATATTTGTTGTGGACATTAATAATGCAAAAATAATCGCCAAGAATTGTAGCCAATCATACAGACCCAAAAACGTGTGTGTGTGTGTGTGTGTGAAGTAATTTATAGAAGGAAATGGGGAACATCTGGTAAGCATGAAAACTCGACACACATCACCCTTTTATACCACCTCTATCTCCGTGTGTGTGTGTGTTTTTCACTCACTAACACACCCTTTTATAACTTTAATAAGAGTGTGAGGCTTCAGGGGAGTATGTGTGTGTGTGTGTGTGTGTGTGTGTGTGTGTGTGTGTGTGTGTGTGTGTGTGTGTGTGTGTGTGTGTGT
>JBCNYH010000003.1:32490535-32512745 GCA_039654325.1 Tandanus tandanus
TCTCTCTCTCTCTCTCTCTCTCTCTCTCACACACACACACACACACACACACACACACACACACACACACACATACAGTCCGAGAGAGCTGAGTGGAGTGAGGTCTTGTCTCTAATGGAGGAGGCTCTAATCTCTCTGTGTGAACTGTAATACAGATTTAGAGACGGATGGTGGCCACGTTTCCCACAATCCTCCTCTCTCCTTTCATTAGGACTTAATCAGCGCTCAATAGATGAACTTGAGAATGCTTTTAATTACTATTAGAGGCTCATTCCTCGGAGAACAAACACACCTCTGGGGTTTAATTACAGATCATTCGCCTTTCATCCATCTCTCTTTCTCTCTGTGTTTATTTCTTCATGTCTCTTTCTTTCGTCTTTATCTCTCTCTTCATTTTCAGTTTGACTGGTTCTTTCTGTCACTTTATTAAAATCTCTCCATTTTCCCATGTTTTCTTTACTTTTTTCTTCCTTCCTTTCCTTTTTCTTTTCTCTCTTTCTCATCTCATTTTTTAAATTTTTTATTTACTTTCTTTTTTTATTCACATTTAAAGACTTTTATCTTCAGTTAACATTTCTTTATTTTCTCTTCTTTAAAGCTTGTTCTGTTCATTTTATTTCTCTTCTTTCTATTAAACGTGACCTTGTGATTGTAAAAGACATGACAAGTCAAACTTCTCTTTCCTTCTTTCTTCTTCTCCTTCCTTTTTTCTTCTTATTCCTTTTCTTCTTATTCTTTTTCTCCTAATTCTTTCTCTTCCTTCAACTTTTTTTAAACTTTTCTTTCTTGCTGTTTTTCCTGCATTATTTTCCAGCAATCTTTTTCATGTATTCTTCAGTTCCTCTCTTCTCTCTCTGCTTCCTTTAGCTCTGTGTTTCTCTCCCTTTCTCTTCCCCTCTCTCTCTTTCATTTCATTTCTTCTTGTTTAATTTCACGTTTCCTCTTTATTCTCCTACATTTTCATCACATGTACTTTCTTTCTTTATCAGTCTTATTTTTGTTTTTTCCCTACTCTTTCTTTTTTCCCTGTTCTACTCTCGCTCTCCCTTTTTTAACTCTTTTCCTTCATTCCATCATATCTTTCTGTTTATCTTTCTATCTTTTTACCTGTTTACTTGTCTCATTTCATTTTCCCTCTTTCCTTCCTTCTCCTTTATTTTTTCATCACTCTTTCTATCTTTCCCTTTGTCTCATAATCCTTAGTCTCTCTCTCTCTCCCTGTTTCTCTCTCTCTCTCTATTCTTTTCTAATTTATTCTCTTTGCTTCTGTCTCTTTTTTTCATTCTATTCTTGCCTATTATAACATCACTCTCTGTGTCTTCTGACTTATTTCTATTTCTTCTCTCCTTTATTACTGCTCTCATTATTGATTACACATTCACTTTTCCTTTTTCCCCTCCTCTACTTATTTGTTTTTTATCATTGTTTTCTGATCATTTTGCTTTTATTGCTTATTTTATTTAATGCTAAATCTCTATTATCTCCACTAACCTGAACCCCAACCCTCCACTTTATTCTACTCTACTTTTTCCATCACTCTCTTTCATTTTTTGTTGCTTTCCATCTGCCTTTTTCTTTTAGTTTTTTTCCCCTCTGTCTTTTTCATGCCCTCCTATATTCATACATCCGTTTTGTGTGTGTGTGTGTGAGAGAGAGAGAGAGAGAGAGAGAGAGAGAGAGAGAGAGAGAGAGAGAGATCTTTCCTCTGAGAACAGCTTCAGGAATTGAACTGTCATCGCATGGAAAGGAGTAATCTAAACATCTAGAACATTTATTTACAATGGTTTAAACACACACACACACACACACACACACACACACACACACACACACACACACACACACACAGGAAACAAACCACCACATGTCACATTAGTGCACCAGCAGCTCTAAATAACTACATCATTCATGGTGTATTTTACTTCCCCAGACTTTATAAAATAGTATAAAGTCTCAGTTTTAGGATAAAGCCCACACACAGAGAATAACTAAATTTAAATTGGGTGCTTCCACTTCAGTGTCATGAAGTTTACAGAAGTGTTACAGAAACGTCAACTGGCTGTGTACTAACACCACGTGCTCTTATGTGAAAAATTTCAAACATAGTCGAATCTATTAAATCTAAAACGAAGTGCAGTTGAGCTCATAGCTCATTAGCTGTTAGCTGAGCAGGCTGTTAGTCATACATGATGAGAGGGAGTGCAATAACTGTTATTTTATCCTGTAGATTGTAAGGAATGTAGTATTATTATTTATTGTTTATAATTTATTATTTTTATCATCTTTTTCCGCTTGATCCGGGGTTGGATCAGCCTACGTGGTGACATGCCCGAACTTCCCGGTTGGACACGCCCGAAACATCACACCAGGGAGGCGTTCAGGAGGCATTATAATCAGATGCCCGAGCCACCTCGACTGGCTCCTCTCAAAAAAGAGGAGCAGCGGTTCTCCTCCGAGCTCCTCCCGAATGACCGAGCTTCTTACCCTATCTCTGATGGAGAGCCCCACCATCCTGCGAAGTATCCGCGATCTTGTCCTTTCGGTCACTACCCAAAGCTCGTGACCATGGGCAAAAAAAGGATGGAATGCACTCTCTAGGTCCGGAATGAGGTCCTACCCCAAGTAGAGGAGTTCAAGTAATTTTTATTTATTTATTTTATATTATACTTTGCAGGAGAGTTAGCCCGGAGCGAACTAGTCTACTGAAGGTCCTATTTCTTTTAGTAGTCCAGAAAAATCACATTTGGTGGAAAAATTCTTGAATAGGAAAAAAAAAAAGTTCATACTTTTAAATTCTTTAATATTTTGTTGCTTTTTGTGAATCGAGTCTAGACTAAAGAAAGTGGTTTGCTAGCAGAAGCACTTCTGACTTGCTCCAGACAGCAGCGTAAGGCCATACTGAAGACTGAAGGCCTGTAACTTGAAAAAAGCCAAGAGAATCGTGTTTGGTGAAAAAAGAAAAAAAAAACCTGTCTGATTCTTGAAAGTAATACTTACGCTTCTATCATCAAATACTTTCATCCCACATGTTCCTTTTCACGGAATTGGTCTTGAATTAACTGTAAAAATGACTGGTTAGCTTAGCCAAGCTTAGCTTAGAAGTCACAACCGCTTGTGTATTTTTTTCTGCCGTGACGTTTCGGGATTCAGGATATGATCTGATATCCTAGGAGTTGATTAGCCAATCAGAGTGTGCAATCGCTAATATCTAGTGACGTAGGATAGAATATCTTATTAGTGTTTGATAAACGATGAGCTTCATCCCCTCGTAGCGCTCGAGGAGTTTCAGAGCCGACTGCGTGCTACAATACCTCTGGATTTAAAGTCCGTGATGCATGGCGTGGAAGACTTCTGTAACTTTCCTTTTTTACGATTCCATCTCGATTGATTTCACTACAGACCCAGACCGATTTTTGGGTGGAGGGATGAAATCGCACAAAGCTGGTTTCACAGCTTGATTGATGTGACACGTGAAGCCTTAATTAAAATTTCATTCCAACATCTAATAGAAAGTCCTTCAGGAATTGAGCGAAACTGAAAAGAAGAAATTCACCAAATCTGTTCTTATCTGCTGTCCATTAACACGCTCTGGGATGGAAGTGTCTCGGAGATTAAACTCCAATACGGTGCTGTTACCGGATTTATAACACAAAAGATCTAATATAGATTCTTTGTAATGTATAATAATGCAAATAACTGCTTTTAATCAAATGTATAAGCTTTTTATGAAGTAAAGCTGTTTCGTATTTATTATCTAGATATCCTAAACATACACAAATAATATTTTGCTTGATTTATTTATTGATTGACTGAGTGGCAGCACGATGGCATAATGGCTGGCATGTCTGCCTAACAGCAAGGTCCTGGGTTCGAGTATCTATAGGATTAAAGGGTTCAGCAAATGATTGATTGATTGATTGATTGGGCTACAAACATTTCTTATGTTTCTTATTTCTCATAATATTTCCAAACTTTCAGGTCTCAGAGTTCGAGCATCATTTTTGCATATTCGGCAAAATACTCATTTCTGATTGGCCGAGAGCCGTGTCTGGCGCATCAACCTGCTTAAACCGTTTAATCGCAGTTTTAAATCAGCACCCTGCGTTTTGGTGAAAGTGTGTCGACTTAACAAGCTTATATCGATGCTGATTCAGCGTTAAATCTCATTTATTGCTCAGGCAATAAAGGAAAAAAGAAACATACACACTTTGCTATGACTCTGGTTTATGCACAAAAAATATTTCTACGTTACAGCCGTTTTTTTTATCTTTAAAAACCAGTTAAAAACATCGGTCTTGTTGCACCCGTGGGAAGAGAAGGTGGGAACATAAATCAAAAAGACGAGACGTGGATTTATTGTTTTCATGCCTGTGTGCTGGAATACAGAAAGGAAGTTCGGAGAAACAGCATCAGGTTGAGCAACGGCAAAATGATAAAGAAAACAATATTTAAAGGAAGAAAGCAAGAAATCTTCCATTCTCACTTCTGAAAAATTTCATAATCCACAAAAGGAAGAGGAATTCTTTAGTGTCCGGGCTGCTTTACTGGAATAAACAATAACTAATGGAGGTGATTATTTACACTGGAAAAGAAAACCCCTTATATATAGCATATACAGGCAGGAACAGAACATAAAAATACAGATATGTCCAAGCAAGAAGTGTCTGGGTTCACAGTCTTTCACAAAAAAATTAAATCTGCTAGCATCAAAGTACAAGGTTAGCTGATTTAATGGCCTCCAACCTGCCACCATTTTCACCTGAGCCACCACCCTTTCTATTCTTCAGCTGTCATGATGTCAATCCATCATGGCATTAAATCTAGATTTCTTCCAGGGAGTATGAAAGCTGCTGTTGGGTCGTGATTGGATCTTCCACCAAGACAGTGATCAAAAATCTACACGAAAATGCTTTCCTACCCCCAAAAATCTTTTGGCATTTGACACGGCGACTCGAGCTTTCTGAATTAAACCCTGATGGAAACCTGTTAGGGGAAAGGATCAAGACCCAGGAGCCGGGAGGATGTGGGGAGGTTCTTTAATGAGGTGTTTCCCAGAGTCCTTGCTTCTTATCCTTCTGTCTTATCAAGCATTGTACTGCTAGAAGTTGCTGTTCCAATAATTGTGGATTAACTGGCACAAAGCTGCACTGTAGAAAGAAAAAAATGATAGTAAAGATTGCACAAATATTTATATAATATTTAATAATATATAATAGATGATTGGCAGAAGGGTTTTGAAAATAACATGGAAATTGGGTAATGACCAAAAGAATGAGATCACAGATACAAGCGGCTGAAATGAGTTTCCTTTGGAGGGTATCTGGGGTCAGCCTTAGAGATAGGGTGAGGTGCTCAGACATCTGGGCGAACTCGGGGTAGAGCCACTGCTCCTTCGCATCCAAAGTAGTCAGATGAGGCAGCTCGGGCATCTGATTAGGGTGCCTCCTGGTCACCTTCCTTTAGAGATTTTCTGGGCATGTGATTACGTATCCCATCTGGCCTGGGAACACCATGGGATTCCCCCAAGAGGTACTGGAGAATGTCGCTGGGGAGAGGGATGCATGGGTTTCCCTATTAAAAGCTGTTGCCTCCTCAACCTGATAAAGGATAAGCGACAGAACTTGGATGGATGGACATATTAGAAATTTAGAAATGATGAGCTCTGATAAGGTGATAAGATCTGATTAAGAAAACAAAACATCTAGAACTACCACCTGGTGACTATATGCCTCTGCACAGTACAGCCACAGTGACCATGGGGAAAAGAAAGTTCTCAATAATGGCCACACGATGCTGCACTGACCTTGACCTTCACCGATGATTTCCAAAATCCTATCAGTTCATCCTTGAGTCACAGTGGACTTTTGTGCAAACTTTGAAAAAAATCCCTCAAAGAATTCTTGAGATATCGCGATAACAAAGTGGCCCATACTGACGGACAGGTGGACGCCCGGAAACCCCAGTCCTGGTTGTCACCAGCGCAGAAGTATAAACATAATTTGAGTACATGGTCGGATCAAATTTACCCAATTCGACGACTTAGCCACTGCAGTCATGGAATCTGTTTATTTTTCTGTGTGGGGTTCTGTGTGCATGTTCTCCTTGTGTTAGCATGGGTTTCCTCTGGGTTCTCTGGTTTCCTCTTACGGTCCAAGACATGCATATTTGTACAACTGGCTACTAAATTTAGTTTCAGTATGTGTCTATGGGAGTCTAAATGGTTGTTTGGGTCGGTGGTAGTCCTGTAATAGATGGTTGACCTGTTCGGGGTGTAGCTCCGCCTCTCATCTGAAGTCTGCTGTGCTTGGCTTGAGCTTTCCTGCGACTTTAATGAATAAATTATGTAGATAATGGATGAATACCCAGCCAGACCCAAGTTGACATCCACAACACAACACAGAGGCACTAAAATCTATTTCAGTTAAGAATCCAACTCCAAAAAAAAAGAGGCTCCTGAGTGGCCCATCGATAAGGTGTGTGACTATCAACCTGGAGATCGCAAGTTTGAATCCAGGTTGATGCGGAAGCCATCCGCGACCGGGAGTCCATGGGAGCTAATTGGCCGAGCTCTCACGGGAGGGAGGGAGGGATGGCATACGTTTCCCTGTCACTCACAGTGATCACCAGCCTATCCGTGGGCGTCTGTGAGCTCATTCGTACAAAAAAGGGCAGACAGCGCTTTCCCTCCTTTCGCTCACAAGTGCAGCAGTTCGTAAAGAGGTGGGTGGCAGCATCGCAGAGGAGGCATGTTCATGCTTACGCCCTTCCCTCGTTGGTGGTGGTCGTATGTGATGGAAGGCAACACTTGATGGGTGGGAATTGGATATGACTAAAATTATTGGAGAAAAAAAACAAACAGGGAAAAAGAAAAGAAAAACGGAGCCTTACAGTTGATGCAGGATACAACTAAGCTGAAGGTTGCGGGTCGTGTTCACGTCCCCAGTCATGGTGGTTTGACAGCACTAACACTTGAACCCACAATCTTCTGATCTGTAACTTAAAACCTCTAACCACTGAGTCACCGCAAATAGCTCGACTTCCTCGAATCGATTCACTGCGATCTTTTAATGTGAGTGAATTCAGGGTAAGAAGTGGTTAAATCAATGCTCTTTGTTGTTGTTGTTTTTCCCACATCTATACCAAGGGTGTCAATAATTTTGGAGCTGAGTGTAGATCGAGAGATGGAGAGAGAGGGGGCGAGAGTGAGAGAGAGCAGAGCAACTTAATACCCTCTGACTTTATTAACACATTGGGAGATTATAAAGTTTACACAGCTTGCTAAATTAGAATATGACATTTTGCTGTTTGTGCCTAGTTATAATAAAACATATATAAAGCCTCTGTTTGTTTAAACGCCCGCAAGTCAACTCGATGGAAGAAAATCGCAGCGCTCTTTCTCTCGATATCCATGTATTTCAGTGGTACCGCAGACCCGCCGAGTCCTGGATTCTGATTGGTCCAAAGGTGGTGTTGAATTTTCTTGAACAGCAGCGCTGACAATGCGGACGCTACTCACACCTTTATATTCATGCGACTGTAACAGTGAAACTAATGGAACACGACCCAAAGTGATTTTTCATTTTAAATGTGTGGAACTTTTGACACGGACAGGTAAGGAGTCTCCAGTGTCAGTGCTTTGTAACAAGCAGATGTAAAGCTGTAGCTCCAAAGGTAAAGAATAAAAGTATTACTAGTCACTACCACAGTGGGGAGTTCTGGGAGGTGGGGAGTTGGGGGTGGGAATTTGGGCGGGTGAAATTGGGAGTGTGTGGATATTGGGGGGTGGGGAGGGGGGGGGTGTTGTTTGGGCATGTGGGGAGTTAAGGGTTGGGTAATTGGAAGAGTGTGGAGTTGGGGGTGGATACTTGGGGGCTGTGGATTTATTGGGATGGGAGTTTGGGGGGTGTAGGTTTGAATGTAGGGAGTTAGGGGTAGAGAATTCGGGGGTGTCGGGGGTGAATTTGGGGAGTCTGGGAGGTTGGAGTTGGGGGGGGGGGGTCATAAATTCCTATGAATGAGTGTTGATCAGCATGAGTTTGAAAATGGAGTTTTACAGACTTCCTCTCTAAGGGTGGGGCTGGACAGGTGGGCGGGGCCTACCAGTAATTAGAGGGTGTTAACATTTTAATATTTTAAAAAATAAACTTGGATGATTTTAACCAGTAAGTGGCGTTTTTGAGCCGATCGCAACCCTTAAAATGGTTTGTATTATCTCCCGCCCTTCGGGAGCTGCAGGAACGGGTTCCGTCCCTCCGTCACACTTTAGTTTCCGGCCTTTTACTTGCCGCGCGCTGAAGCTGGGGCTTTCAAACTTGCTGTGCTTGCTCTACATTGGCATATTACGAAATTTTCGTTTCGGCGGGAGCGTCTGGACCCACGTGGACTATTTTTAAAAATTGTCAGTATTAATTCCATCGTACATGTGCTGCATCACAGTGGATTCAGATCATGTTTATAATTCAGTTTATGGTTCAAAAAGGCATTTGATCCGCTGGAGCTCTTTATTCCCCAGTGTTTACACTTTTACAATCAACTTTTGTTTTGCTGCCATCAAATTTCATACGGTTCGTATGGCATTTTGTCATATGTCTGAATCAGTCCCAAAACCTTCCACGAAGCACTTGAACCCCAGTATGAGACAAAGAGGTTCGTCTTGTATCTCAGTTTCTGGAAGGGAAAAAGAAAAGAGTGGGACATGGGGATAAGAAAACATGTCATATCTGCACAATGGCTGCTGTAACCCTGCTGTCTGACGCTGTCACCACCCAGGCTGTTTCTCAGAGACGTCCGTAAACATCCGTACACTCGCCGAGTGAAGATGTCATCAGTGTGTGTGTGTAGAATACAATCGCAAACATGTGCACCCGGTATTTATCCCAGGTTCGCTTTGTGTTGTCGCATTGAGGCGTGTCAAAAAAAAAGTCAGTCACTGTGCTTTTACTCAGAGAGGCCAGAGATGTGGGGAAAGTACGTATGGGCATGTGTGTCTCTCTCTCTCTCTCTCTCTCTCTCTCACACACACACAGAACCCCTTCCCACACACGTATCGTGTAGCTCACAATTAAAATGATTTTTGTCATTTTAGCACCCACAAAAATTCATTATTTCTTTATTACTTACATGAACTCTAAAGCTATAAACAGCTAAAACTAAGTTTTAACACACTTGGCAACAAGAGTACAAAACTTTAGGTCAATATTTACGCAGGGGAATTAAGTTGAATTTCTGGGCAGCGCATTTAGCTTCTTAAAATTACACACACGCACCTCATGCCTCTGGGTTGCCAGAATGCAGTTTGCATATATATATATATATATATATATATATATATATTTACTTTTTCAGTAGACTTACCATAACAGCAAACAAAACAAAATCAATGTACCAAAAAAAAAGGGTCTCCACAGATACGATTCATATTTAATAACCCCCTTGAATGGCACTCAGACATTTTTGAAAGTATTTACACTGCAGCAGGATGACATATTGGGGTTACATCAGGCTGTCAGTTTGTGTCGTTAGTGGCGATCGTCTCTCCCTCGAGAGGATACCGGCTCAAATCCAAAGTCGGAATCAGCACATAACTCCATATAACTCTGTAAGACTCCACCCTTCCTGCGCACATCTCATCCGAGTCGCAGAACACTGCTCGAGTCTGAATGTCCGAGGTCTGAATACCAATAAGTACAATCTCATTATTAGCGGCTCGCTGTGCGCTTGTAACCCGACCCTGAACGCGACCCGTAGTGCAGTCACATCCGTTTTTTAAATCAGTGACTATAAAAAACACGGACAGTGTAACGTCTCTAAAAAGTGAAGCAGCTGCAGATCCAGCGCCGCGACTGGCTGGTCGCGGCATTATATGCGTCCCCGCCTGTTCCCACTGTGTTTCAGTGACAACCGTCTAATCAGTGCGGTTAGGGTTTTTTTTTCCAGTGTTGAATTTTTTTTTTTTTTAACTGAATACTGTACTATATTGTGAGAAAGCTATCAAATAAGCAGGTGCACCTGACCTTGACTGTCATCCCTGGCATCGAATTTGATAACAGGATGAAGGAGGTTGGTCTTTATCTCTATGCAATGGAAGGAAATGGAGCCACAGCATCCAGGGGTTTTTTTTTTCTTCCCCTTTTTTAAAATCAAAAAGTTTAATCAAGAACAAAAACATTTTATTATATTGATTTTATTACACTGTAATGTGCCTTTATTACAAAGAATGGAGTAGGATTCAGTGCACTCACCTTTAGGAATAAATAAATAAAAGCACAATAAAAAAAGCTATAAATACATTTACTGCAGTTCTCGTGCAGTAATGAAGTATAATAGAATGCACTTCTTGGGAGTCTTACAGGCTTCACAGTGTGGATATGTATATGTGCATTTCTTTTATTTGTTTATAGGGGAAACCAAAATCTGTGTGCCAATTTGGGCCAGTAGATACCTGTAGATACTACGAACCAGTGGTAATATTTATATCCAAACCCTCATTATTGCTCACTTACTGGCTGAACCGCTTGGTCCTATTAGGGTCATGGGCGCCCACAGTGGGCTAAGGTAGGGTACACCCCTGAACAACTCGCCAGACCATCGCAGAGCCAACACACGCACAACCTTTCACAATTTCACAAATTGTTCCAAATTGCCCCTCGGTGTGAGTGAGAGTGTAAATGGTTGTGCGGGCGTGCGTGTGCGCATGTTGGCCTTAAAATGGTCTGGCGAGCTGTTCAGTGTGTATCCCAGCTCCGCACTGAGATAGGCACCAGAACCCAGCAGGATTAAACGGTTCGGCAAATGAAAATGACTGAACTTATTGTCATGTTGTTCAGCTAAACATCTATTCATCACACTCCACAAGCTTCTCTTATACAGTATAACTCCTGTGTGATGTAAGAGATCGATGCACACCTGTCAGCCAATCAGCACTGGCTATTTATCTGGCCTTGGTTTAATGTTATATACTTTTCACCACCATATACAACACACTAAATATGCTACCATACACGAGTGTGAAATAACGTGGAAGTGAGGGCCCTTAGTGAGAAAAGGGTGTGTGTGTGTGTGTGTGTGTGGGTGTGTGGGCGAGTTCAAGAGAAAGCCAGAAATCGGATCCATCACACAGTGCCTCTATTGTTTCCCTCATTGAGATGGATTTGGCGTTAAGTCTTCATCCGTCCCACCATCACACCGAGCTGACGTGAGGTTCCATCTGTCTCCACACACACACACACACACACACACAAAATCTGCATCACCAAATAGTCAAATAGATTGGCAGATATTCAGAACTGATCGCATTCATTTGCATGTGGAAGTCCTGATGCAGCACTGACGCCTCCTGATTTCATCCATTCTTATCATTTCATCAGAAAAAAAATTGCCCCTTAAATGAATTGACTGGGGCGGCACGCTGGCGCAGTGGTTAGCACATCTGCCTCACAGCAAGAAGGTCTTGGGTTCGAGTCCCCAGAGTCTCTGTGTGGCGTTTACATGTTTTCCCTGTGCTTGCATGGGTTTCCTTTGGGTACTCTGGTTTCCTCCTACAGTCCAAAAACATGCACAGTAGGATAATTGGCTGTTCCAAATTGCCGCCTGTCTTCCTGTTACCTTCACTGTAAAGTATGTTTACAGTAAAATGATGTATGATATAAAACATGCCTAGTTCTTGTCATTCCGTTTTAAGCTATTAATAAATTAATTTATTCATTTTCTAAGTCGCTTAATCCTAATTAGGGTCGCGGGGAGGCTGGCGCCCATCTTTGCCAACTCTGGGCGAGGGCGGGGTACACCCTGAACAGCTCGCCAGGAAACCGGAGTACGCGGAAGAAACCCACGCAAGCACGGAGAGAACAAACACAAACTCTCTGAGCTCGGGAATCGAACCCATGACCTTCTTGCTGTGAGGCGAACGTTCTAACCACTGCGCCACCGCGTTGCTGATAATAATAAACGTTATAAATAATAAATAATATCCAAGATCTGTGGCGTACAAATAAAAAGCCAGAGGAGGGTAAAAGAATGCGTGAGGTGGTGGTTGTTATGAATGACAGAGGTTGTGTTTGACAGGAGACACAAAACTAAAAAGAAAGAATGAAAACACAATTTAAGGTAAATTACACAATTACACTGGTTGTTGGGAAATGCATTCTGGGATATTACACAGTCCTACGTAAGTCGAAAGGAGTCACCACCTGATGCATGCCTGGTAAAATAGGAGGAGCAAAAACACATCAGAGTATTCAGACTGTACTTGGCTGCAAGCGGACTTCGAATTAAAACAGTACTCGGGCTGTGAATGAGACAGACACTGTGTTTTATTCATGTAGAAATGGTTGCTACGGACTTTTAGCTGGGCTTCTTTTCATTTAGTGGCTACGCAACATGTATACGCTGCTAAATAGTTGTCATAGTTATCCTGTTTTTAAATGGTTTGAGTTGCCAGATTGTTACGATTTACTCCCAGATTCCCAGTTTAACTCATATTTTTTACTTGTAGTTTTTAAGTAAGAGAGAAAGACTTCTCTCTAAAGCAACCTCGAGCGTCTCTGGGGTTTCAGAATTTTAGCTCCAGCTATCAATCAAAGAGCCCGAGAAACAAATAAGTCACGCACGTGGTTATCTGTGTGACTGGGCTAGATGTAAATCATAATCCGTAATTTTGGGGTGTGAGGTGGGGTTTTGCGGGGGGGTTCCCCACAAATACCCTACAGGAGGTGAGAGAGGCTCATCGAGGGAGAGCAAGATTAATTGAATTCGCACTCGTTCTAACCGGAGCGCACTTCTGCACTTCACTAATCATCTGATATGAGCTCTTCATCTCGCATTCATATCTCTAATAAGTCTCTAATATGAGCGTCCTGTTTTCCGAGCGCGAGCCTTCAAGAGCCGGCTTTATTTGTTCCTTTGGGGGAAGCAGAGAGGGAACGAGTGGGGTGGGGAGGGGGAGAGAGGACGAGAGAGAGAGAGAGAGAGAGGGAGATGAATCAGATGTAATCAAATAAAGGTGGAGACGTTCATCTCTTGGTAAAGATGACATTTAAAAGCGAGCGGTTGCGTGCTCGCTGAAATTGCCGGAATGACTTCAACCGCCTCGTCGCGTATTTCACTTCATGTCTTTCATCTTCCTTCTGTCCCTCTCTTTCTCTGTCTCTCGCTCTATCTTTCTCAGTCTCATTAACGACTTTTCTTTATACTAAAACAAGTCTATAAACTAAAGAATTTCAAAGATTTCTCCATTCTCCCGTTTGCTCTCCGTTCGTGACTTTAAATCGTTAAGAATGATTAAATTAAACTCCAGTCTTAACACCAATCTGAAATTTAATTTAAACACTCCTAATCTTGACCCCTGACCTTTTCCTCACCCCTGCCCCCACCCCCACCCCTCCTCTCATTACTCCATGAACATCCAGACTTTCTGTCTTTTTTTTATGGCCGTGTCGATCAGACAGAGGCGTCTCTGTAATGAACACCCACATTAAAGATTGCTCAGTGGGACTAAAGCAAGAACATTAGCCTGAACAGCGTGTGCTAGCTAACGCCGGCTCATCACCGAACACGCTGGATCGCAGTTTATTTCTCTGTCTGAACAACAGCATAATTGCAACTAATTAAAAGACTCGAGAGGGGTTTTTAGACAGAAATGGAAATTTTTAAAGCTGCCCAAGCTGTGAAGTTTTATAAAACTATTAGATTGAACAGAGTTTATAAAAAAGAATTTAATAAAGAATTCCTGGTGAATATTAACACGTAGGGTTGTCTTTTATAAATAACCCGAGTTAAAAGCCTTCAAATAATAAATATAAACATCAGACTCATAACATGAAATTCTCACACATTTAATTAAATGGCAATTAAAAAAAAAAAAAGAAATTGTTCTCCGTTCATTTTCTGAACCGCTTAATCGTAATTAGGGTCGCGGGGAGGCTGGCGCCCATCTCAGCCGACTCTGGGTGAAGGCAGGGTACATCCTGGACAGCTCGCCAGGCCATCACAGGGCCAACACTCACACAACCATTCACACTCACACTCTCACACCGAGGGACGATTTGGAACAGCCAGTTTGCCTACTGTGCATGTTTTTGGACTGTGGGAGGAAACCGGAGTACCCGGAGGAAACCCACACATACACAAGGAGCACCTGGGAACTCCACACAAACACCCCGAGCCCAGCAGTCGAACCGGGACTCTCTTGCTGTGAGGCGGACGTGCTAACCACTGCGCCACCGTACCGCTGGGAACATTTGTTTGTTTATTTGTTCATTCTCAGCTAAAGTTCTAAATTTTGCTAGTTTCAAGACGGGAAAAATATTCTTTAATTATTGTTTTTCCTAATACTCTTTTCTATCTAATATTTTTATATTAATTATATATAATATTGGTGAATGGTGGCATAGTGGTTGGCCAGTCTGCCTCTCAGCAAGGAGGTCCTGGGTTGGAGTCCTGGGCTCCGCGAGGGCGTTTCTGTGTGGAGTTTGCATGTCCTCCCTGTGCTTGTGTGGGTTTTCTCTGGCTACCCCAGTTTCCTCCTACAGTCCAAAGACATGCACATTGGGCTAATTGGCTGTTCCAAATTGCCCCTAGGTCTGAGTGTGAATAGGTTCTAGGCGTGTTGGCCCTATGATGGTCAGGCAAGCTGTCCAGGGAGTACCCTGTCTTCCCCCAGAGTCGGCTGAGATAGACTCCAGCCTTCCCGTGACCCGAGTAGGATTAAGCGTTTCAGCAGCTGACTTGAGTGAGTATAGAATATATAACCCCCCCCCCCCCACACACACACACACACACACACACAATTGCAAAAACATTGTTGTACCTGAAAGTAGAGAGGACACTACAACTCTTTTTTTCGCAGGTCCTCAGATTCATGTGCTGTGAATGTCAGACTTTAAAAGATTTCTGGTCTTTAATTAAAAAGGGACGTTTACTCGTCACCTGATCGTCGTCTCCTTGACTAAAAACGTCATTCCTGTTACTACTAATCCAAGGGGTTCACATACTTTTGGCACTTACAGATATGTAATACCGGATCATTTCCTTAAAATCTACAAAATTCTAAAGGGCTGCGGGTTGACAAACTTTCAAACGCCTCCACATACAATACATCCTGTACAGATAATCCTAGACAAGTTGCAGTTGTTGTGTCGTCATGTCTTAACTTTTCTCTTTTGTTACCTCTCGTGTCTCTCTCTCTCTCTCTCTCTCTCTCTCTCTCTGTGTGTGTCTCAGATAATCCTAGACAAGTTGCAGTTGTGTCGTCATGTTAACTTTTCTCTTGTTACCTCTCGTCTCTCTCTCTCTCTCTCTGTATCTCTGTTTCCGCTCTTTCTGAGTCGCTGTCTGTCCATCTCTCTCAGACAGATACAAGTCGACAGGTAGATGCAGTAATTGATAGACAGCAGCTCGGGTTCCTGTCTGTGTCAGCGCTTTGCAGAGAGAGGGAGGGAGGGAGGGAAGGAAAAAGGGAGTGAGAGAATCAGCGGCGTGCAGATGAGGTTAATTCGGGACGCTTCCTCTATCGATCTCTGTGTTGTCCCTGATGGCTCCGGCTCGTTTAGTGAAACGCATCATAATGATGCCAATTTCGGATAAACGGATTTCGACTCGCTGCTATTTTAAACCCCGAACACACAACCCGACATTCTCTATTAAACACCGGTGGTGTAGTGCACTGGTGTGTGTGTGTGTTTGAAATTTTCTAAGATGATTTGAAATATTTATACTGATTACTTTATATGAAATATTTTACTAAACTACACCTGATGATATGAGCATTGTAATGAAAGTTAATTGAATCGATTTGATGGAGAATGTTGGTGTTTGATGGTCACTGGTATTCAGTATTTGAATGTGGGAGGGGTTATTAATGTAAATGTGTATGTGTGTGTGTGTGTGTGTGTGTGTGTATGTATGTATATATATATATATAGTTTGTGTGTGTATGTTGGTGGTTAGTGCTGAATTTTGGTGTTGATGGTTATTTATGCTGTTTAAATTGTGGATGTTGGTGTTTGATGGTCATTACCAGGATCTGACGTTCATTGCTCTTCAGTATTTTATTGTAAGAGGGGCTAGTATGGATGTACAAATGTAAATGTTGGCGCTCACTGGTGAATTTGGGTGTTTAGTGGCTATTACTGGTGATTGATGGTCATTGCCAGGATTTGGTGTTGATTGTTCTTCAGTATTTTAATGTGGAAGGGCCTATTATTGATGCAGTAATGTAGATATTGGTGGTCAGTGGTGAATTTTGGTGTTGCATCATTACTTTTGATGTTTGATAGTTATTGATCAGGCTTGATAATCATTGGTGTTCAGTAGTTGAATATGTATGGGGTTATTATGGGTGTTTGAATGTAGATGTTACTGTTTGGTGGAGAACGGTGGTGTTTGATGGACATTACCAGGATTTAATGGTCATTGGTATTCAGCGTTTGAATGTGGGAGGGGTTATCACTGAAGTGTAAATGTAGGTGTTAGTAGTTCGGTGTTGGTGGATAATATCCATGCTTAAATGTGGATGTTGGTGGTAAGTGGTGAGTGTTGATGTTGGCTGGCTGTTATTGGAACTTGATGGTCATTACCAGGATTTGATGGTCCTTCACTTGTTGATTGTTTGAATGTAGGGGGGTTTATTACTGATGTGAAATTGTAGATGTTGGTGGTCAGTAGTAAACTGTAGTGCTGGTGGTTGTTACTGGTGCCTGATGTTTATTTCCAGAGTTTCATGATCATTGGTGTTCAATACTGGATGCTAGTTTTGATGGTTATTACTGGTGTTTGGTAGTAAGTGTTGGTGGGAGTGTGTGTGTGTGTGTGTGTGTTTTTTAATTGTAGTTATTTTGAAATGTTGGTCACTGATGGAGAATATTGGTGTTTGAAGGTAAGTACAGGTGTTACTTGGTGCTGAATGGTTAATTGTTGACTCACGTGAATGCAGGTCCTTGATTGTTGGTAGGATGTGTTGATTTTTTGTTGTGATGGTTTTTGGTGGTGAATAAGTTTGATGGTTTTTGATAGCATGATGGTGAATGTTGGCCTTGTGTTGGTGAACACTGGTATTTAAAGGAGAATATTGTTGGTGGTCGTGTTTTTTTTATTTTTTTATAGTTTTCTGAAGCACGTTGGCATTAGATGGTGCATGTTGATGTTTTGGAGAGAAGGTTGGTAGTTTAATGGAGACCGTTGGCACATGCTGGTGTTTTTGTGTGAATAGTATATGAATGCAAACACAATAAAACCAGGGTGAAATTTATGCTGGAATGTTTTCCAACATTACTGGCAAGCGTTCGCAGTGATATGATGTGAGTTATTAGAGATGCTTTTTTATTATTATTTATTTTTATAAATAGAAATCTTTAGAAACGATTGCATTTTGAGTGTTGATGTTTACACACACACATAGTATACACCCATACAAACCCCTCTGCCAACATCGTTTCGCCTGCTTGGCTTTATTTGTGTATGGATTGTATAAGCTCAGTGCTGGGTTTAGTTTTGCGACCTGTTTGCAAACAGAGTGTGTATCACTTCAACCTGTGTGTCTCTTTCACTTTCTCTCTTTCTTTCTTTAAAACAGGACATGTCTGCTCTTGTTTTTTTTTTCTTGACATTTATATCTAAACACCTCTGGCACTTTACATTCTCTTTATTCACACACACACACACACACACACACACACACACACACACACACACACACACACACCACCAGCGTCCGGGGAACAAAGCTCAACGCTACAGGATCTCCTTTTCCTGGGGCACACAAGAACACTTCTCTCTGCTCTGTATACAAACTTTCTTCAAGTTTCAACCTCTTCTATTCCATTTTGTCAGATACCTGTCTGTCTGTCCTGGCATGATATAGCATTCAGAACACAGCCTGGAGTGAACCCACACACACACACTTAGTGAAGCTGGTCTGGTCCCTCACATGTACCCTGAACACACACTTGTCGAACACTCCTCCAACATTTCCCTCAAGTGTGTGTGGTAAAACATTCCATGTTGTGCTGTTAAAAGAAAATAATCAACATCTGGATGGTATGACCGGTCACAGTTACTATTGTTCGGGGGTGATCACACTAGAGGTGCGATAGAAAAGCGAGTGGCGCACATGTCAATTCGCGGCTGTCGCGTTTCATTGTCAAATTTGTCGCGTGACCTTCGTGGCATCGCATGTCGGTCGCCTGGTTCGTGAACTCATGGCAAAATATTTCGAACATCTTTGAAATTTCCGCGAATGTCGCAAAACGAGGCTGTGACGCGGAGTAGTCTCAAACTCTTCTCAAACAGTCCGCACATGTCGTGAGAAGGTCGCAAAGTCGTCGTTTTGCTCGCAAATGACTCGTTTTTTTGTTTGCAAAAAAAAGCGACAAGTTGAAGACTTCCGCGCGGAAAGATTGAGAAGTTTGAGACCTGCTGTCACCCACTATTATTCCTTGTATATTTTGTAATCATTCGTATTTTATTTGCATTTTGTTCGCGCTAATGACGGAGCGAATAAAAAGAGAATGGCTTAAGAACAAAAAGCGAACAAAGCACGACTGATTTATGACAAGAGATTCGCTTTATTTTCGCCAAACATCCGCAAACCAATCACAAATTGTTGCGCGATGAACGTATTTATGCCGCAAAATATTTGCTTGCATGTGGAGTCGCAAAATTTCAAAATTAGCAAAAAAAATCTATTCGTGTCAGCCGCTTTTCTATTGCACCACTAATGTGATCACCCCCTTACTTTTAACACCGTCACGTTCGTTATTTTTTTTTTCTATACCTGCATGTCCTCTAGTTTTTGCTTTTATACAGCACCACAATATCATGCCAATGATTCTGTTCGATAAAGACAGACCACATGTTTCAGTCACATTGTAGAATGTATGGTGGCGTGGTGGTTAGCCATATCCACATCAAAAAAAGAAGGTCCTGGATTTGAGTCCCGGGCGTGGAGTTTATTTATTTATTTATTTTTTATGTGCATCGTCTTCCCTTGCTTGCGTGGGTTCCTACTGTTTCCCCCGACAGTCCAAAGACATGGACATTAGGATAATTGGCTTTTCCAAATTGCCCCTTGGTGTGAGTGTGAATGGTTGTATGTGTGTTGCTCGGTTGCCCTACAATGGACACTCACAGTTTGTCACGGTCACTTTGACCAAGCAGCGCCATCATTGTTATACTTTAAAATAAATAAATCAATCAAAAAAACAGAAAAGTAAGTATTTGTTTGTTTTTCTGATGCTTATGTATAGTATATACTAAACTATGAATGAGAAGGCTAAGCAAATGCTAGTAGCTATGTAGTGCTTAGCTCAGCTGGAAGTGCGGAGTTCACCTGACCTGCCTCTGTCATGGTTAAAATATGTTAAAATTAGCCATAAACATCTTGCACGCTCTCACATGAACATATACCGTATATAGCTCCTTCATCTACACCTTTTCTCGTTACTGCGATTGCACAAAAAAAGACAGTAAGCAGATGTATTTTAAATTTTGCATGCAACTCGTTTGCTCCATGGAGATGTGATGAAAAGATATTGGTGACATTCTGTACATATTGTCTGCACACTTATATGCAAAATAATGATAACAGTGAATTTTCTTTATTATTATGACAATTCTGCAACCACCGTTTCTGCAACCAATCTACATGTTATTATTTCTTGGACAAATATATGTGCATATTTTGCACGGTGGCGCAGTACAGCAAGAAGGTCCTGGGTTCGATTCCCGGGCTCGAGCGTTTCCATGTGGAGTTTGCATGTTCTCCCAGTGCTTGCATGGGTTTCTTCCGGGTACTCCGGTTTTCTCCCACAGTCCAAAAACATGCACCGTAGGCCAATTGGCTGTTCCAAATCGCTCCTAGGTGTGAGTGTGAATGGTTGTGTGTGTATGTTGGCCCTGCGATGGCCTGGCGATCTGTCCAGGGTGTTCCCTGGACCATGACCCTAATTAGAATGGAGCGGCTTAGAAAATGAATGAATGTATGTGCATGTGAAATCTACACCCCTGTGTCCATTTATGGTTCAGACACGCGCTGGTTTTAGTATACCTTTTTGCTTATGTTCCCATGTGGTATCTACCAAGTCAATCATTTTCCTCAGGCTCAGTGGATGCCGCTGAATTTAATCGTATCCTCAACCATTTGCATAATTATTAATAAATAATCTAATCTATGATTAGAATATTTCTCGTAAGGTAGAGATCACAGGTTGATGTGTTTCTGGGTAGAGAGACACCAAGTCTCTCTGATTCTTATGAGCTCCATCCGAAAAGAACGGGCTGCACAGGATTGATCCGGTTGAGACTTATTAAAGTGATATCAATTAGTGAAGTGAAATAAAAAACAGTTTTTGGTGGCGTTAAGATAAGTGGAGCATGGAAGAGTTAAGGATTCCTCACTGCAGTGGGAACGCTGCGAGGCACAACATTTCAAAATATTACATGAATTTACCAATTATACATTACATGAATAGCAATCAAGAATACTGAACGTAATTACACTGGATTTTTCTCCGACGGCAGCAAATAATGGCATTTTCTTTGATCAGAGTCAGCAGGGAATCTCTTTGTGTGTGTCTCTCTCTCTCTCTCTCTCTCTCTCTCTCTCTCTCACGCACATTCAGAGTCACATTAGCTATGTGTGTGTGTCGGGTTTTTCCCCGGAGGGTCTCGACTCGTCCAGATGAAATGTCACTTTTAATGGAAAACTGAAATGGAATAGCAAAAGATTGCTTTTTGGAATATGGCGTTATATTACACAAACGTAGAGAAAAATAAACTTTATTCTCTCATCACCGAGGCGGTTTTTATTTTTTTTTCCCCCTCACAGAGTGGAACTTCTCATTTTTCCATGACAGTCGCTTTGGAAAGTTTCTGATTGTTTCGGAGGTTGATGAGCTTTTAATGTGGAAGCTCGTTGTCTGAGACAAATGTTTGGCATTAAAATGGAGTATGCTGAGACACACACACACACACACACTCATTTGTGGCATACATATACACCCTTGACTGCTGTGAAGCCTTTATAAAAGGCTGAATTACACTCATAGTGTGAACACTTAGTGATTTAAAAGCATGACACAAAGGAGGCTACATAGGGTTGCCAGATGTGTGTTTTTTTACAATTATCATTCAGAACTGACCCAAAAATCCCCCGAAATCACTGATCCTCGAAAATCTGTGTTCAGTATTTTAAAGAGTACCACTATTAGTCATCCTTACAGCGTAATTTATGTGTAATGTAATACGTTTATGCGAGACAGAGCTTATTTGAACATGAATTACCCTAAAAAGCATCAAACTGGGAAATTTTATTACGTGGATTACTAGCGGGGCCTGAACCAATGCGGAACAACCATTTTTTCCACAAAGTGACGCAACTCTTTGGGCCAGGTTGTCCAGCGAGGTAGACAAGCAGTGAGTGACATTTAAGAAAGAAAAAGAAATGTTTTGCGCGATTTCTGCGCTTGTTGTTTGTGCAGCCGTATTTCTGCTGCACGTGGTCAGTGACCAGTCCATCGCAGCTCAGCCAATAGGACAAAACAACAAGTTTGTCACTACCAGGGCTGGAACGTCCAATGAAGAAGGCATCATGTCACTGCACATGCCTAGTAGTAGTAGTTCAGCACTCGCGTACTTGACAAGGGGAAAGGACTGACGGAACCGCTGATGTCGTACCTGATTGTTTTCAAGAGCTACTAATACAAATTCACCACAGGTCCCCTTTAAACTCTTAGTATGTTTACATTCACAGTAATATTTCAGTTATTCTGAATATGATCCCAAAACTCCACCCTCACTAAGACTGACATTGGGTGGGGCAGTGGGTGGGGCAGTAGGTGTGGCACACCACTACGTCATGCACGGTTTTGTTTTTAAAGGTGCACATCAAACAGCACATAGTGAAGCGTACCCTCAGTCAGATAGTGTAACTAAACCCTCCCTCACACCCTCATCCTATTCATACACAGGCCTCCACTAATCCCATGAAAACACACACACACACTCTCTCACAGCTCCGAGCATGCAGAGATCAAAGGATGTGCAGTAGAGAGATCTCACAAGGATGGTGGACCATAGCCTTGATGCTAACACCTACGAATTCTGAGATACATTTATGAGTCATGCCTTTAAAATACACTTGCGCGCGCGCACGCACACACACACACACACACACACACACACACACACACACACACACACACACACACACACACAC
>JBCNYH010000003.1:32514873-32525949 GCA_039654325.1 Tandanus tandanus
CGCGCACGCACACACACACACACACACACACACACACACACACACACACACACACACCCACACAGGTGACAGCAAAATGCCAGATACATCTTAGTCACTGACAGTCATGACAGAGTTCTGTCATACACATTTTTGTGTGTGTGTGTGTGTGTGTGTGTGTGTGTGTGTGTGTGTGTGTGAGAATTCCTCTGCTACTATTACATAGAGTTGTGTGTGGAATATCAGGAGTTTTGGACAAAGAAGGCTCTACATTTTCACCCATTTGCTGAAAAGATTAATCCTAATTAGGGTCACAGGGAGGCCGGAGCCTATCTCAGCCGACTCTGGGCGAAGGCGGGGTACACCCTGAACAGCTCGCCACACCATCGCAGGGCCAACACACACACAACCATTCACACTCACATCGAGGGGCAATCTGAAACAGCCAGCTAGCCTAATGTGCACGTTTTTGGACTGTAGAGGAAACCCACACAAGCACGGACAGAACTTGCAAACTCTACAAAAAACACCCTCGCCGAGCCCTGGACCTTCTTGCTGTGAGGCTGAGGGGGGTGTGCTAACCACCACCCCACCATGCTGCCCAGATCAATGGTTTATATGGGCAGTGGTGGCTGAGTGGTGAAGACTCAGAAATACTGATACAAAAGTTGGGGCCCAGTACCACCAAGATGTCACTGTTGGGCCCTTGAGCAAGGCCCTTAACCCTCAATTGCTTAGTTGTATAAAAATGTCAGTCACTCTGGAGAAGGGTGTAAATGTGATCAAATTCTGAATTTTTTAAAAAGGGATTTTTAACACTAAGACAGGAAGATTTTTTTGGAAGTGTTGTTTTATAGCAGGCCCAGAAGGGGGCGCTGTGTACCTAATGGTTTGCAAAATGTTATTTTTCTAAAATTTCTACCAGAGGCGGGGCAGGTTTGGACGAGGAGGACTGCATTGGATTTTGGCGATGATCTGGAACAAATTCTGGACTCAGGAATTTTTTTAAACGATTCTTCAACATTATGGGATAGGACGATTTTTTATTATGGGGATTACTGGGCTTTGGCGGAAGGTTTGCGCTACTTTGGAGTTATATAAATTCCTATAATCAGACAAATGCTTAAGCTTGGAATGAGAGCGGGTTCCAAGAACAATGGTTTCATTTATTGTAATTCTGTAATAAAAACTGTCAATTACTAAATATAAATATTCCAGAATTTTTTATTTACTAAAATATAATCGTTGTTTATTGTTTGCATTTAACATCCTCTTTTTTTTTTTTTTTTTGACTCTTTACACACTTTCCTACTGCCTGTTGAACTGAAATAAATAAATAAAGCACAATAACATTGGGGTTTTGAAATATTTCTGAAGTAGGACATGCTGTAAATCGGCTTAGATTCCTTCACTAACAAAGCCAGTCGGCTTCTCTGTCTTCCTGTGTTGGTGTTTCTTTTCCTTTTAAAGGTTTTAATCCAGATTTGGATTTGAATAAAAACTGAACTTCAGTCTCTTTTTATTGAATCCGACTCTTAGGATTTCTTCATGGCGCCATGTTATTTTTATTCCCCATTACACACCTTTATATTGTGAATTTGAGTTGGCTCGGAATCAAATTTCACAGTTGCATTTTGCTCACTGTGTGTACAATAGTATAAATACTAGAGATTTATAAACACAGTGCTGATGAATTCTTCGAGAAAGCGCCACAGGATGTAATTCAACCCTTCAAAATAACGAATCATTCTCCCACCTAAAAGATTTGAATCAAAGAGTCGACTCGTTTGGAAAACGAATCATTACGACTTGATTACCTTTCCAACTTCAGCAATTTTTTAAACTAAATTTTAAGATAAGTTATCCTTTGGATTGAATTATTGATGGTACTAAACTGTTGTTTGTGTGTGTGTGGGGGGGCACTCAGAAGTTGTTAACACATTGTTATTGACATTTTAAACGTGGATCGTAGTGGAGTGTAACATTAGCGAATCAGCGATTGCGAAATCAAGTCCTCCAGCTACAGCTTTCTGCTTTGAGGTGAAGAAAAAGAAAGATTTTTTTTAAGGGATTCTGACAGTTACAGCGATCATCTTCAAACACAGGCTGTGTTTCTGCTGCTGATGTGCTGGATAACGATTGGTGAAGACAGTGATAACAGGGGAGACCAGTCAATATACTGTAATTACGCCATACTGTACTGGGTCAATGCACTAACACACACACGCAGACACACAGGTTATACAGGCAGTGTACATGGAAAAAACACAGCATGGGTGTGTATTTGAAGACGGACAGGAGGTTTTTGAGAACTAAACCCCCATAACACTGTAAATAAAGTTAGTATCTAGACTTTACTCATCATGAAGTTAATGTTTACCTGTAGGTTTGAAAACATACCCCGGTTTCCTCCCACAGTCCAAAGACGTGCACATTTGGCTAATTGGCTGTTCCAAATTGCCCCTATTGCTGAGGGTGAGTGTGAGTGTGAGTGGTTGTGTGTGAGCTCTTCAGGGTGTATTCCACCTTTGCCCAGAGCTGTCCGAAATAGGCTTCAGCCTCCCAGCGACCGTATGAGGATTAAGTGATTCAGCAAGTGGACGACTGGATGGAATTTAAAAACATTTTCTGTTCACTTTCAGCTGAGAAATTCATGCCGAGACGAGCGCACCTGCTGAAACATCACCGAAATGAGAAGAGCACGGGGCGGGGCTTCCAGGGTGTCATATTAGAAAGTTTAAAACGACGACGCAATTGTCACATTTTTATACAGGGCGAAATGAAAATGCTTAATGAAAGTAAATGTTAAGCTGTAATTAAAGGCACTGAAACCCTCACGCCGCATTGATCGATTCAAACTGAGGTCGAAGCCTGATAAACAGTTTGTGTGCGTTTAGTCGTCATCTCTTCCCTAAGCTGCCATCCAGCAGCAAACTCGCCCCTCATTGTCTAATTATTTATAAAGAAAAAGCGCTGTAATGAGTCCGTCGTTGTTTAGCCGCACAGCTCTCTGGCCCTCTGATGTCAAATAATTGCTGTGTTTCCTTGCTAAAGGCTAATGATAAGGAAGACGAGTGTGACACAAAGGCCGGGTGCGCTTGCCTTTGTCCTGAGCCGACGCTAATTTGCTTGATATTTCAAAGCCAGGGTTAATGGCCCTCTCTGGAAAATGCTGCCGAGTTTAAAAAAAAACAATGTGCTGGACTCTGGGACACAATTAATGTCAGCAATAAGAGGAAGAAATCGATGCAAAAAAAATACTTTCTTTAACTTATTTTTATAGTTATTGGTGCAAACTTTAGTAAGTAGAGTGGTGCCTGAGGGAGGATATGCACTTTAAAGTCTTTAATGTGTACTGTGTTTTGCTTTAAGCTTAATCCTTCATGAGGTTATAGGATAGTGCGATGTTTGTCTCTGTAACTTTTCAAAAATCAAACCGAAAAAGCTCCAAAAAAAGATTTGTACATGAATTCACTTTTCCGTCAAGTTTAGTACACCATACAACATCAATAGTTTATTTTTTATTTTTTTTCATTCATTTTCTAAGCCGCTTAATCCTAATTAGGGTCGCGGGGAGGCTGGTGCCCTTCTCAGCCGACTGTGGGCGAAGGCGGGGTACACCCCGGACAGCTCGCCAGGCCATCGCAGGGCAGAAACACAGATACAACAATACACTCTCACACCTAGGGGTGATTTGTAAGAGCCAATCAGCCTACTGTGCATGTTTTTAGACTGTGGGAGGAAACCGGAGTACCCGGAGGAAACCCACGCATGCACGGGGAGAACATGCAAACTCCACACAGGAACGTACGTTGACATTAATGTTAAACAATACATCCACTAGAGGGCGCAAACAAACCACAGTTTTCCTTGCATTTAACTCGCATCCAGTCTCCTCCCAGCCGTTCTGTCGAAGGAACATCATACAGATGTTTCTAACGTCCTACAAACTAGCGAAACCTCTCTTCAAAAAGCTCCGTCATTATGCTGATTCTTCTTTGTGACGCTCTTGAACAATTGGCTAGAGCCCCCCCCTTTGGTTGCCGGAGGTACTACATCTTGCTGTATGCATCTGCAAACATTCCTAAAACATGCACAAATATAGATGTAATGAACGCAGAGTACAGATAGCAGGCTCTGTCCGTATACATGTCCGTCTTTAACCTTGACCATAAATGGGACTTTACTGGAAGCAGCTTGAAGGCATCATAAGACAGGAAATGAGAATCGGTTTAGTTTTAAATGGTCCTTGATGCCGCTCTGTCTTGCTAGATGCCCTCCTCGGACAGTGTTTTCCTCATTTCAAATGCATCGTACACTATTTCTGCTAAAAGATCCCCCTAAATCCTGAATGGTGGACCACTAAACTTTGGAAACAGTCCTTGTGCATTACGTGAATACATAACATTGTTTGTGGGATGTCCAATGTAATTGGGACTCTGTGTCCCCCTGTCCCTTTGTCTCTTTGACATTGTGAATTTGTCTAGTTCACCTTCTTTGCCGGCCGTCCCAATTCTCTTATTTGTGCATCGAGAAGCGATCAACAAGGAAACACGAGAGCAACTTTCCTGGAAGAGCTGCACGCCAGCATATAAATAACCCGCCCCTTATATGAAATCAGATGCAGGTCAATATCTCTTTAAACGCCTTCCCTCAGGCTCCCGAGTGGCGCATCGATAAGGTGCGTGACTATCACAGGGGTCGAATTTAGCAAAACTAAGCTACTGGCCAACAGGACTAGTTAAATCATGACACTCCAAGTTCTCCTTCATATTTACTGGTCAGGAACACTATCATCTTTGCCTATTGGATTTGTCAGGTCGTTAGCAGGATGACTTGCTAGCTAATATCACTCGCCCTACAGATTTTTGACTCGCTGCGGGCCAGTCCTAGTAAATTTCCACCTCTGCTATCAACCCGGAGATCCCAAGTTCGAATCCAGGTTGATGCCACAGCCATCCTCGACCGGAAGTCCATGGGAGCTAAGTGGCCGAGCTCCGAGGGATGGCGTATGCTCACTTCCCTGCCTCTCACAGCGATCACTAGCCAATCATGGGCATCTGTGAGCTCATTCGTATGAGGGGGCGGATAGCGCTTTCCCTCCGAGTGTGTTAGATCCCGCCCCCAAATACACATGCACAGCAGTTTGAAAAGTGGCGGGTGGCAGCATTGCATGTCACGGAGGGGGCATGTGCATGCTTACGCCTCTCCCTGGTATGTGGTGGTCGTGTGATAGGGAAGGCAATACTTGATGGGTGGGAATTGGTTACGAGTAAAATTGGGGGAAATGGGGGGCAAAAATCTCACAAGGATGAGGCTCAAGTAACGAGGATACAATTCAAGGGTTTAGAAAAGCACCCATGACATCTCACCAGTGAGTCCCATCCTCTACACGCTCTGTGATGTCACAGAGAGGAGCGCTACCATCTCAGGACATCCCACTTGTAGAGCTTGCAGAACTGCAAGCTTGTAGTCTTTTGCCAGATGTTTGTGCTCATCTACTGGTCAATTTAAAATTATTTACATTATCCCAGTCTCGTTATTTTATACCTACACTCATTAAGTTAATAATTTATCAGAACATGTTATAAAAAGGTATGAAAGAGGAAACGATTCGAATCCAATGCCCCGCTCTGTCTTTCTTCTTCCTTCCTTCCAGCTTGAAAACTTGTCTTGCTGGTTGTCTGTCTTGCTGAGTGACTTCAACATCAGGATATCAAAATTACTTTCTGAATATTAGTCTGTGGCTCACTCGGGAAATATTTCTGGCCGTTTATATGAAGTGTAATATTCGGAGAAGAGATTTTCAAGATTGCTGTCTGGTTGAGCGCAGATAGCTGGGTGCTATTAAACCTTTATTATTATTATTATTATTAATTTCTATTCCCTCTGTGTTTATTTTTAGTGTAGTGCTGGAGGCCGTCGAGGTATTACTGTACATACCAGAGGAGAAGTGAAAAGGTTTAGAGGAGACGTATTGTCTCGTCTGTATGAGAGGAGAGAAAGGAGCTGATGGTTGGAGAGTAAGTAAAATTATAGCTCCGGGTTTCTCCATCAATAGAGCCAGTCCTGACTGACCCCAATTCCCAGTAGACACACACACACAAAACTAAAGACCTACAGCCAAACTGGGTCAAAGACTGCACAAAGGCGTTGTGGACCTCAGGAGAGGAAAAATCGAGGGAGCGCACTAAGTCACATCCCATCACTGGCCAAAGCGCTTGATGGATATTAATTATTACTGCGCAACAGTCCAGCCTTTCGAGACCATGTTTCTTTTTTGCATAAAAAAAGAGGTTTTAGAAATGTGTTCTTGATCATTCATTCATTCACTCATTTTCTGAACCGCTTAATCCTAATTAGGGTCGCGCGGAGGCTGGCGCCCATCTCAGCCGACTCTGGGCGAGGGAAGAGTACACCATGGACAGCCCAGCAGGCCATCGCGGGGCAGAAACACGCGGACGACAACTCGATGCTGTTTAATCATGTGACAGTAAAATAACTAATGTTGGTCTTAAATGACGTGCTTGACTAGAAGTTCTTGATTTTAAAGCTATAATGCTCTTGGACTCATTAACGTCTGAGGTTAAGAGATGTTTTCATCTGTAAGCCAAGGGGGGGAAAAAAAGGTTGTGCAGTCAAATGAGCATTTGAGTTTATTGGGTAAAAATCAAACATGTAAAATGTATGCAACACAATACATATATAACAATCACCGGGGATAATAACACACACAAGCGTACAGTGAGTAGACTTATTCCCAATGTGGCCCTCCAGAGAAAAAAGTAGTTGATGCAAGAACAGCCATCCAAGAAGAGTAATTGATTTAAATTAAATACCACTGTAAAAATAAATTAGACAAAAATATACTTAGAACTGACTGGGGAAAAATCACAGGAATAATAAATTAAATACAATTGTAAAAATAAATAAGAAAAAAAATACTTAGAACTGACTAAAAAAACAACCACCACGGACCTAATAAACTAAGACAAAAACTCATTCATTCATTTTCTAAGCTGCTTGATCCTAAATAGGGTCGCGGGGAGGCTGGCGCCCATCTCAGCCAACTCTGGGTGAGGGCGGGGTACACCCTGAACAGCTCTCCAAGCCATTGCAAGGCAAAATACATACAACCATTCACTCTCACACTCGCAACTAGGGGTGATTTGGAACAGCCAATTGCCCTACTGTGCATATTTTTGGACTGTGGGAGGAAGCCGGAGTACCCGGAGGAAACCCATACAAGCACGGGGAAAACCGACAAACTCCACACAGAAATGCCCTGAGCCTGGGAATCGAACCCGGGACCTCCTTGCTGTGAGGTGGATGTGCTAACCACTGAGCCCCCGTGATTTAACATGGTGGCAAGAAGCAAGAAGGTCCCTGGTTCTATTACCGGTTGCGGGCGCTTCTATGTGGAGTTTGCATGTTCTCTCCGTGCTTGCGTTGATTTCCTCAGGGTACTCCGGCTTCCTCCCACAGTCAAAAAACATGCACAGTAGGCTAATTGGCTGTTCCAGATCGCCCCTAGGTGTGAGTGTGAGTTGTGGAATGGATGAATGAATGATTTAATATATTATGTATGATCCTATTTGCATACCAATGCATGCTGTACAGTAAGATGGCTGCCAGAAATACATGTATCCTGTACATCCAAATACATGAATCATGGATCCTGTAATGGACTGGCGAGCAGTTTATGGTGTACCCTGTCCTCACGCAGAGTTGGCAACCCTAGTACGGTGCTTAACCTCGTTCCTGGAGATCTACTGTACCTTCCTGACAATTTTAGCTCCAGCCATAATGGTGGTAAAGTCTTCATTTTAAAGTCTTGATTAGATGGTCAGGTGGGCATTACTTCAGGGAGGGCAGATCTCCAGGAACAGGTTTGGGCACCAGTAGTGTTCGGAAACAAAACGATAAAGGGTGCAAATTTTTAAAGACGCTAAAATAACTGGCTACGTCCAGCCGTCTGGAAATTTAACTGGCAGTATTTTAAAGATTAACATGATGCTTGCCTTAATCTTAGGCAGTCGTCTTAATGCTATTACACTGAAATGTTATTTCTTTTGAGTAATAAAAAAGAAATTTAGGATGTGTGTGTGTGTGTGTGTGTATATGTGTATATATATATATATGCGTGTGTGTGTGTGTGTGTATATTAAAGATATAAAGCAAACAGTATTAAAAATTTGCAAGTGAAAAGAATTTCTTCAACCTGATTGAATTCGATGAGAACAGCCAATGTAAGCTTTCAGCCAAGGTCAAAAATATGGGCTGCATAATAAAAGTACAGATATTACTGATGAAAAGCAGCACATAATCGTTATTGGCATTACACACTTGAGCGCAAGGCCAGACGAGACTAGGCACTTTTTTTTTTTTTTTTCTAACCTTGGACTGGTGCATTGGTTTTGAAATGTTTCTCGCCAGCAGATCTTCCACAAAAGCCTCATTCAATCAGATACCTAGTGACTAAACTTCATTTCCTGTAGCACACGCCAATGTACAGTCTGTCCATTTTCTCTTTTTGCTCTTGTCTTTTTTCCCCCCTGACCTTCATTACCCTTCAGCCTGTCATGACAAACACAAATTTGGTCTGGAATGAAAAGTTGTCGTTGACTGGGAGACTGCGGCTCTCGCTCCAAGGCCGAGGCGACAACATGGCGGCCGTGGTTTTATTTCTTTGTCACCTATTTCGATGCTGGCCCATCGATCTGAAAGTGTCGACTTAGAAACATTGATTCTTTCCCAGGTGTTGATAGGAAATCTCCCACGGCTGAGGCGTTAGCCCGGTGCTAGATCACATTATAACGATGAATGGAGACTTAGACATATATACACACACATCGATCTGAGCATGTCGCCTCGGATATCTGATTCATTCTCAAGTGTTGATGGAAAATCTCCAGCAGCGGGGAGCATGGCCATAATACAGCCACAGATTGACAGTCTAGTTGCAGGGTTTGATAATTATGGCTTATCCAAAAAATCACAGTGCATATCCTGGGTCAATATTTGACTACTGGCATGCAGTTTTCATGCTGTGGACAAATTATAATTTATTAGCATGGGGCGAGTAAATGTTTCCAAGTGCAGGTGAGTTATCGTATTGGGCAATGGTCCTGTGGAGGCTTGATATTAAACCTCTGGAATAAAGATTAAAGGATGTAAGTTTGAATCCCGATACCACCAGCCTACCGATGTTGGGTCCTTGCACAAGACCCTCAGCCTTGATATGCTCGGCTTAACTTTACGTCACGTTGGATAAGTTTACGAAGCCCAATAATGCCACAGTGCTGTCCATGTGGGTGGGATGGTATTACTACATCACTCCTTCCACATCAATCAAAATGACATGAACCAATCGTGGGTGTCTGTCAGCCCATGTATGCAGAAGAGTGGGGATAGCTGTTCCTTCTGGGATTTCAGCCGCCCTGTGATATATGTGTGGCTGATTTGTAACTTTCTTGAAGCAACCAAATACAAATCCACGCCCTCCCAGTTTGTAGCGAGGGGCAAGATCCCAATTAGTGGATAACTGTTTTCTGTCCTATGGCTGATGTTTATTTCATTCATTCATTCATTCATTCGCCTAATCGCTGGTGTATATATCAGCCGCCTCTTGGCGAAGGCGGGGTAACAGCTCGCCGGTCACTCGCTTAGTCAGCACACACAACCATTCACACTCGCATCTAGGGGAAATTTGGAAAAGCTAATCAGCCTAATGTGCATGTCTTTTGACTGTGGGAGGAAACCAGAGTACCCTGAGGAAACCCACACAAGCACAGGGAAACCAACTAAACTCCACAAAGAAAAGGCCTTGCTGAGCCCGGGACTTGAACACAGGACCTTCTTGCTGTAAGGCAGACATGCTAACCTCTAGTTTTCACTTTTTTTGGTGTTAGTCGATGCCATCCATCTGGGACTTACTTGGCATGTCATGTTTGCGCCCTAGAAAAAAATGGCAGCAAGATTCTGGTTATAATTTTCAGCTAAGAGTTGTGAAAGGCACTATTTTAGTCATGTTATCATCTCCATTATTGTTTAGCATATACAGCATGTCAGCTGTCTTCAAGCTTCATCGATCTTGCATTGTTGCAGCATATGTTTTTACATGGGAGGATTGCAAACCCCTTGCAGAACCTGTTCTCTAGGACAAACATCCTTTCACACTCCCATTCACACCTAGGAGAAATTTGGAATAGCCCAATTAGCTTAACGTGAATGTCTTTGGACTGTCGGAGGAAACCAGAGCACCTGTAGGAAACCCATGCAAGCATGGGGAGAACATGTAAATTCCTTTGCCAGCCATGGCGCTGGAACCCAGACTCATCTTGCTGTGAGGCGAAAGTGCTAAGCACTACACCACCGTACGGACCCTTTTTGTCCTGAAGGCAACTGCATATAAAATACTTGATGGCACTCGATAGCCTAAACACGTAAGCTGCTTGTGACAGGTTGGTGATTTGTCTGCGCATGCTTACAGCTCCAGTGCTAAATTAAAGACTCAATTTGGCTAAGAAATGTGTTTTGGCTGATTAAATACATTAGGGATAAGATGAAAATTAAATTTTTGGTCCCAAGCCCATTTTACACAAGTCACATGACACACACAGGAACATTTTAAATTTAGCTTTGTTACATGTTCCTGATAACCATGGGATGCTTATTGGAGGTTATTTCCCAGTACGTACGTCTTTATTAGCAATGTCAGCAAAGTCAGGATCTTTGAGGGAAGTCCGTCTCCTTTCTGAGCGTGCACAAATTGATGTAATTTATTCCGGCTCACACGGCCGTGGCTCTAGTCGAGCTAATGAGCATTTTGGGACACTGAGAAGAAATTTTAATCAGACGCTAAGTGGGGAGGAGAGGAAATGTCCAGCTGCAGATGATGCCTCTCATCATGTATTCAGCACGGAGAGAACGAGAGAATGAGGAATGGAGATGATGTAGGTATATTAGCACTTGCCGTGTTGTCCAATTTGCTGCTAGAGTGAGCTCGATGAGCTTGTGCGGGATTGGGGGGGGGGGGGGGGGGGGGGGGGGGGGGGGGGGGGGGGGGGGGGGGGGGGGGGGGGGGGGGGGGGGGGG
>JBCNYH010000003.1:32545461-32566321 GCA_039654325.1 Tandanus tandanus
GGGGGGGGGGGGGGTGGGTTGAGGGGGGGAGGGAGGGGGGAGAGGGGGGGAGGGGGGGAGGGTGGGTTGAGAGAGGGAAGGAGGGGAGAGAGGGAGGGAGGGAGGGTGGGTTGAGAGAGGGAGGGCAGGAGGGTGAGAGAGAGGGGCATTGGGTTTGCTGCGATCAGTTGAATCGTACATATTAACCCTTTACGTATTTGCTTATTTGAAGAAGTTTAGAATTCTGCAGCAGTAAAATTTACTCGTGTCATTAAAATTGAAGCTGATATACAACAACTACACGCACACACACACACACACACACACACACACACACTTAAGTTGCTGATTCGTTTCCTCTGACCAATAGACCTATTTGTAATCGTCTCCCACCGCTAATCTGTGGCCTCTTCACACTGAGCTCCTAAAGCCTGTGGCCTTATAAACAGACACACTGGGAATCATTTTAATTAAAGCAAACAGATTGTGTTCGATTTTACACTCGCGAAGAGAAGAGCACTGCGAGAGCAACGGGCTTTATAAAGACAAATGAAATGGCATTAACACCAGGAGACACTTCGGGACTCTCGCTTACTCCCTCTCCCTAGCCCCCCCCTCTCCCTCTCTTTCATTCTCTCTCTCCCTCTCTCTTTTTCTTTCTCTCTCCCCCTCTCTCTCCCCCTCTCTCCCTTCATCTCCCTCCCTGAAATTAGCACGGTGTCTCTGATCACAGACTTATTAAACAGTGTTTTTTTTTTTGTTTTGTTTTGTTTTGGTTTTTTTGGGGGGGGGGTTCCTCTGAAGATGAATCGAGTCGGAATTTTAATCACCTCTCATGCATTAAATCGAACATTTCTTTAAAGTCTGTTCTTCCAACCAATATTCCTGATCTTCTAAATTAATAAATTATTTTTAAATTTAGAATCTTCAGGAGTTCACCGTTTTTGGTTTGAGGTGCAGGTTATAGTAATCACCGTTTATTGACTCTTTTATTAGTAAAGAATGAAATACTGAGTAACGGGTCAAGAAAAAAATTTAAAAAGAATCCATGATTAGAAATTCATCACAATGGGGTTGAGGCGTCCGGTCGGCATCCCGTCGGAGCACAGGGGCGCAAGCCGCTCGCTGGGGTGCATGCTACTCCGTCGAGCTCTGGTGGGAGCATTGTATACAGACTGGTCTGTGAGTGGAGGTCACCTCGAACTCCTCCTTTACACCATAAGGGATGGAGGCCACCCCGCGAACCTCCTCGGAGGAATTTGTAGAACTCGGTCCTCCCTCAAAATCTTTCAGTGGGAATCTCCTCCCCTTCTGGTGCATCCTGTGAGTCAGATGCTTTTGTTGGTTTCTGTTTCCTCGAACATGTTATCATGTTTTTGTACTTCATTCTTCTTTCTGTAGTTGTATCCTTCCTTATGAGCACCATGTGACACTTGTGTTATAGCAGCTATAAACATTCCTTATCTCAGAGTCTCTCTTTTCTTTCTCTTGATGTTACTATGACAACAACACTGCAACGCCCTTGACACTGGAGACTATGTTAGCATGTGATTTGGATATCCATCATTGTCAAAACTGCGACACGGCGGCGTAGTGATTAGCACATCCGCCTGACGGCAAGAAGGTTCTGGGCTTCAGTCCCTGGCTTGGCGAGCGCATTTCTGTGGGGAGTTTGCATGTTTTCCCCGTGTTTGCGTGGGTTTCCTCCGGGTACTCCGGTTTCCTCATACAGTCCAAAGACATGCACATTAGGCTAATTGTCTGTCCGAAACTGCCCCTAGATGTGAGTGTGAATGGTGTACTCCGCCTTCACCCAGAGCCAGAGAGCTCGGTCCAATGCTGCCTGGTGCCAAGATGTTGCAGACATCGAAATTAAACATACTGGGTGTATATGAGAGTAAATTCATTCTCAGCTCACTCAGTTATGCTTGTGGATTTCAAGTCCTTGTTTGTTATTACCAAAGAAATCCAAGCAGCATTTTGGCCAAAAAATTGTTTGGTGTCTCAGTGTTTTTTCTCCGAAACAGAGCGAACGTGAAGCTCCACTGAATAGCAAGCTGAAAATAATACCATCCGTCATTTTTTGATGATAAATCATTAGGATAAAAACGTGGAAGTGTAAATGAAGTAATATTCCTTCCAGCTGTGCTTCACGTCTTCATCGTTATGTTTTGGATGAAGTTCAGAGCTGTTGGAGGTTGTTACGGCTACGCAATAATCTGACTGCACTGATCTAACAGGATCACGTGTGTGTGGGAAAAATGTGAAAACAAAAGAGCTTTAAATCTAAACCAGTCATTTATTTTATTTCCTCAGGATGACTGAAGTATTACTAGTTGCTCGAATGTTAGTGCTGAAAGGCAGTCGATCACAAAAAAAAAAAAATTCCTCCTTCCATTTATGGTCTTTCCACTCTCTGTGAATACTCTGCTCTGATTGGTCGCCTGAAAGCTCAATGCCCAGCGTGCTAGGAGGCAGACCGCAGTGGACGGAGCTAGTTCTGTGCATGGGGGGATAGTGAGGGGGGGGGGAGCTAATCAGAAGGCCCAGCACAACGTGATGCACTAGTGTACCCACACCAAAAAAAAATAAAAAATTGGTAAAGATCGTGTTCACGGCCAGCTCAAACAGCCCAGAGGAAAAAAATTACACGTGTTAGCCTCATTATTTGACACTCTGGCATCATCTAACACGCTGCCTCATTTGCCATTTGATTTCAGTTTGGTTTTACTCTGTAAGGCTGTAGAGTCTTTTTGGTTAAAGATCCATGTGAATCAAAAGCTCAAGGTTCTACCAACTTGCTCCTTTGCTCCAGGGGGCGCTGTATCATGACTGACACTGCGCTCTGATACTCAACTTCCTAACAAGCTGGTCTGTGTGAAGAATGAATTTCACTGTACCGAATTGTATCTGGACGGCACGGTGGTGTAGTGGTTGGCATGTCTGCCTCACGGCATGAAGGTCCTGGGCTCAAGTCCCGGGCTCGGTGAGGGCGTTTCTGTGTGGAGTTTGCATGTTCTCACCTTGCCTACGTGGGTTTCCTCCCACAGTCCAAAGACATGCACATTAGGCTAATTGGCTGCTCCAAATTTCCCCTAGGTGTGCGTGTGAATGGTTGTGTGTGTGTGTGTTGCCCTGCAACGGTCTGGCGAGCTGTTCAGGGTGTATCCCGCCTTTGCTTAGTGTCATCGGAGATCGGCTCCAGCCACCCCACAACCCAAGTAGGATTAAGCAGTTCAGCAAATGAGTGAGTGAGATGAGTGAGGGTAATGTATCTGAAACAAATAGACACTTTTAAACAAACCCAAGGGACGTGTAGGGTTGGATATATGTTTGTGAAGCTCCTTCACTGATTCGTTGGTCAGAAATACGGTAACCGTGATGTAAAAAAAAATGTGAGACTTGCGTCTGGGATTACCGCAACATTTAATGAACATTCCTGTGGATTATGGAGGCGGTTTCAAGCAAAAATATGGGTGGAGAAACGTGAACATCTGTGCTATGTCGTAGCCGTTGTGCCTACCGGCAGAAAGTGGGCTGTATACGTAGCAGTTGCTGTTCCATGGACAGTTTTCCCCCTAAGAAAATCTATGATAACATCCAGTAAGCCTTATGGATGCATTCATGGTTGCAGCAGTTAAATTGATCCGGCGCTTGACTCACAGATAATTTCAACATGACCGAACTTTCTGTGAATGAAGCCACACCCTCCCAGCTCTCAAGGTAGATTTCCCGCTCTCATGAATTAAAACAGAAGTGCCCGGAACACTTACCGTATAAATTCACTTGACTTCCAGAAGCTAAAAACATCGTCTACCATGAAGTCATTTCGGGTATGTGAGGCCGAGGCTTAGATGAAGATTAAGCAAGTGCACGTAGACATTAAAGGGAAAAAAAAGAAAAAATCAGCCGAGTTTGGAAAACACTAAAGATACAATAATTATATAAATAATGAGTTTAAAATGGTTCTCTTTCAGCGGTTATTTTCTCTGTCTGCTCTCCCAAATCTCCCGAACAGATGGCATTTATGCAGCCTTGTACTTTGGCTCAGTTTGCACTCTGCCGATCAGTTTAGTAGCTCACATCCACAAAATAAAATAATAATAATAAAAAAAAAAAAGCTGCAACCCAAAACATACGATGTGTTTAGTTGAGTTCCTGCAGAGGGGCCAATTCGAAGTCAAGTCACTTTCTCACTGCAATCAAACGGCACTACAATTCACTTGTAAACGGACTGAGACCACCTCACTCAGACGCTCTTGGGACCGATTGTTTTGGTCGGCACCTGAATACAAATGGGGTGTTTTCACCTGCATAAAGAGTCAAACTGAAGGGGAAGACACAAGGGGCCAATGAAGTTAAACCTTAAATATGGAAGATGCATCCTTAGAAAAAGGTTCCATATAGCGCCGTATCTAGCAGGTCGAATCCTACACTCTCGGAATTAAAAAGGTTACATTTCTAAAGATGGTTTTTCTTTTAGGGAACTGTTGAAATCAGACAGAAGTCAAAAACTCTAGTTAGAAGAATCATTGACTTAAAGATAGAAGATATATTTATACTTTAGAGTTGGGGTTGGTAGCTTTGTAGCTGTGTTCACAAAGGGTTATATTGGTAGAAATGGTCTTTACACCCTGACAGTAATCAAAGTTTTAATATCTAAAAAAGGTCTGAAAAAAATTTGTCTTCTGAAGTCAAGGTAATCCTGTATAAACACCGACCAATCACTGCCTTACGGTCCACTGGTAAATATCCAATCAGAAGCTCCTGTGTCTGCCTGCACGTGTGTGAACCTACAGCGCACAAAGCAACAGGCCGATTGGAGCACAAGGAGCTCTTTGGAGAGGGGTGTGGCTTTGGAAGGACCTTCAAGGGCAAGGGAGGGTTTAGCCAGTGCCTTGAAGAAACGCTACTTCCAAATTTTGCTAGCTTTCCAGATTACCGACCCCAGCTTTAAGGACCCACATGCATACTGGAAGTCTATACAGCGGTAGTACTTAGTGGCATTATCCACGCCAAGCACCGATCTCAACATTTATTAATGAAATGCCTTTCTTTTTTTCAAGGTTTCTTCCTCATGTCATTTTTGGCAGTTTTTTTCCTCGCGACTCTCTCCTCTGGATTGCTCATTAGAGATCCAGCTCAAGACCCAGATTTCTATAAAGCTGCTTTGTGACAGTGTTAAAATGGTTACACTAATTAAATTGAATTGAGCTCCCACTGCCACAGAAAGTCATCAGCTTTGTGTATAATGGCAGAGTGTAATTATTGTCAAAAGTGCTGCTTGTGATGGCATCATTCACAGAGAAATGTAGGTCAGCAGTGAGGAGATCGGGGTGAAAACATTGAGTCTTGAAGCAAAGCCGTAGGCGTTTAGATGTGCAACACAGAAGTGCAGACAACCTTTTAAGTTTTTTTTCTTTTCTAAAATATATCCAATCCACTAAAGGGATTTAATTATAGGCAGACGCAGGTGGCAGAGTCTGTTGGTGGTTGTTGTTTTATTTTTTCAAAATTTACCATGACTACCCTGAAACACATGGCTAACCAGGTAATCAGGTTGGCTAATTATCTTATAGTGATGCTTTGCTGTTGTTTATACACGACTTATTTTGTCGAACATGTTGCACCACATTCCCAAAAAGAACCATAAAAAAGAAATGTGGAACACAGACTGCTGTTTGCCAGCCTAACACAGGCCCCTGCTGCTATACAACGTTTACACCAGGCATTTCGGATTATAAATTTAATGCTTTTCCTATGGAGGCTGTTCAGTGATGTGGTACAGGGTCATTTCCATTAAGTGCAAAACAGTGCTACTGTTTGTTTTATCAGTCCTGAGATTGGACAGGAGCCATGGGCAGTCTGTTTGAAAGGCCACGTTGCTTAAGATAGGAGAATACTGGCTGCACGTATGGAACTGTGCAAAGTGTTTACTGCCTTCATTCATTCATTCATACGTTTCTCCATGCTTTAAATTAGTAATTTGTTCCTGTTTTGTTAAAGAGAATGGGATTTGTAAATAATCAAAATACTCTATGCAGGAACAAATTAAAATCCAGGAAGCACAAAGGATTGGCCAAGCTTTCTGAAAGAGCAGGTGAGATTGGTCAGGAGTGGAAGGTTGCTCAGGAGTGTCTGTAGGATTGGGGGGTGTTGGTCAAGAGTTTTTACAAAAATGAAGGGGCAGGTCAAGAGTGTCTATGGCAGTGGATGTCGGGTCAGGAGTGTCTGCAGGATTGGGGGTTCTCCAGGGGTGTTGGAAAGGTTGGACAAGGGTGTCTGCAAGAATAAAGGGGCAAGTCAAAAGTGCCTGCAGGAATTAAGGGGCAAGTCAAGAGTGTCTGCAGGAGAGGACGGGCTTTTCGAAGTGGGGGTGGTCATTGTGTCTGCAGGAATGGAAGAGTTGGTCAGTAGTGTCTGAAGGCATAAAGGGGGCAGTCAAGGGTGTTTGCAGGAATGTTGGTCAAAAGTCCCTGTGGAAGCAGAGGGGTTGGACAAGAGTTTCTACATGTGTAAACTGGTTGGTCAAGAGTCACTGCAGGAGTGGTGGGTTGGTCAAGAGTGTCTGCAGGAGTGGTGGGTTGGTCAAGAGTGTTTGTGGAAGCCAAGTGGTTGAACGAAAGTGTCTGTGAAAGCCAAAGAGTCAGTCAAGTGTCTGTGGAAGCCTAGGGGATGGTCAAAAGTGTGTACACATCTGGCATCGTTGGTTGATAGTGTCTGCGGGAGTGATTGGTCAGATATTATCTGAGGGAGTAGTGGAATTAGTCAACCGTCCTTTGAGATTGAGTGGAATTGATCAAACTTTTTTTGGAAGCAGGTGAAATTGATCAAATATTCTGAGGACTTTTTCTTGGAATCAGTCAATAATATGCGTAGTGTAGTAAGTTGGTCAGATGGCATGGGTTGGCTTGGACAAACCTTCTGCCAGAGGAGATGGGCTTCATATATTCTGAATATTTCTGCAAAAGTGAAATGTCAAGAAGCAGTCCTACACACATCTCTACTTGGAGGTATTATATAGTCAAGTGCACAGTGTGCAGCATATGAATATGGAGCGTAGTGATATGCAGTATAAAACTGCTACTTCCAGCTTGGCTTGTCAGATTGTTTCTCACCGCTTTTCTTTCCAGCTCTAAATCTCATCCAGGCTAATTTATTTCTAAAGTAGCATTAGTGAGGTTTTGCATAATAACTACTGACCGTCTTTCCCTCTACTCACACTCGCCTCTGAGTCCCAAAATCGTAAAAAAATATGGCAATACATAATGTACTTACAAACTTCATGCAAAGAATCGTAGGCTTTCTTTTCAAGGTCTCAGAATCTCAGAGATCAATCTCAGAGTGAAAGCGAAGAAGGAAAAAAGTTAAAAAGAAAAAAGCTTGCTCTAATCCTGTCACAACTATGAATGCAAATGAATTTGGTTGAAGGGGAAAACAAAATCTTCCCTTCCTGCTGTGTATCTCCATCATCCACTGCTGAGAGAATATGTAATTACCATTTTCCTCTCACTCTTTCGCTCATTCACTCCTTTTTCCATCACATTTGGCCATCACGTGCATAATGATGATAAAAACACACATTCGCACTGCGCTCGAAATAGACTAGGCTCCTCTCCTGTGGTGAGAATACACACTCGCACCCTCGCAGTTGGCTCCGAAAGTCTGAGAGATTTATCGAGAGCTGTTTTTATTCCAATATTTTCCTTAGCTCACTGTACGCACTTCTGTGTTTAGATTCAACCGGTTTGTTTACTTCCAGTCTTCGGATAAATCCATTAAAGTAAATTTTATTTTATACTAACTTTAACGTGGAGCTGTGTTCAATTTCAATAAATCTCCAATTAGGGCGGCACGGTGGCGTAATGGTTTGCAAATCTGATCCGAAGGTTCAAGTCCTGGGTGTTTTTGTATGGAGTTTGCGTATTCTACCCGTGCTTGTATGGGTTTCATCCAGGTACACTGGTTTCCTTCCACAGACATGCACATTAGGCTAATTAGCTGTTCCAAATTGCCCCTGGGTGTGAGTGTAAATGTGATTGGCTGTGTGTATTTTGGCCCTGGGACACTCTGGCGAGGTGTCCAGTGTGTGTACCCACCTTCGCCCAGAGTCGGATTAATAGGCTCCAGCCTTCCTGCGACCCAAGTAGGATTAAGCGGTTTGGCGAATAAATAAATAAATATAAGTAATTTTAGCACTGATATAGGCTCCAGTTTCCCTGTGACCCTGATAGTAGGATTAAACGGTTTTGTAAATGATGTCAGTGAGCTTTGCCTAGAGTTGGTTGAAATAGGCTCCAGCCTCTCCGTAACCCTAGTAGGATTAAGCGGTTTAGTGAATGCCTAAATGAATGATATGTAAGGGACAACGTTACATTAACTATAATGAGCACATGCTACGAAAACATAGCACAATCCGATTGGTTCGGTATCTCGGTATAATAAACATTATCGACCTCGCAAAACCTCAGAAAATGCTTAAAAAATGTAAAAATTGTAAAAATAAACACTAAACATCATCTTTTAGTTTGCTTTCCTCGTGTTTCATTGTGGTATATATTTTAATAATTATTCACCTCAGCTGGGCTGGATATCACTGCATATTCCCCTTAGTGTTGCATCTCAGGGATTATTGAGCGATGTCCACCGCGAGTTGATATTTATACGTAGATAAATTAAATGAAACCCCCCCCATCCCATTCTAAGTCTCTATTATCTCGACTTCCTCTAATCTATTCAAGTCTATTTTCATCAGTCTCTTTCTGTCTTTTTTTTTTTTTTTCATTTCTGTTTCTGCTATCTTACATTTACAGCATTTGGCAGACGCTCTTATCCAGAGCGACTTACAATTATCTTTTATTTATTCAATTTTTTTAATACAACTAAGCAATTGAGGGTTAAGGGCCTCGCTCAAGGGCCCAACAGTGGTGATAGTGGGGATTGAACCGCTGACCTTCGGATCAGTAACCCATCGCCTTATCCACTAATCCACCACTGCCCTCTATCTTTATTACTTTTTGTCTTTTTCTTTGTATTTTGACTTCGTATATTCATACATCCCAGTGTACTCGTGTGTGTGTGTGTGTGTGTGTGTGTGTGTGTGATCAAACCCCCTGCTGTTGTGTTCTTGCCAGGACACATCTGGCTACAGCTGGGTGCAAGTTGCTTGCTCTGTTGTTCTGATTATAGCATGGCCGCCTGGACAGACGCATACACACACACACACACACACACACACACACACACACACACTGAATTATTCACCACATTTAAAAGATGCAGATCAAGTAACTAGATTTGCAGATATCTCACTCACTCTCACACACACAGTGCTTTCTCTCTCTCTTTCTCTGTGTCTGTATTTCCCCCTGCTTATTTTTCTCTGTCTTATTCTCTTTCTTTTATTTCCTGTCTCTCTCTCTCTCTCTCTCTCTCTCTCTCTCTCTCTCTATCCATCTCTCTCTTTCGCTCCCTCTCTCCCTCTGTGTATGTGTGTGGATTTCTCTCTGCTTATTTTTCTCTGTCTTATTCTCATTCTCTCTCTCTCTCTCTCTCTCTCTCTCTCTCTCTCTCTCTGTATTAATCTGTATATTAAGTTACTTTATGGTATGAGTTACTCTTCAGTTGGTGTGTAATTGAGTGTTGTATATCTGTATATTATAATCAATAAAGTTAATTTAAGAAGCATCTAAAGTAAGCCATGTATCTGTGTCTCACTTCATCAGTAGTGTGTGTGTGTGTGTGTGTGTGTGTGTGTGTTATCTCTCCGTTTTACTCATGATCTTAAAGAATCAATAAAACATATCACGTTCCTTAATTCCCTGCGGCACAGTGGTGTAGTGGTTAGTACGTCCGCCTCACAGAACAAAGGTCCTGCGTTCAATGTTTCTGTGTGGGTTTCCTCCGGGTACCCCAGTTTCCTCCCACAGTTCAAAGACATGCATATTAGGCTAACTGGCAGTTCCAGAGTGCATCTGCATAGGCTGTTCTGATAACTCATGCGCACATGTGGGTGTGTGTGTTCTGGCATACATACAGTTGTGTCAGCCTGTGAAGATGAAAGCATTCTTATGAGGAAATATCTCTAAATAGTGATAATAATAATATTAATATTAATAAAGGGGCGGGGCACTGCATAAGCCAGACTCCCCTGGGTAAGCTATGTTAGGCGATCTGTGATGGATGTTGAAGGGCATAGAGCACAAAGCCCCCAGACCTCCTCACTCCGTTCTGTTCGACTCCGTTGCTGAAAAGGAAAGAAAGGAAATAAAATCCCATTTCGGAATAATTTTTTTTTCTGGCTGTGGTTCAGGAGCATCGTGAACGTTTTGACAGCCGGTATAAGATCACAAGAGGAAATGATCAGGCTCCCGATGTGTCTGTTTTCGCCATGACGTTCGCTATCCAACAAGTTGATCAAAGCGTGGCATTCACTGCATGAGAGAGAAAATATCGCTGGTGAGATTTTCCTGAGTCTGTGTCTGGTGTATTGGCGGTAGCCGGTAGACCATCCCGAATGCTCTGTGTTTCCACCGTGTGATGTCATGTGATTAAAGCTGGGCTCTGTCCCCCTCTCATAACTCTTACAAAGCACTTTATTTTTTGTTTTTTTTAGAATGCTGTGTGGAGTTTGCATGTTCTCCCCTTGCTTTCATGGGTTTCCTCTGGGTACTCCGGTTTCCTCCCACAGTCAGGACATGCACATTAGGCTAACCGGCTGTTCTGAATTGCCCTTAGGTGTGAGTGTGAATGGTTGTGTGTGTGCGTGTGTGTGTTGGACCCGCGATGGACTGGTGAGCTGTTTAGGGTGTATCCCATCTTCACCCAGAGTCGGCTAAGATAGGTTCGATTCCCGGGCTCGGGCGTTTCTGTGTGGAGTTTGCATGTTACATGTGGGGTACTGTTCTCCCCGTGCTTGCGTGGGTTTTCTCCGGGTACTCCGGTTTCCTCCCACAGTTCAAAAACATGTACAGTAGGCTGATTGGCCGTTCCAAATTGCCCTACGGTGTGTGTGTGAATGGTTGTGTTGGCCCCGCAATGGCCTGGCGAGCTGTCCCCGCCTAAGGGGACAAGCCAGGGCAAACCCCCAACCCCGGCCCTGGTTAGTAATCAGCGGCTTAGAAGATGAATAAAAATGAGTTAATGTCCTTTAAACTGTTTGAAGAACTTGAATCGTTGTGTTTAAAAGTAAATTTTAAACTTGAGGTGAAATTTGCATCCCCCAGAATAAAATGTAATGAATCTCTTCCTCTCCCTGATTAAAATGCGTGGTGTCTTACGTGGAAGTACATCGTATCTTCACTTCTTCAGTGTTGTGAATCTTTCAAACCTGTTGGGAAGCACTTACCGTGAGGGTCAAAAGGTCATCCGGCATGCGCGATCATTTAATCCATTACAAAATCATTTCTTTCTGCGATTCGTCTCCATAATGTGACTATGGCGCAGAGTCTATTTTGGTGATTTTCACTTACGGAGACACTGTGGGGAAATCTGGGCAGGTTTAAAAGACGTGATCTGGCGCTGCAACGCTAGCATTCATGCTCTCCTTCTCTCTCTCGGTCGGTCTTTATCGCTCTCACTCATTCGTGACTTTTTGTTTTGGGCTTTGAGCCAGCGTGAAAATCGCTCGAGGATGTCCAGGCAACAAGGAGACGGGCGTGTAATATATGATTTTATCCTATCTGGATGAGTTATTAAATAAGGATGAAGCCAGGGGGAGTATACAAACAGTGTCCTTGTAAAAAGGGTTTACAGCAACAATAATCCAGATTTACTGTATTTACTCTCTCTTTCTCTCTCTCTCTCTCTCTCTCTCTCTCTCTCTCTCTCTCTCTCTCTCTCTATGTGTGTGTGTGTGTGTCACACTTTATTCAGCTCTGTCATTCCTTGTTTGTGAAAAGTTTTGGCTCGTGTCAGCGCTGTTTTCACCTTGCCATTAAGAATTACCATTTAGAGACAGATTAATACGATGAAGCGAGTTCTTTACCCTCCGAGTTTCATCTCCTGTCATTTTATTTTAACGTAAATCACTTTTAAGATTTCAACACGCGGCGAATTCCACATCACGCTTACTGACACGTGCTGAACTGTGAATTTCGGCTGTTGTGCCGCAGCTCCATTTTGAACTCTTCAGAAAACTAGGTGATGCTTTTTACAGGGAATTTGAGGGTCAGTAATAATTTTTTATAACCAAGTAACACACGAGTTATGAAGTGCAGGCTGATACAAAATTGTTTACAAAACATTACACATTCATTCGCCAAATTCCCAAATCCTACTAGAGTCGCAAGGAGGCTGGAGCCCATCTCGGCTGACTCTGGGCGAAGGCGGGGTACACCCTGAACAGCTCGCTAGTCCATCGCAGGGCTAACACACACACAGCCATTCAGACTCACACTCACACCTAGGGGCAATTTGGAATATCCAATCAGCCTAATGTGCGTGTCTTTGGACTTTGGGAGGAAACTGGATTACTCTGAGGAAACCCACGCAAGCACAGGGAGAACATGCAAACTCCACTCAGAAACACAGAGCCCGGGTCCGGGACTCGAACTGAGGACGTATCTGTGAGGTCGACACGCTAACCACTACACCACCGTGACGCCCATGAAAACAATAGCAATGTAAAAAACAAATGGGCTTAAAATATCATACCTAAATTCTTGTTCTATACTTACAAAAAGATATAAAATATAATATATGAATATAAAAAAAAATCTTATTCTATACTAATAAACTATAAATCAAGAATTTTATACCTGATACAATAACTGAAATTAAATAAATTAGTATATACTATACAGATTAGTCCGTTATGTGTGAATAAAAAACATTATTCGGAGTGGATAATATTTGAATTAAAATGACGGTCACTTACAGTTTGTGACGGTCACTTGGAGCAGGTGGTGTCCTCATGATCACTCTTTAAAATGAAATAATAAACCATGAAATTTTAATTTTAGTTTTTTTTCTATTCTGTTTCTATGTAATATATTCTAAAACTCTGTACAAGTTTAAAAACACACCGTTAGCTACACAGTGCTTAGCTCACCTGACCTGGCCTAGCTCTGCTCACCTGACCTGCTTCTGTAATGATTCAAATATGTAAACTATAAACTATAAAAAAACTATAAACTATAAAAAAATTTTGTTTTAGCCTTTTTTTTATATTTCTGTGTACTATATGTGTACAGTTATAGACCTCAGGTTCGGTGGGTGTGGCTGGATTGCGTAGTCTCCTCAATAATCCGTCTCGGGGACTGATCAGTACCATCCACCTTCCTTCGGGGCATTATTACTAATTATACCGAATATGATTAAATATGGAACAGAAAGCGGACGAGTATGGCATGTATAGGAAGATAATAAGGTTTTAAACTGGCGCATACACACACACACACACACACACACACACACCTCAGCGTTATGTTGAACTGTTATATACTGTATGTATATTTATATACTGTACACCTGGTGCCTTTTAAATGATGTTTTCCCTTTAACACTGATTTTAATTGTATCTCTTTATTGGAGGCGGGTCCACATTAATGTCACATCCTTTATTTTAATCCTTTTACTGAAAATTTTTTCTAAACTTTTTCCTGTTTTTTGTCCTCTCGTTTCTAGACACCATGCTGTCATCAGGAGCAGGTAGGAATAAAGCTGTGTGTGTGTGTGTGTCTAATGCTGTGTGCACTACATGTGTGTGTGTGTGTGTGTGTGTGTGTGTGTGTGTGTGTGTGTTTGATTTTGGATGAGCTACAGGCGTGTGTGTGTGTGTAAGATGATTTAATCAGCTGTGCGTGTGTATAGCTCCATCCTTGTGAATCTTTAAGTTTCACTCTGGAGGTTTAATTCCCTTTTCTTTTTTTTGTTTAGAACGAATGACGTTTGAAAGTCAAATCTTTATGGCTTTATGGTTAATGTTCAGATCTCACTGATTGTAGAAGAATTTTGCTAAAAGTTTCGGAAGACGTTGAGGTTTATAAAATCTTTAAAAAATTATATATTATATTTATTTTTTTCAGTTCCTCGAAGTGTTTTGAACCAATTTGTGTTGAACCATGACACGATGCATACAGTAACCATACCTCAGTGTGTTACACAGCACTCCGTACTGTACCGTGTAAATACACAACATGGGATAATAATAAACACATAGAATAACTGATGAATTAAACTTGCAGCACAATATTCAACTTACTGAACTTCTCTCTCTGACATTTCTTCTCTTCTGTATTTAATTTTGCATGTCTTAGGTTTCTGAGTGCTCTAAAAGTAGCAATACTACATTACAATTAGGTTCGAGGTACCCCCACGGTACCCCCACCAGGCATATAAATAATAGTGACAAGTGCACTGATTAACCCCAAAAGTCTGGCAGGTTTCATTATAACTTGGAATTCTTATAATGAAAAGTCTTCCCCTAGTGGGCGTCCTATAAATATCGCACCCCGTGTTAAAGAATAGGGAGAACTTTATGACAGGGTGGCTTATAGTGGTCGTGTTAGCCTCACAGCAAGAAGGTGCTGGGATCGAGTCTTGGGCTCCGCGAGGGCGTTTCTTTGTGGAGATTGCATGTCCTCCCCGTGATTGCCTGGGTTTCCTTCAGGTTCCTCCCACAGTCCTAAGACATGCACATTAGGCTAATTGGCTGTTCCAGATTGCCCCTGGGTGTGATTGAGTCTTGGCCCTGCAGTGGTTTGGCGAGCTGTTCAGGCTGTACCCCACCTTCGCCCGGTGTCAGCTGAGGTAGGCTAAAGCCTCCTTGCAACCCTAATTAGGATTAAGTGGTTCGGCAGATGAACCTTGCTGTGACTTTGAGCTTGACCATCTAAAAGCAAATCGTTTCCAGGACTCAGGCGAGGTGACACATTGACTATGTTTGGCTGCAGTTCATGCAGTTCATCCAATTTTGTCAACAAATTGTTTGCAAACAGACAGACAGGCAGCTGATAATCACAATACCGCCACGGAAGGTGTATAGCACCTCCTAGCGGAGGTCGAAAATGTACAAGACAGTACCTTATAGGCACATGGTACAACAATAGAGAGATGCCACTGCAGCCTGCATTCTACATTTCATAGAAGGAATTCTTCTTTATCCAATCCAAATTTTGATAGGCAGCACAACTAGCTTTTACCAGCAAGGAACTATTCTCAAACTATAACTTGTGGTGGTGGCCCAGTGGTTAAAGCTCTGGGTTCTGATCCAAAGGGCGGGAGTTTAAGCCCCAGTACCAGCGAGGTGCCATTGTTGGGCCCTTGAGCAAGGTCCTTAACCTTCAATTGTTCATTTGTGTAAATAATGTAAATCGCTCTGGACAAGGGCGTCTGCCAAATGCAATAAATGAAAATAACATCTCGTCATTCACAAACCTTTAGATTCATGCTTTTCTATGTTGATTATTGCAATTCCCTTACCATGATATTGACCATCAAATAACCTTCTGACGGGCATTAGAACAAAGGAAAGAAAGCGTCTTCACTTCACTGCCTGCTGGTCAAACAAGATTCTGTTTTAAATCTTTACACACAAAAAAACCACCAACAACAACAAAATGCCAAGATACTGTACATATCTGACCTCCCCCGCACGCATTCTGCCTCAAGACCCTTTAAACTATTCGGCTGCCATGAATAAAGTTAACTTTGACCTGGCATTTAAATACAACAAGCTGTGCAGTTTGCTTCCACGAAGCGAACAAAATCTAATACACAAACTCAGCAGTCGGTGTTCCTTAAAACTAGTAATAATAATACGGTGATTAGCACTATTGCCTCGCTGGAAGGTTCTGGGTTTGAAACTTAGTTATCTGTATGGCCGTTGCATGTTCAGTTTCCTTTACATGTTCTTGGTCTTCCACAGTCCAAAGACATGCATTCATTCACTCAGAGTAATTATAGACTGTATAATTGGGGGGGGCGCCGCCTCACATCAAGCCCTGGGACAATTTGGAACAGTCGGTTAGCCAAATGGTGCATGTCTTTGGACTCTAGGAGGAAACTGGAGTATCTGAAGAATTCCCATGTAAACACAGAGAACATGCAAACTTCACCCAGAAATGTCCTTGCCAACCAGGGGGCTTGAAGTGAAGACCTTCTTGCTTTGAGACATGAGTTCTAACCACTACACCACTGACAAGCACATTGGGTCAGTTGGCTACACTAAATTTCCCAAAGGTGGAAATGTGTGTGTGAATGGTTATTCATATTTCTTGTCAACATGTTCAGGGTGTACCCCACCTCCTCTCTAAAGTCAGGTTGGGACTTGGTCAGTACACCTCCATAGGGTGAGAAGTAGAACCTCTGCTCCTCCGTGTTGAGAGGAGCCAGTTGAGGTGTCTCAGGCATCTGATTACAATGCCTCCTGAACGCCTCCCTGGTGTGGTGTTTCGGGCATGTCCGACCGGGAGGAGACCCCGGGGTTGACCCAGAACACAGAACACGATGGAGGGACTATGTCTCTCGGCTGGTCTGGGAATGCCTCAGTGTCCCCCCGGAAGAGCTGGAGGAAGTTGCTGGGGAGAGGGACGTCCGGACCTCACTGCTTAGGCTGCAACCCAACCCCCAATCAAGCAGAAGATGATGATGACAGTACACCTGCGACCCTGACGGACAAGCAGTAGAGAGGGGTGATGGATAATAATAATATGGAAGACGAGGGGTGGAGTAGTGGTTTGCACGTTCGCCTCAAAGCAAGATGGTCCTGGGTTCGGCGAGGGCGTTTATGTGTAGGGTTTGCATGTTCGTGGTGTGGGTTGTGTGGGTTTCCTCCGGGTACTCCGGTTTCCTCCAACAGTACAGAGGCATACACATGAATTGGCTGTTTCAAATTGCTACTAGGTGTGAGTGTAACTGCGAATGGTTGTGTGTGTGTTGGATTTGCAATGGACTAGTGAACTGCTCAGGGTGTACCCCACCTTCAGCAGAGACGGCTGAGATAGGCTCCAGCCTCCTCGCAACCCTAGTAGGATTAAGTTGTTCGATGAAGGAATGAATGTTGGATGAAGTCCTTGTCAGTTCATTTATCAGTGTACTTGGATTGTAACAAAGAACACATAAGTCCACCTTGGGAGAAAAGCCGGAGACAATCGAAAAAGAAGCTTTCAGGACAGAACAGCTGTTCGACAAAGCTGGGTTTTAGCAATTTTGGGCCCCATCAGATGGAAGGAATCAGAACAGATTGAAGGGATTTCTTTGTACTTGGTGAGCATCTGCTAAAAGTATCCACAGTTCAGTGATTGAGTACAGGCCAAAAAGTCCAAAAGTCCAAAATATGTGTATATATATATATTACTTCAACAGTTCTCAGACTTCTGAAATTCTCCCATTCTTCATAACCAGTATGTTCATAAGTCTAAAGGAGTGTTTTTATTGGCTGAGAGTATTAAAGGCTCTAATGCATACCATATACAAGACTGCATAAGGATGAAGACATGAAACATGTTCTACAAATACCACCCTTTCATCAAAGAAATTCATAAACAGCTTTAAAATTGATTTGTTTCAGTTGTGAACATTTTATTATGCCTGACAGGGAGGGAGGGATGTGAAAGGGAGGTGGATGACTGTCAGGAAGAATGAGGGAGTACTGTTAGGCAGGTTTGTGAGGAAGAGAGATGAGGTGGAATGAGGACGAGGGTGCCTGTTAAGGAGTATCTTCAGGGAGGACCGTGTGCTTGAATGGCATGAGAAAGTCGGGAAGCTGTCGTTGGATTGTTGGAAAGGTCGTCCGTGTAGGATGCGGAGTTGGAAAGGGAGTGCAGTTAGGGAGGACTGCTGGGGATGAAATGAGGATTTGGAACTTGAGGGAGTATGATAAAGGGAGGGCTGTTAGGAAAGGTCCTAAGTAAGCAGTATTTGGAAAGCGGATGTCAGTGGAGGATAATGAGGAAGGTGATAACGAAAGAGGCAATACTAAAGGAGGAGGCCTGAGAACCATTATAAGAATTGGCAGGGAGGAAAGGTTTTAAAGAGGGTTCGAGATAGGATGGTGAGAGGAAAGTGAACCGTGATGGTCGTTGAGGAGGATGGTATGGTTATGAAGATAATGGAGGAAGATAATGGAAGACTGTACAATATTTAGGATGGATGATGAAGGCGCCTCATTAGCATGAATTGCAAGGGAAGATCATCAGAGAGGATTTTTTATGAATGATGGTAAAGAAGGGGGACGGCACAGTGGATTAATGGTTAGCACGTCCGCCTCATAGCAAGAAGGTCTGTCCTGGGTACAAGTTTCCTCTGGGTACTCCGGTTTCCTCCCACAGTCCAAAGACATGCACATTAGGCTAATTGGCTGTTCCAAATTGTGCCACAACCACCACCACCACTGGTGGTGTAGTGGTTAGGGTACTGGGCTCGTGATCGAGAGGTCATGGGTTCGAATCCCCATTAGACCCCCACCGTGCTAAGACCCCTGGCCAAGGCCTTAACCACAAGTGCGCCTCTGTCCACTCAGCAGTATACATAGGTACCAGTAAAAATACTGGGAAGGTAACCTGCGATTGACTAGCGTCCCACCCAGGAGGAGTTGAACTCCTAGTTGCATCACGCTACGGAAACCAGGGTAAGCTCCAGCCTGATTAGCCAGTAGGCTCGGGTGTAAAAGCTCACCTTACCCTGTCCTATGCATGATCTCTGTAAGTGACAGGAAGACAAGTGTATGCCATCCCCACGAGAGCTCGGCCAATTAACTCCCACGGACTCCCGGCATCGACCTGGATTTGAGCCTGCTACCTCCAGGTTAATAGTCACACCTTGTCAATGTGCCGTGAGGGAGGATCCTTAAGGTACATCGTGAATTTGGAGTATTTGGGTTGTGAGATATCTTTAGGGTAGATGATGAGGGTGGAAGTCTTGCACAAAACAGCCCAAATGTTTAAATTCTACATAATATCGAGGATACGTCATTAGGCAGCAAAAGGGACCTTCGGGATAGACAAGGTGCACGCCATGGACAGGAACAAAACCTGCAAATGGACACAAGAATAAAGTGGGTGATAGTAGGATGGTGAAAGTGCCAGGAAAGACCATAAAGGAAAATCATTAGGGCTGACAGTAAAGGAATGCCGTCAGGGAGGGTTGTCGGGGAGGCTTTTTCAGGTAGGTGGTGATGGAGGATCATCTGGAAAGGATTGTGAGGAAAGACTGTCACAAGGTGTCTTTGGGGGTTGATGATAAGCTAGGAGTGTTAGAGTGGGTATTGAAGGGGGATCATTGGGGGGGTTGCTAGGTTGAATCTTTAGGGTTGCTGGTGAAGGATCATTAGGGTGGATGGTGAGGGATGAGTGGGTGGTGAGAGTCAAAGCTCACTTACTTGTATACCATTGTGCTAATGGCTAGCAGCCCACTTACAGCCTCTTAACAACTTGAAATTTGGAGCTGTTTTTCCTCTCATCTTCCTAAAAAACATGCATCTGTTTATCTGTTTTGAGTTATTTATTTATTTATTGTTTTAATCATTAATTAAATTGAACAGATAAGTGGCATTTGCAGCACCGGGGGTTTGTCAAGTGACTTTGCGCTGACCTTTTTCCCATTAGTTGTAGCGCATTAGCTAATGCACAGTCTCGTTCTTCATTTTTGTTGGGGTGGAAAGTTGTTTTGATGGAAAAAACCCAAAAAAAACCCCAACCCCAGATTGGATGCGAATAAATGTTGAAACGCTGAGGCATTAAAAGTAAAGTTTTGAAATGCCAAGTGTAAATAGTTACAGTAAATATCTAAACATTATGGTTTAACAGCTTTACAATAGGTTCAGCACGGTGCCGTAATGGTTCACATGTCCTTTCGATTCCTGTGCACAGCGTGAGCGTGTCTATTTGGCGTTTTCGTGTTCTTCCGGTGCTTGAGTAGGTTTCCTTCGGGTTCTCTGGTGTCCTCGAGTAATCCAAAGACATAAACTTTAGGCTAATCGGATATTCTCGATTTTACGGTATGGTTGTGGGTGTTGGCCCTGCGATGATCTGGCGAGCTGTTCAGGGTGTACCTCACTTTCGCTCAGCCTCCCCGCGACCCTATTAAAGGATAAAGCAGATCGGAAAGTGAAATGAAATGAATATGAACTTAAGTTTCTGTCTGAACTGTGTGTGTGTGTGTGTGTGTGTGTGTGTGTGTGTCCTTCCCTAAGGGAATTAGCAATCTTATCTGTAATCCAGAGGTCATATCTGATTCTCTCCCTCTGTTCCCCCCTCGAGAGCGTAGTTAAGCACTCGTTCTGTCAATTAGTCCGACTGAGCATCGATTCATCACTACAGCCATTCATTGATCCTGCGACTCATTAATACGCTTTGTAAAGGCTCCGGCTGTTTAACTGCACTCTTTAAGCTTTCCATTCTGACAAATTCACCCTCTCCTCCTCTCTTCTTTTAAACAATAGTCCCATTACAGTTTTCTGCAGGGTGGAGCAAAGCATCAGAGGATCAGAGGACGGCCCGGTGTGATATGGTTTACTTTAGCGATCAGATGTTAGCTACAACGGGCAACTTTGGTCTGGTTTACGATCGGCTCATTAATTTAAACTCCTAAAACTCTTTAAACTCTTAATTGATAATTGATGTTTCTGACTTCTCCATTCAGTTGGTTTTGATGCCCGACTCATTTTATTCACGTTCAGATTCACCGCTCAGTAACTTTTTTCTTTTTTTTCTTCCTTTCTTTTCCTTCTTTGGAATTTCCGAACCCCAGTCTCCCCCATTTCTTTTCTCCCATCAACATGCCTCCATCTCTCTCTTTCTCTCTCTCTCTCTCTCTCTCTCTCTCTCTCTCTCCCTCTCCCTCTATCTCCCTGTCTCTCTCTCTCTTTCATTCTATCTATCTATCTATCTATCTATCTATCTATCTATCTATCTATCTATCTATCTATCTATCTATCTAT
>JBCNYH010000003.1:32568436-32584069 GCA_039654325.1 Tandanus tandanus
TGACGTATCACTGTCCATCATTGTTCCCGCTGACGTATCACTGTCCATCATTGTTCCCGCTGACGTATCACTGTCCATCATTGTTCCCGCTGACGTATCACTGTCCACGATTGTTCCCGCTGACGTATCACTGTCCATCATTGTTCCCGCTGACGTATCACTGTCCACGATTGTTCCCGCTGACGTATCACTGTCCACCATTGTTCTCGCTGACGTATCACTGTCCACCATTTTACCCAATGACTCATCCCTGTCCATCATTGTACCCAATGACTTATCCCTGTCCATCATTGTTCCCGCTGACTTATCCCTGTCCACCATTGTACCCACTGACTCCTCACTGTCCATCATTGTTCCCACTGACCATTGCACTCAATTGCTCATCATTCTTGTTCTTAAAGACTATTCACTGATCACCTCTGTTCTGAATGACTTATTATTGTCCACCCTTGTACCCAACAACTGATCACTAATTACCATTGTTCCCAACTACCAATCTCTGATCACCATTGGTTCCATTTACCAATGATTGACCACAGTTGTTCCCCTGATCAATCACTTGATCACCATTACAATAGCAAACTATATTCTGCTTCATTTTGTGTCTTCCTTCTTTTTCTTATGTAAGAAGTTTTGCTATTAAATCATCTGATGTCTTCTACTTTTTAGCATGCTTTAGTTATTCGTTATTCTTTTTTCTACAAGCAGTTGGTTACATGTTTCCCTTCTGTCCCAGAACAATATTTGCAGAAAGGTTGCAAGTTTCTCGTATCTGAACAGGATACGACACACAGGAAGAGCATTTGGCCGTGTTAATTCATGCACACATTCACAGATGTGCATATTCATGCTGAAGCAAAGCAGCGAGAGAAGACTTTACCCTCCACCAAGCCGACAGTCACGCCAATTAAACAAATGTCTCGCTTCTGCAGTCTTTCCCCTCCTCCTCCTGGAACACTAAAAAACTTGCGAAAGTGTCGCCACGGAAACAGCAGATGTGTCTTCGTTCCTCCACAAAAGAGGAGGGAGAAGGGAAAGACAAACAGCAAAGTAGCAAGGTTTCTGTGGGGAAAAGCATCTTTCCATCTCAAACAGAGGCAGCCAGATATGGAATGTTTGTTTGTTTGTCTTCTTTCTTGACTTCTCGTGCTAATCTGTGAGCAATCAACTGCACTGAAGCTGCCGACATGTTGGAAATCAAACAGCAGGGGGAAAAAAACTGAAAATAGTAACAAGAGCAAATATTTAGAAATGGAAATACTAACGGTCTGACACCCCGCTAACCCTCTCCACCAAAAACACCAACAAAAGAGAGTTTGTTTTGTTTATTTGTTTGTTGTTTTACGTCCTACGCTGCAACCCCAAGCAAATATAATGTAATCGCCACACTTTCCTCCAGCTTCAAATAAACAAATCATAAATAACGATGCAAAATCATTTAAATATTTTGGCTTCAAGATGGGTTGCATGGTGGCATAGTGGTTAGAACTTCCGCCCCACAGTAAGAGGGCTCTGGGTTCTAGTCCCATGCTCAGCAAGGGCATTTCTGTCTGGAGGTTGGCATGTTCTCCTTGTGCTTACTTGGGTTTCCTCCAGGCGCTCCAGTTTCCTCCTACAGTCCAAAGACGTGCACATAAGGCTGTCTGGATATTCTCAGCTGCCCTTAGGTGTGAATCTGAGTGTGAATGATTGTGTGTGTGTGTTGGCCCTGCAATGGTCTTGCAAGCTGTTCAGGGTGTACCCTGCCTTTGCTTGGAGTCAGCTGGGATAGGCTTTAACCTCCCCGTAACCCTCATCTTCTGCTTGATCTGGGGCCGGGCAACAGCCAAAGCAGTGAGGTCCAGACTAAGGTCGCCCCCTAACCCTAATAAAGGATAAAGCGGGAGTCGAACCCAAGTCCCTCTTGCTGTGAGGCAGGTGCCCTAACAACACCACCACTGTGCACCCTCTGCCTCACAGCAAGAAGGACCTGGGCTCAAGTCCCGGGCTCAGGCACTTCTGTATGGACTTTGCGTGTTCTCCTTGTGCTTGCGCGGGTTTTCTCTGGGTACTCCGGTTTTCTCCCACAGTTCAAAGACATGCACATTAGGCTAATTAGCTGTATCACTTTACCTCTAGGTGTGAGTGTGAGTGTGAACGGTTATTCGTGTGTTGGCTATGAAATGGTTTGGGTGTACCCTGCCCAGTGTTGGCTGAGATAGACTCCAGCCCCCCAGTGACCCTAATAGGAGAGTTATACATTAAAACAATGACAAATTAATTCCTTCTTCTTTCGAGAACCTAATCTAACATGGAATGCTAATATTATTAAAAATAAAATACGCATCAAATACGCTCAAATGAACCCCCTGTTAACCCAATCCTAAAAGAAATCAGGCTACGCTTGGGCACGTGCTCCTTTCTGATGGAAGTACTTTTAATCTGCTATCCAAGGCCTTGCTATTTCTATATCTGAACACATCTTTTAGCCTAACAGCACACACCATTTGATGATAAACCTCCCCCACTGTCTAACACCACACTTCCAACGTGTTTGCACAGCGAGATGGATGTTGACCTTCAGCGTTGGATCAGAGTCAGATTTCTTCTCCAAACTTCAAATCGTCAAAAGCTAAACAGAGAAAAAAATGCTGGCTGGAGGCCACGCTGTACAAGGCGAGTGTTTCTTTGATGAAAATGATGAAATACCGCCAAGCCAAGAGGGTCAGTTAGATCTGAAACAAGCTTCAACCTGATCCTTTGCCAGTTGTATAAATATACAAAATTTGCCCATGTTCTCGCTTTGGATAAACATTGCAGAGGAATGGGAACAATAGAGCGAGAGAGCAAAGTGCCTTCGTTTCTTCATCGCCTGCAGCCATAATTGATTCTACTACCGTGGACGTTTATGTTCACCCAGAGAGACACAGACAGAGAAGTGGAACGACAGCCAAGGTAAACACACAAATCGCAGAGAAAGAAGAAGGAGAGGGGGGGAAAAAAGCGAATGCCAGACTAAACACAGCCACCCAGTGAGGTTCGCTGACCCGCTCCAATGAGCTACTGTACTCCAGGAGGACGTTGACCTCCAAATAGAGCGATGTGTTACTGGAACTTGAAGACACAGAAAAAGGATAACTCGCCGCCAAAATTTTTAATGCCACGGGGAAAAGTTGATAGAGTACAAAACAGATGTCAATCAAAAAGCAGAGATAGCTGGAGGCATTTCTGTAATTCTTTACAACCGAGGTCAGTGTTTCACTCCCACGTTTATGTCCTGTCCATACAGCTCGCCCACTCACACTTTGGCCTGTTCTCTGTTTCTTTTTCCAGGACATTTATTCCTTTAAATGAGATTTGTCTCGCAGCAGGCTGCAATCCACACTCGCGTCCCAAACACGTCAATCAAAAACGGATTTAAGGAGGGAATGCAAGTTTTGTTTTTTTGGATTTCCACACACCAATGATGCAGATTTCTCCGTGGCTTTCTCCAGTGTCCATGTAGTTCAACAACACACGCCCTGGTTGTTCGCCATCTTTTTTTTCCCCCAAAAGCTTTTATTTATTTATTTATTTATTTATTTGTTCCTATTAGATGGGTTTAAAAACATTCTACAGTCAGGGACACTTTACTTCATTTTAAATTAATTAAAGGGACTCATTACTGATGTTTTTGATAAATATTTCACTATTCAGATATTAAGCTCATTATTTAAATGTATGCAGAAATATTAAGGCTAATTAATAGAGCCATTAGGAGACATTAGATCCTATTATTTATACATTATTTATCGGTAACCATGAGAGAAGTCAGTCTTGTTTATCACTCATGTAACCCTGGGTTTACACTGTGGCGCGATGTCCGCAATCTCCACGATTCAAAAAAGTGTGAAGCTTCAAGATTTATGAGCACACTTGGAGCACGATTGGGGTGTAAAATGGAGGCAGGGGGCATCCAAGAGATGAAACTTGAAGGAATCGAGTTTCCAAGTTCATCAAGATCCCTATCAAGGTCTATCAGTGTTATGCTCTACTACGATCCCCATGTTCTATTGTTGATTTGGGATTTTCTCTTTTTTAAAACAAATTTCAGACCCCCTGGCTATGAATCACGGACCTCATTTTAAATCAACGAATCGCTTAGCAAAGTGCTAATGGCAAGCTCTGGTTGCCTAGGTAACTCTTTCGCATGTTTCCCACTTCCAAATGTTTCCTAGTAAAACCACAAACAGTATATTTCTAGTTCACGAATAAATTGTATTATTAATTTTAGCTTATATTATCATAACAGATAACTTATCACACGGTGAATTTACAGTGGAGACCTCTGTGCAGCGTGAGCCACGAAGAGTTAAACGTGTATAAATGTAAACTCACGCGAAATGCTAACCATTTCAGAAACGTGGACTGATTATTTACGATTATTATGCTTGTGAAATTAAGTCTTAAAGTACATTGGAGTAATGAGCCTCTCTTCCATGTTGATGTGGGCGGAGTTATTAGGCTCGTGTTTGTTGTTTCCCTACAGAAAATGTGTTTGGTGGCATCTGTCAGTCAACTGTATCTTTAAGTTCTGATTGGTTATTGAATTGTGCTGTGTGGAAGTTCAGCTCAGTTTAACTGCCGTTCGGATGCCCCTTAAGACCCAGTGTCCCATCACGCCAAAATGTAGCATCTCTGGTGGAGAATCAAAAGAAAGGTGGGAAGGCCCCAAATCACACCATTCTATTACTCAGTGCTCAGACGGTACAGTAATGGGTGAAAATAAAGAGCTGGATAGTCAGGAATAACTAGCCTACAGTCTAACTAGCAGTCATGGAAAACTCAAGCAACAAGACGCAACAGGTGAAATAAAACCATTTGGCAACACTGACTAATATTTCAGCTAGACGCAGAGGCTCGGAAGGACTATTTGAGACTAATTTGTTCCAGAAATTAGCCTTTAGCCATCAATAATTTATGCTAGCACTTTTTTACCATTAAGCCATCAGACACGCTAGATAGATTCTCTGAAAAATGATAAGGAGAACTTGAGCCAAAAAGCTCATTAGCACTGGTTAACCGTGCTCCAAAATGCTGATGATGGACTAGCTTGGATGGTAGGAATACAGAAACAGAGCTCGGAAAAGTACAGAGCTTCTCTTACTCATGTGTCATTACTTATGCAAATAAATCCACCATTAGAAACTGTAGAAGTGTATATTTTAAATTAAATTACAAAAGTAAGTATAAAAGAAAGTACAAGAAAGATTCCTGAAAGAAAACTATTCGAGTTACAGATTTGAGTTACTGATGCTAAATTTGTATTTGCTCTGTGGAATGCTGAAAAACATTAGCTAAGGATAATAGGTGCACACAGCTTTATTGCTAATCGGTGGAACGTCAGCTTGCACGTTAATCACTCTGACCATACAAATTAGCTTGATGCTAATAGCTAGCATTGTAATAGCTAGACTCAAGTGATGGGTATTAGCCTTCAGTAGTCTCGCAGTCACATCTGTGAAAGTTCGAATTTGTGAAGAATCGATGATGCGTGCTGCCAAGATGACGACGCATACTTATATGTGATTATAGAAAAGTTTTTTGATGTAGCACTTTTTGATGTAGATATTTTTTTTGTAGTTTAGGAAATGAAAGGGATAGAAAGAGATAGCGGTAATGCTTCGCTCGTAAAACCAAAAGCACAAGGGCTTCTTTTCTCACTATTATCTCGCGACTTTAAAAGTTACAATAGCGAGAAACCCAGAGTAGAATAGAGGCGACGTTGGAACAAACGCTGGATTCAGAATTCCAGAATGCAATGCAGCTACTGGATATGATGCCCTGGGTTTCAACAGGATCTCGGCTTGGCTAATTAGCGACCTACAAGATGAGGAGTGTGATGGAAGACGGAGACGTGAGAGAAAAAAAGCTGCTGCTTCGCTCTTTATAAGTAGAGATAAAGGAATGGATGAGTTTCAATGCAGGACTAGCAACATGGCATTGTGGGTAATGGAAGACCCCCCCACCCACCCCACACCCCGATGGCAGGTATCACAGTCTTACGCTAGAGGAGAGTGTTCTTTGGAAGTGCGATACAAGTGAAATGCACTAGTTGAAAGAAAAACTGGAATACTGAAAGAAGCAGTGAAAGTAATTGTACAGCGGCGATGTTAGTACAGTGATGGCCTCTGGGAATGTTCCAATGATGATCTTTCTCTTCGCCGATCTTCAAGATCTTCAGTTTTGCTACCGAGTAGTTATAGTTTGGGTCAGATCGGAGCCCGTACATGTCTTCTTCAAGCAAAGCTAACTCTCTCTGATGCTACGCTGGCTCTCTCTCTCTCTTACTTCAGCGGCGTCTCTCTGGAGCTCTCCATTTCTTTATTTCATGCACACGACTGAGAAGAGAGAGTATAAGAGAGAGAAAGAGAGGGAGAGAGAGAGAAACAGAGAGGGGGGGAGAGAGAGAAACAGAGTGAAACAGAGAGGAGGGAGAAACAGAGAGAAACAAAGAGGGAGAGAAAGAGAGAGAGGAGGGAGAAACAGAGAGAGAAACAAAAAAAGGGAGAGAAAGCGAGGGAGAAACAGAAAGAAAGAAACAGAGAGAGAGGGAGAGAAAGAGTAACAGTAACAGAGAGAGGAGGGGGACAGAGAGAGAGGGAGAGAGTAACAGAGAGAAGGAGAGAAAGAGAGAGAGTAACAGAGAGAGGAGGGAGAAAGAGAGAAACAGAGAGAGGAGGGAGAAAGAGAGAGAAACAGAGAGGAAGAGAGAGAGGGAGAGAGAGAATAACAGAGAGAGAAACAAAAAAGGGAGAGAAAGTGAGGGAGAAACAGAGAGGGGGGGAGGGGGGGAAAGAGAGAGTGACAGAGAGAGGAGGGAGAAAGAGAAACAGAGAGGAACAGAAAGAGAGACAGTAACAGAGAGAGGAGGGAGACAGAGGGAGAGGGAGAGAGTAACAGAGAGAAGGAGAGAGAGAGAGAGTAACAGAGAGAGGAGGGAGAAAGAGAGAAACAGAGAGAAACAGAGAGAGGAGGGAGAAAGAGAGAGAAAAAGAGAGAAACAGAGAGAGGAGGGAGAAATAGAGAGAAATATAGAGAGGAAGAGAGAGAGAATGACAGAGAGAGAAACAAAAAAGGGAGAGAAAGTGAGGGAGAAACAGAGAAAGAGAGAAACAGAGAGAGAGAGAGAAAGAGAGAGTAACAGAGAGAGGAGGGAGAAAGAGAAAGAAACAGAGAGAGGTACAGAAAGAGAGACAGTAACAGAGAGAGGAGGGAGACAGAGGGAGAGGGAGAGAGTAACAGAGAGAGGAGGGAGAAAGAGAGAAACAGAGAGATGAGGGAGAAAGAGAGAGAAGGAGAGAATAACAGCGAGAGGAGGCAGAAATAGAGAGAAAGAGAGGGAAGGAGAGAGAGAGAAACAGAGAGAGGAGGGAGAAAGAGAGATGGAGAGAAAGAGAGTGAGTAACAGAGGAGGGAGAAACAGAGAAAGAGAGAGGGAGAGAAAGAGAGAGAGAGTAACAGAGGAGGGAGAAACAGAGAGAAAGCGAGAGAGAGTAACAGAGAGGAGGGAGAAAGAGAGGGAGAGAGAGAGGAACAGAGAGAGATAGTAACAGAGAGAGGGAGAGAAAGAGGGAGAGAAAGAGAGAGAGGAACAGGAAGAGAGAGAGAATAGTGTGTTTTTGCGAAATCTGGCACCCATCTTTTTTTTTTATTGTAATATTATTATTCCCACCTGAGTGAAGGAATGCGCGTCTGTCCTCGCGGCCCAATGCTCAGGAGAGCTCCATCTCTCCTCTACGGCATCTGTTTGAGGGACGGATCTCTCAAACATCGCCGATGTTCCCCCCCCAGGGGAACGGAGTGACTTTCAGTGAGAAATGAGTAAGACTTGAGGAAGCCAGGGACTTTCAGACGACCTTTGTTTTTCCCCTCATTCTGCCACTCGAGCGCGAGAGATGAATGAAGGGTTATAATTGGATGTTAGCATGCAGGTGTGGGCTTCGATGAAGGAGTTCATCCTTTTCTCCTGTGGTGAAGATCCACACCTGAGATTCGTACCATTCTCTTAATGCCTGCGAATGTGAAACCTTGCCGTAGGGGCATTGTAGTTGTTTACTGTTCATGTTCCTCCGTCTATATTCAAGCTTTCATCAACAATATGCAAATGAGTTTGGTGATAAATGAGGCCTTTCCAAGTAATTTCTCGCCAAATATGCACGTTCACTTACAAGTGCTCACGTTATAAACGCACATAAGGTATGCTGTGTGTCAAGAATGCCATCATACAGAGTGTCTGCTGGGGCAGGAAAAGGAAAAACAATAACAAAACAAAACAAAAAAATCTATGAATATTAATGACAAAACCAGCCATATGTGAAAACATGCTAATCACAAAGCGTTTCCCGAACACCGAGCCATGCTAGCACCACTTTGAGGAACAAAGACAGATAAAAGGAAGAGAAAAGGGGGGAAAATAAATTTAAAAAAGGGGAAGATCAGAGAGAAGTCGCAGAGAACGAAAAAAAAAAAAGGAAAAGGCAAAAACGCCGTGGAGGTTATTTTCATGACTCCCCAAGTCGAATGGCATCAAACGGAGAAAGATCCGGGGTGTCACTCACTGCTCTCGGTGGGAATCAGTCATGGAGCGGGAAGATTACTGGGGAAAATATCTTCTGCAGATGAACTTCACCGAGGGGAGAAATCCAGCCACAAGGGAGTCGGATTTACTCATCGTGTCCCCTGATGCGCTCTCAGAAAGAAGGAGAATCAATCTCAGACTTCTTTCTCACTTCTGCTTTCACCTGAGCAACAGACGTGCATGTCAGGAAGAAGTCACGGAACTTTTGCACACATTTATACAGTGTATATATATATATATATATATATGTTTTATTTATTATAACTAGTTCACTACTTATCAGCAATCGTATGCTCTGATTGGCTAATCTACTCCCAGGATATCAGCTCATGTACTATGACCTGAAACGACACGACAGGAGAAAAAAAACAAAACGTAAGCAACCGTTAGCCGTTCTAAGCTAGAAGTTAATGCTGGAAGCTAACGCTAGCTAACAGCATTTCAAATTAAGTTATTATATATTCCCAGCCACCTCCTTCCTGTTGCACCACACACTCATCTGGTTCATTATGACTACCGGATTAAGTTGTGTTTTTTACCGGATGTTTTTATTTTTTTTTTTGCGAAGGTGGATGTGTGCACTAATTATTCATCAGACTGCAGGCGACGATGTTTTGGTGCGTGTACAGAGAACACAAGGGGAAGTGTGTAAAGAGTGTAACGCTGTTGTATGACACGTCTCCCTCGAGCTCAGCTGTCGGCACACCTCCAGATCTCAGTCTAGCACCATCGGGGGAATTCACCATGGCCTGGCAACCGTTCTTTTTCTTTTTCTTCTTTTTTTATTTGTTTGATTTTTTTTTTCCTGAAAGGAAAGAGTGATGAGTTAAGAAAATGTAAAGAAATTGCTGACATTGCGGTTGCGTGGCCAGGATACCTGGCCAGGTTTCAGCAATCGATAGTTTTGTTTTTTTCTGACCAAAGAATAGTTTCCTTTTAAATTCAAGAATAAAAAGTTTAACTCCATTCATTTTTGTACACTTTACCGACAAACATGCAGATAGATGGATGGGGGAGGGATGGAGAGATGGAGAGATGGATAGATAGATAGATAGATAGATAGATAGATAGATAGATAGATAGATAGATAGATAGATAGATAGATAGATAGAGGGATGGATTGATGGGGTATGGATGCATAGATGGATGGATGGATGGAGGTATGGATGCATAGATGGATGGATGGATGGAGGTATGGATAGATGGATGGATGAATGGATAGATAGATGGATGGATAGTTAGAGGGATGGATGGATAGATACAGTAGATGGATGGAGGGATGGATCAATGGGGATGGATAGATAGATAGATGTATGGAGGGATGAATGGATATGTGGATGGAGGGATAAATGGAGGGATGGATAGACAGGAATGGATGGCGGGTGGACGGATGGACACAGATAGAGGGATGAAAGTATGGAGGGATGGATGGATGGATAGATCACATTAATGTTTTGCCGAGGTGTGACACAGATCCTCTCTCCTGGAGGATTAGGGGGCGGCCGTGGCCTAATGGTTAAAGAAGCGGCTTTGGGACCTAAAGGTTGCTGGTTTGATTCCCGAACCAGCAGGAAAAATGCTCCTTCCTCCAACTTCTTGGCTGCCCTTGAGCAAGACACCTAACCCCCAACTGCTCTCCGGGCGTGTGTGTGGGCCCTCTGTTTACGTGTGTGTGTGTGTGTGTGTGTGTGTGCTCACTTTGGATGAGTTAAATGCAGAGGCAATAATTTCCCTTGGGGGATTAATACAGTATAGCAAAATTTAAAAAAAATTAAAAATGGGATCTTACCTCTTACCACGTGGTCGTGGTGATGTAAATGGTCATGTGACTTCAGCTGCTTCATTTATGACCTGGAAAACTGAGATGTTGTTTAAAAACTGAGAGACAATTCATTCATTAAACATCATTAATATCTGAGAACAAGTCTGAGTTATGAATCGTTAGAAAAGCAGTGGGACACACGTGTGTGTGTGTGAGTGTGTGTGTGTAGTAAAGACCCCCATCATGGTTCATATTTAACTCTCCAGCCTCATGCAGATGAAGCAGAACTCCACCACCCAGACTTTAAATGGAGCTATTAATATAAGTTAAACTTTTAACGCCTATTTTTTAACTTTTTTTTTTTCTCGACTTGGTTAATGTAAATGGATTCATGAGCCTCAGAGGTCTTGTTCCATAAAAAGATCATGAAGTAAATTATTGATGCTTCACCACTTCGTTTAATCCGAGAATGCTCGCTCGGAGAAAGAACGAGCCCAAAGGTCCATTATTAGACGGAAACTGTGAACATTAAGTACAAGAGAAGTTCATTCCTTTCAGCTGTTTCCAATTCAACACAGATTCCCTGCTATATACGCGCGTGTGTGTGTGTGTGTGTGTGTGTGTGTGTGTGTGTGTGTGTGTGTGTGTGTGTGTGTGTGTGTGTGTGTGTGCGTGTTACATATTAAAGCTAAACATTTCTGTGAACAATTGTGAAAGAAAATCATTTTCATTATATTATAGTTTTTTGAGAGAATTATATTAGGGTTAATGAATGAATAAATAAATATGTGGGGTGGTGGTGGTGGGCAAATGGTTTAAATAAATTAATAAAAATATTATAAAAAAATAAAATTACTTACTCACTTGCTGAACTGCTTAATCCTAATTAGGGTCGCGGGCAGGCTGAGGCCTATCTCAGCCGACTCTGGGCGAAGGCAGGGTACACCCTGAACAGCTTGCCAGACCAAAACACACACGACTATTCACACTCACATCCACCCCTAGGGGCAATTTGGAGCAGCCAGTTATCCTAGTGTGCCTGTCTTTGGAGAAAACCAGTGTACCCAGAGGAAACCCACACAAGCAAGGGAAGAACATGCAAACTCCACACAAACACGTCCTTGCCGGTTATTTTCAAATACTTAAATAGGAATAATAATAATAATAATAATAATAATAATAATAATAATAATAATAATAATAATATTAGTAATAGTAATAGCGAGCAGTGGTGGCTCAGTGGCTAAGGCTCTGGGTTACTGTTCTGAAGGTTGGTGGTTTAAGTCCCAGTATCACCAAGCTGCCACTGTTGGGTCCTTGAGCAAGGCCCTTAACTCTCAATTGCTCTGTTATATAAAAAAAATGATGAATGTAAGTCACTCTGGATAAGGGTGTCTGCCAAATGCCGTAAACATAAAGGTAGTAATGGTAATAATAGGCGGCACGGTGGCGCAGTGGTTAGCACCTCACAACAAGAAGTACCGGGTTCGATTCCCCGGGCTCAGGTCGTTTCTTTGTGAAGTTCTCCCTGCATGTTCTCCCCGTGCTTGTGTGGGTTTCCTCCGGGCACTCCGGTTTCCTCCCACTGTCCAAAAACATGCACAGTAGGCTGATTGGCTGTTTCAAATCACCCCTAGGTGTGAGTGTGAATGGTTGTGTGAGTGTTGGCCCTGTGATGGCCTGGCGAGCTGTTCAGGGTGTACCCCGCCCTCGCCCAGAGTTGGCTGAGATGGGCGCCAGCCTCCCCGCGACCCTAATTAGGATTAAGCGGCTTAGAAAATGAATGAATGAATAATAATAATAATAATCATAATAATCATAATAATATTAATCGATTTTTGTTTTAAAAAATTAGTTCCAAAACTGAGACGAACCCAAACCAACTGCATACAAAAATCACAACAATGATTTTCTTTCATCTTAAGCTCTAATCAGTCACCTCACTGAATCTGACACAAATCTTTCCTCCACACATCCTGAGAGCAGACATCTGATCGTGATACACATGGTGGGGATGTAGAGAGCCTGACTGTACATAACAGGATCGAGGTTATATAACCCTGATCACACGCAACCCCACATCCAACACCACAAACACACAACAGCTGCTAAAAGTGTGTGTGTGTGTGTGTGTGTGTGTGTGTGTGTGTGTGTGTGTGTGTGTGTGTGTGTGGAGTAATTATAGTAGATGTAGATTAAGTTAAGTGTCAAACAGATAGTTTCCAGAGAAACAGGAGAAACTTTCATCGTTAAGCACTTCTGCGGCTGGAGAAGTTTATTTTTACTCAGCACTAAGTGTTATATATTTCTGTTGCTTATCATCCTGACTGAATATGAATTCAAATATACTACACAGGAACAGAGCACTCTGATTGGTCTGATTGGGAGATTGGCATACATTATCCCGAGTGAATAATGCTTGAAGCAAAAACGACAGACACTCACAGATTTTCATGATTACTTAAAAAAAAATGAACCATAAAAATCTAGTTTAGATTTTTTTTCTCTTGGGTTTCCTTGTAGTATACCGTACACTAAAACCCCATTACCGAGTGCGGTGTAGGTGGACTTAGGTTACCGTGTAATATACACTACAACTCTGAATAGGTTTAAGATGATGTCATTAGTGCTTAGCTCTGCCCGGAGCGCACAGGTCTCACCTGACCCGCCTTTGTCATGGTCCAAATATGTGAAAATAATCTATGAAGTTTTGTTCTTGTGTAGCATAAACTAAAACAATTATTCGCCTCCGCCTCGGTTGATGACGTCTATCGGTCCGTCCCAGGGACTATTCTGCGACATCCAACTCACCTATAGTAAATAATTGTGTTATACCTTCTCTTCTACTGATATTTCTTTGTTTAGGCAGTTGTTTGGGGCGGCTCGGAGGCATAGTGGTCAGGATGTGGTCTGGACGCATCACAGCAAGAGGCTCTGGGTTCGAGTCCCGGGCTTGGCGAGGGTGTTTCTGTGTGAGGTTTGCATCTTTTCCCTGTGCTTGCGTGGGTTTCCTCTAACAGTCCAAATACATGCACAGTAGGCTAACTCAAATTGCCCCTAGGTGTGACTGTGAATGGTTGTGTACCCCACCTTTGCCCAGGGTTGGCAGAGATGCGACCCTAGTAGGATCAAACGGTTCGGTAAATGAGTAGGTGAGAGAGAGTGCAGTTGATTGGTTAGTTTCCCTTGTATGTGTTGTATGGATGTAGATCTGTCTATGAGAGGGTTCAGTAATTTTATGGTGGACCCTTTTTAATCACATGTCAGTATAATATCAGAGCCGTACACCGAGTGGCACATTGAGGCCATATTTACGGTAAAATAAAGGCTTTCTTGCAGACCAGCACTTTTCCACATGCAGTGGAGACGCACATCTCAGTTTTAATTTCAGCTCTTTTTGAGTTTATGACATCGGCGGGTTGATGGTGGGGGGTGGGGGTATTCAAGGCAACGTTAGTCAGAATAATGGGCTCCATTTCAGCGTGGAGGAGAATAATTAAAGTTCCTTTTGTAGAAACATTGTGGAGAAACTTTTCACACACACACGCACGCACGCACGCACGCACGCACGCGCGCACGCTCACACACCCCTCTGTGTTCTTCTGATGATGTTTCATTAAAGAACAATGCCCCATCAGGCTCATGTTTCCCAGAATGCCTCGGCGTTCAGAGCTTGAAGCCTTACAAACACAAAACCAGACCTTTTCAGAAATGACTGTTATTAAAGTTAAACGCAAAGTCACATATCACACAATCACCGCCCTCTGGTCCAGCTCGGCACACTCCGTATGACCAAAACGTGTGTGAGTTCTCCTGAATGATGGATTTTATATGACTGAAGTAGCACTTAGAGGTACATGTGCAAACTCCGCCCCCTTACTCCTACCTGGTATTATGCTATAGTAAGAATCTACAGGTGAGAATACGGTTGCACCCTGAATCATATATAATGGACTATTGGTTATTTTATAAATGATATTTATATTTATATTCATGGCATTTAACAGACGCCCTTACCCAGAGTGGCTAACAGCATTTTTTCCTCCTTTTAACTGAGCTAGTCAGGGCCCAACAGTGGCAGCTTAGTGGCATGGGGCTTGAACCCTCAACCTTCTGATAAGTAACCCAGAGCCGTAACCAATAAGCCACCACTGTCCCTAAAATTAAAAAAGTGATGACCTTTATATAAAACCAGGCATCGAATCTGTAATTTGCATATTTAAATTATAAATTAATTACATCAATATATGGTTTTTTTTTAATTGCCAGAATTTCACCCCGAGCCCGGGAATGGAACCCTTGATCTTCTTGCTGTGAGGCGAATGTGCTAACCACAGTGCCACCATGCCATCCACCATTCATGCCTTTCGATGGCCTGGCGAGCTGTCCAGGGTGTACCCCGCCTTTGCCCAGAGTCGGCCGAGATGGGCACCAGCCTCCTCGTGACCCTAATTAGGATTAAGCGGCTTAGAAAATGAAAGCATGGTGTAATGAAGTGAAGTATACCACTCTATACCATCCTGGAGTATTTTATTCCCGTTTTACAGCAGCACCTCGCTGAGCCCAGGACTTGAACCCACGACCTTCTTGCTGTGAGGCGTACACGCTAACCACTACGCCTCCGTGCCAACCCATTACAGCAGTCGTTTAGTATTTTCTGGTAGTACCAGACATGGAGTGTGTTATTTATCCTGACACCCATGCTGTTGTGGTCACACTGATGAATCTATTCATTTATAAAAGATGTTTAACGCGAACTGCAGCTCACTGTCCCTTAAACACCAGCCGATAATATACAGTCCTGGATTATTTACAGGTCCATCAGGAATTTCTCTCATAGCACGGGGCTGTAAAGATTTTATATCTCATCAATTCAACGCAGAGCATCACAGTGAAATGGGTCGCTGTACATCACTGTGTGTGTGTGTGTGTGTGAGAGAGAGAGAGAAACAGAAAAAGAGAGAGAGAAGCAGAGAGAGAGAGAGGGTCAGCCATAATCACTCATTCCCCCAGAGGAGGTATTGATGTTTTCTTTAGAGGCTTTGCTCTCTTTGTTAGTTTGAGGCTTTTGTTTTCGACTTGGCGTGTTCGACAGAGCAGAGAAGAAACGTTTGGCCAGTCGGAGAGGAGATAATGAGGAGAGAAAGAGAGAGAGAGCATCCAGAGAAAGCTGGAAAAGGGGCTGCTAGTGCATGACACACACACACACACACACACACACACACACACACACACACACACACACACACACACACACACACACAGCAAAAAA
>JBCNYH010000003.1:32602591-32613233 GCA_039654325.1 Tandanus tandanus
ACATACAAACATTCTGTCTGCCTCTCTCTCTCTCTCTCTCTCTCTCTCTCTCTCACACACACACACACACATACACACAGTTTCCATGCATCATTTATCCATACTTGCTTTTCTTCATTCTCCATCTTTCTCTTCACCATCTCTTTGTATCATTCTCAACTTTGTCCTTCCCATCTCGCTCTCTCTCTCTCTTTCTCATCTCTTTTATGACTCTTATGTTTCTCTCTTGAGTCTCATGAGTGGAGCTTGGGCAGCGACAGGGTGTGACTGGGTGGAAGACAGATGGAGACGAGTGACTGAGCAAATAAGGAGCGTAATTACTGTTTAACACTGAAAAAAGTTCTAATTGAAACAAGAAGTAAAGTATCACGGGGGAGAGATAGAAAGAGAGAGAGAGAGAGAGAGAGAAAGAGAGAGAGAGAGTGTGTCAGTTCCACCAATCAACTCTGGTATAAATCATTTCATTTCAAAATAATAATCAAATAAAGGAGAAGTTTGGGCAGCACAATCGCGTAGCGGATAGCACGTCCGTCTCACAGCCACATGGTCCTGGGTTCGAGTCCGTTTTGTGTGGCGTGTTCTTCCTGTGCATGCATGGGTTTCCTCCAGGTACTCTGGTTTCCTCCCACAGTCCAGAAACATGCACACTAGGCTAATTGGCTGTTCCAAACTGTCTCTTGGTGTGAGGGTGAGTGCGAATGGTTAGTACCTGTGTTGGCCCTGCGATGGTCTGGCGAGGTGTTCAGGTGTACCCCGCCTTCGCACATTGAGAGGCTCCAGCCTCCTTAAAAGGATTAAGTGGTTCGGCAAATGAGTGTGTGAGTGAGAAGTTTGTGTTAAGAAAAGTTTATTATCATCACAAACTTGACATCATCTTTTATTCTCCTCCATCCTTCTTTCTTTCCAAGAGATTTTTATTTCCTCTTTCTGTTTTTCGGTGTCTGATCAGTGAGACCCGTTCCCTGCTGTGTCCCTCCTCCTGCCCCGTTACGCTTCCCGTCTCTCTCTAGTACTGTTTCTCCAAATCGTCTCGCTCTTCTTCCTCGCATTCACTCACTCACAGCAGGCCTCCATCAGCTCCATCACATAGCGGGGGAAGAGAGATACACACACACACACACACACACACACACACACACACACACACAACTCTACATTCTCAATTTATTTCCTTTTATTTAGGTCAGGTCTCGGTGAGTGTCTGCAATATCTCTCGAGTTTGGCTCAATTTCACGTATGTGTCACGTGCGGAATACGTGCAGGTGCAGCATGATGGCGTGCTGGATAAATTATACCCGGTTTAGAAACCTAATAAGTGTCTTTGTGACTTTCTTGAAAAAGGAAATTCACGGTAACGGTAAAGCGTTCATCCTATCATCCGGAGATCGCGTGTTCCAGCCCCAGGTGATGCACACAGCCGTCCACATATTCACCGTCCACAATTAGCACATCAGAGCTAATTGCTCGAGGTCTCAGGGAAGAGGGGGATGGCGTACTCGGTCTTCCCCATAACTTACAAGCAACATACGTGAACTCATACATGCAAAGGAAATCACATCGGCATCAGCACTGACACCATGCCCTCCTCCAACTGGCTGAAATTAGGTTGGTCATCCCTCCACTTCTGTTATGTAGCCTAGATGGCGACCGTTGAGTATGAGAAGTGTTCAGCGTTGTACGCTCAAGATTTGGTCTGTTTTTTCATGCACTGTCTGGGAACTCCTAGTGCTCTACATGTTGCCGTACTTCTCAGAATAAATGCACTAATATGTTTAAGTATAAGTACACTAGTACACATTGAGTAGTACGCATACTGAGACACCATTGTTAGTCAATTTAGTGCAATGCTCCCTTCTGTTCAGTGCGTTTCCTTGCTTATTTTGCGTATATGTGTTATTGCTGCAGCTAATCGGGTAAAATTCGCCACACCCTCCCCCTTTTCTTTTCTTTGTGCTTTCATGAACACAGAAAGCCCACACTGCCTTGTGTACCTATCCGAACTTTGTTCAGTCAATCACAGATACTACCTCATTTAAACTGACCGCTCAGGCCCCAGAGTGGCGCATTGACAAGGTGTGTGACTATCAACCTGGAGATCGCAAGTTCGAATCCAGGTTGATGCTGCGGCCATCCACGGCTGGGAGTCCATGGGAGGTGATTGGCCGAGCTCTGACCGGAGTGAGGGATGGCATACACTCCCCTGTCACTCATAGCGATTACCAGCCAATCCATGGGCGTCTGTGAGCTCATTCGTACTTTCCCTCTGAGTGTGTTAGGCCGCCTCCAAATGCACAGCAGTTTGTAAAGAGGTGGGTGGCAGCGCCACATGTTGCCGGACATGTGTCCCTGGTTAGTGGTGGTGATAAGACATTTCACGGGTGGGAATTTGATACAACTATAATTAGGGGAGGAAAAAATGGGGGGGAGTTGTTTACTTTGGAATAAATGATAAACATTACTGAAAGTCCACGTGTTTGTCCCAGTAATGCTTCTCCCAGGAATGAAGGACCTCTTTGTCTTATTTGGTACACATTTAGTAGGAATACGGCGGCACGGTGGCGTAGTGGTTAGCACGTCCACCTCACAGAAGGAAGTCCTGGATTCTAGTCCTGAGCTTGGCGAGAGTGTTTCTATGTGGTGTTGGCATGTTTTCCCCGTGCTTGTGTAGGTTTCCTCCTGGTACTCTGGTTTCCTCCTACAGTCATGCACATTAGCCTAATTGGCTGTTCCAAATTGCCCCTCGGTGTAGATGATTGTTAATGGGTGTTTGTCATAGAGAACAAGTTTTGCAGAGGGCTTGTAACACTCAGGTAAAAACATGCATTTCAACAGTGACATTTACGGCATTTCGCAGACGCCCTTATCCAGAGTTACTTACAATTTTATACAACTGATCAATCAAGGGTTAAGGGCCTTGCTCAAGGGCCCAACAGTGGCAGCTTGGTGTGATACTGGGGCTTGAACTACAAACCTTCAGATTAGCAACCCAGAGCATTAACCACTGAGCCACCGCTGGCTGTAATAGAAACTATGAAAGTGGCCCAATGCATCATGGGAAGTGAGTGATATGAGGGAATTTTGAACACTTGTGGATGAGGTAAATCTATTGCGAAACAGTTTTGTCGTGTTACTGCGAATGCCCCACCACATCCAAGCTAAATGGATAAATAATATGAATTACCATTAGTAACCACATTCAAAAATAAATAAACATGAAGAGGCACATGAATGATTACGACTCCCCAGAATGCACTTCACTTCAACGCATTTGATCAAACGTGACTAAACAGGTGAATGAATAAATGGTTGAATATTAGCGGATGGTTTGAAAACGATTAGCGGTTACTGTGTTCCGTGATGGCTGTCAGAGAGAACCGCTCCCCCGAGTCTTGCACACCATCACGCATGGCAATTTCATAGACAAGCTCATTTATTACACACCTGCCGTTATCGTTATTCTTTTTAAACCACATTTTGAACATTCGTTTGGATCGCAGTAGCCGCCGCGACGTTCCTGATGGAACCATTTTACATTTTTTAAGCATAGATTTGGATTCAATTTCGAACCCTCTCGGAGGCTTTCTTCTATTACCTAATTCCCATATACACCTGGAGCAGGTAGTAAAGGCGGTCGGTGATGCTGGCGATATTCGGGCTGGAGTCATACTTGAAGTATCTTCCCAGAAATGGATCCAATGTTTTGTTGAAATTTTTGGCTCTTGTCGGCAAATGACGTTATGGTGAAAAGGGCAAACGGAAGTGACTCGATATTTGATTCTCCAACAATACGGTTGTTACTGTTGCTATGGAGTTTGTAAATAAATAAACGGAGAATCAAATGGGGGAGCTGGTGTTTGCACTTTCGGAGCTCTTTTCTCCATAATGTAATGAAATGTAAAAGCTCCGGGTTTCGCTAGATCGGGTCACGTTTATGCGTTTGTGCACAGAATAAGAAACAAGATACGGAATATTGTTCGTAACTCGGAAATGCTGAACCTCTGAGTAGGAAAGACAGCAAAGGAAACGAAAAAAAATAAAAATAAAAACGGCCCTCCAACATGGAATTCCTACTCGGAATTACAACTTTTTCATTTAATTTACCCAAAACAGTGAGCCTATCTCAGCCGACTCTGAGCAAAGGCGGGGTACACCCTGAACGGCTCGCCAGACCATCGCAAGGCCAACACACACATACATCCATTCACACTCACATTCACACCAAGGGGCAATTTGGGACAGCCAGTTATCCTAAAGTGCATGTTTTTGGACTGTAGGAGGAAACCTGGGTTCCCGAAGGAAACCCATGCAAGCACAGGAAGAACATGCTTACTCCATGCAGATATGCCTTCACTGAGCCCAAGACTCGAACCCAGGAGCTTCATGCTGTAAGGCGGACGTGCTAACCGCTACACCACCGTACCGCCCAGTGCGGTGTTCCTGAACAGTGATGGGTCTCCAAGACACTTTGCGATGTATTGTGAACTCTACACATGCAAATTAGCTCTTGTTATTTTATATTGTATTAGATCAGAGTGTTTACTGCATGTTGTTTTGTTTGTGTGACGGCTGGTCACTGGTGCAAAATCATTCATCATGCATTATTTACAATGACATCACAGTGAGGAGGAAAAACCCCACAGATCTTTCTGTGTAGCATCTTTATTTTCTTTTCCCACGTCTACCCTTCCATCCCAGTCTCCCTCTCCTGCTGTTTTTGTCATATTGAAATGTTGTGTCTCAGACAGGTGTGTGTGTGTGTGCATTCAACATTCAATGTTCAGCGTGATCAGTTTGAAGATGAGTTCCACTAAAGCGAAAGCGCTCTGCTGCCCTGAGGTTAAAATCCCAGAGTGAAGGGAGGCAAAGAGACAGTGACTGAGTGACGGCGAGAAGATGACAGTGAACGAGTGCACACAGACACCGGCGACGGGTGAAACACACGTCAGGGTTGTGATGTTGACGCTCAGATATCCACAGATGCCAGAAAACACATCAAAACGTCATATAAGATTAACACAAGTGCTCTCGCTCTCTCTCTCTCTCTCTCTCTCTCTCTCTCTCTCTCTCTCTCTCTCTCTCTCTCTCTTTTACTCCCCTCTCTTTCTCCCACTCTCTCTTCCTTTCTCTCTCCCCCTTCCTCTCTTTCCTTCTGACTCTCACTCTCACTCCCTTCCTCTTCTCTGTCCATCTCTCTCAATCTCTCTCCCTCCCTTGCTCTACTCTCTTTCTCCTTTTTGTCTTTCTCCCCCTCCCACTCTCTTATTCTCCCTTTCTCTACTTTCCATCCTTCCTTTCCTCTCTTTTTCACTTTCTCTCCTTTTCTGTCTAAATAATCAAGAACATAGAAATGGCAAGTGTTTGTACCCTGCTTGATTCTAATTGCCCGTAGTTCCACCCACAGCCAGTCACTGATAACCATAATCCCACCCACAGCCAGTCACTGATAATCATAATCCCACCCACAGCCAATCACTGATAACCATAACCCCACCCACAGCCAATCACTGATAATCATAATCCCACCCACAGCCAATCACTGATAACCATAACCCCACCCACAGCCAATCACTGATAACCATAATCCCACCCACAGCCAGTCACTGATAATCATAATCCCACCCACAGCCAATCACTGATAATCATAATCCCACCCACAGCCAATCACTGATAATCATAATCCTACCCACAGCCAATCACTGATAACCATAACCCCCCCCCCAAAACCAATCACTGATAACCATAATCATGCCCATAATCACTGATAACCATAATCCCACCCAAAACCAATCACTGATAACCATAACCACACCCACAACCAATCACTTATAACCATAATCCCACACACAACCAACCACTGATAGCCATAATCCCGCCCACAAACAATCACTAATAACAGTAGTCCTGCTGACAACCAATTACTGATAAATATGATCCCATCTGACCAATCATTGACCACCACTGTTTTTTTCCCCACCCTGTTATTTGTTGTTGGTTTTAAACTTTTTCTTTTTGAGGGTTATTACACTGTATATGTAGACTACATGGCTAAAAGTTTTTCTTTGCGACAAATACACAGATTTTTAGACTTGGATTTGTTCAAACAATGAGAGACACAGACTGCAGCGTGTTAATAACTTAGCAGGTCTTAACAAGCGGATAACTCGAGGCTAAATCGTCCATTTAAATGGTCACAGTAACACGCGGGTAATTGTGAGTGAGCTGTGATGTGAAGTCAGTTCTACTTCATCACTTTCTGTTTACTGCGGACTGCTCCGCTAATCCGTCCTCGGCTCTCAATCCCTGTGTAAACATCGCCAGATTAATACCCAAGTGTCCCGAGAGACATGAGCCTGTAACAGGAGAGTCCTCAGATACACTACCGACATCTGATTTACGCCCATTTAAATCTGTTTAAGTTGAATGTTTATGCCATGTGATCAATATAGACCCGAGAACAACACTTTTCCGACCAATCAGAATCCAGAATCTCTGCCTGATTTTTGTTTGATTCAAAACAATATATCACATAAACAGAGATTTTAATTCAGTTAAAAATCGGTTGCTGTAGATAACAGACTGGACACTTGGGCATGATTACATTATTATGGGATGTCCCATGTGATGGTCTGACCCCTTAGCGATACTCCACCAGGGGCCAGACTCTGTCCCTCTGTCTCTTTGGCACGATCCCCCTCTAGTGTATTATCTGACCTTCAAACTTTGTGACATCAACACCTACTGATTGATCTACACAGAGAGGAGCGCCCTCACCCAGGGACACCCCACCCGCAGAGCTTCACGCACTGCTTCTAGTTCAATAGAAGTCCAGAATAATTGTGTTCTTCTTGACTGAAAACAGGCTATTTGCTTGGTTTAAAGGGAATGAAATAACACACTGAACATGTGCCAACCTTGATGCAATCTGCAGAGAGGTTTTGCATTTTAATGTCGGAGTCAAAAATAGAAAAAAAAGGGCAAAAAAAAAAATCGCACAAGCGAGTCAACATACTATGAATATGCAGCGATTGACTGACAGCTGCACAGGTGTTTTTTAATCTCTGATATTAATTGACTGACCCCGGAGCCCCGCCCCTTTCCTCATTTCACATTCATAATCATGTGGCCTGTGCTTTCATCCCGACTCATTTTTCCTTATGAAGAATGCAGCACGCTCGCGTTGTGTCAAGGTCAGTGGAGATGATTTTGAGGTAATTAATCCGAAATGAAATATCACTGTAGAGTCACCCTTCCCAGAATCCTCTGCGCTAACACATTTTAAGTAACCGTTGATATTTCTCTGGTACATTAAAAAAAAAAATTAAAAAAAAAAATTCTAATCCACAACAATGTGATGACATTCTTAAAAAAGAAAAAAAAAAGTTGTCAACATAGTTATAGTGTAAATTCTTTTATATAATTAAACCCAAGGTTTGGACCACACATCTAATACATGACACGCCCACTTCTCCGACCCACCGACTTGCACACTACACCAGCCTTATCACACTTCTGGATATGGTTGGGGTTGTAAATAATAAATATTGACTAAAGGCGAGGTGGATGTCGCTGAATCGAACAGTCTCCGAGACGTCCACCGAGCCTGAGACGAATAATTGTTTTAATGTATACTACACATGAACATTAAATGAAAACTAAAATGATTTTATGGACCATTTTCTGTTTTAAAACACTGATGATGATGATGATGATGACACCGCTAAGTGACCGTGCCTAACCATGAGTGTCCTTTATATAGATTCAAGCATTATCCAGGAGGGATAATTCCACCAGATGGTGGACCAATCAGAGCGTGCCGTTCCCATGTAATATATACTAATTAGGATTAATCCGTGATTCTCAGTTTCCTGGCAGTATTTTCTGATGTTAAGATGTGCTCTCTGAAGGGGTGTGTTGTGTATTGTAGTGGGTGTGTCGTATAAATGTGGGTGGGTCATATCGTCTAGATGACTGTAGATACACCCTTCCATCAGAACTGGCGTTAGCCGACTCTGAGAAAGAAAAGTGATGGGATTTTTTTGTTTGTTTGTTTCATGTTCACTGTCAGGTTAAAAACTGCAGCTTGTTTAAATGATCAGTTTTTACACTCATTGTTTTCTTCAATCCGCCTGTGAAACCCACAAGAAATGGGTTCTTGATGTCACCTTTAAAGGGTCCTGCGAGTGCAAGTGTATGCCATTATGTCATTGGCTGATGGTTCCAATTCAAGGATGTGGCGCAGGAGCTGCTACTATTACTGCAGGAAAGCCTCGGTCCATCAGGGGCCTGGATTGCATGCGAGCCTATTTCGATCCCCGAAGACGTTTTTATTCGACAGCCTGGACAACATCGAGCGTTTTATGAGTGCCATGAGTTTCGCACCGCCTGTGTATTGCCGCCAAATTACAAATTGGTTCGACCCAAACAGCGTAGGTGTGACTGCTTTAGTCGAGTGCATTACACGAGCGAAAATAAATCCACAGGCCCAGCGAGAGGCATTCTTCTTTCCTCTGTCAGAAAAACCGAGCTCTGTACAGCCCGAGCCAGAACCAATAACCAGAGACCCGCTGAACCGCTGGTGTTCACATACACACACACCCACACACACCCACACACATCAAACCCTGTTCATATCGACAGCCTGGGACTCCAGCGATTGCAGAATTGACCATTTCCCGTGCTCTTAATCCTCTCGTGCCCTATGGAATAAATGGCACAATTGATTAATCAATGCGGCCAAGATAGCGATTTAAATACCACCAAGCAGCCGGGCCGGGCCGGCTCTCTGAATCGGTGTCTCATTCACTCCTTCGCTAAAAGGAAATAGGGGAAGCTAGAGAGAAAAAACCCAGGGTCCTTTCGAGACATTTTTCCACTTACACTGTTCACTGAATAAACCGCTGGTTTACACACACACACACACACACACACACACACACACACACACACACACACTAAGGAGCATGAAATTTCACCGTGTCAGCATTTATTTGGACGTTTCATACCCCGGAGCCCAGACCTGAGCGTAAAAATGTTCCGTCAGCACTCAAGTCTCAGTCAGTATCGATCTCCGAGTCCAGCACATCTCAGTTAATCCAGTCTGGGTCTAATCATAACCCACTAATTAGTATTAATAATAATATTATGGATTATAGGTTATTAAATAGTATTATTGCACTGATTAGCACGTCCACCCCACAGCAAGAAGGTCCTGGGTTCGAGTCCTTGCTCAGCAGAAGTGTTTCTATGGCTTTTCATGCTCTCCCTATGCTTTCATGGGGTTCCTTCTGGGTACCCCGGTTTCCTCCCACAGCCTGAATGCATATTAAGCAAATCAGCTGTTCCAAATTTCCCCTAAGTGTGAGTGTGAATGTGAATGGTTCTGTGAGTGTTGATCCTGTGATGGTCTAGCAAGCTGTTCAGGGTGTACCACACCTTCACGCAGAGTTGGCTGAGATAGGCTCCAGCCTCCCCACGACCCTAATAGGATCAAGTGGTTCAGAAGGTGAAGGAAAAGTTATCGTACATTAGCACGCGAACAGAGTGGGACGAATTGAAAGTTTTGCTCTCAGCCGGACGTCTGTTGACGCCCACCGATGAGGAGGGGTGGAGGGGGTGGACTACGGCCTAAGAAAGGCTCCATTAGGTTTCTGGAGATGATCTGGATCAAATTCTGTATCCAGGAATTTTTTAAAGAGGTTTAGGAGGTTTTTTGGAAGTGTGTTATTACAGCAGGCCCAGCAGGGGGTGCTGTGTACTTTCCCCCCCCACCTTGATGGATGTTTGCACTCTCCGGATGACTGCAAATGACCGAACACACCCTAAACTTTGTACCTGTAGCTAAATAATTCATTCAATATACAGTATACTCGCTAGACTCGAGCTACATCCCAAACTGTATACATACGGTATAAACCTCGCTTATCCGTTAATCAGTAGAACTACACTTTCTGTATCGTGTGTTTATAGGTATCTTTTTGTGTACCTGTGATACAGATCCTAACGTGTGTATGTGTGTGTATATATAAAGTAATTTATGTTCTGTCAGGAATAAGAGCGGCTCTCACGTGCGTGATATTTACCAGCTCACGTGAGGATAAGCCTGGATTTCCTGTCGAGATACACCTATGACATTTTTCGGCTGGTTAAAGCAGGCTCACTTCAGGAAGATATCCGGAGAAAATGGTATTTTGACATCAGTCACATCGAAAGCCGTGACGGTTTGTCTTTTAAATGAGTTGGGTGATGAAGGTTGATGAGATTATAGCCACGAAGCCGTGTATCAAACTGGCGCCCGGGCCACAGCTCACCGATTACAGCCACGTTTTGAGAGGCTGCAGAGCTTTTTTTTTTTTTTTTAGCGGTAATTGCATGGGAGGAGGAGAGGAGGGGTGTGTTCCGAGATAAGGACGAGCAGGGGGGGGGGTGTGTGTGTGTGTGTGTGTGTGTGTGTGTGTGTGTGTGTGTGTGTAAGAAACCCTTTTTAGGTGTGAAAAATCCATTCTTTTATGTTAGAAGTGTGTGAATTTCAGCGTGCATGTGTGAGTGAGTGAGTGAGTGTGATGTGTGTGTGTGTGTGTGTGTGTGTGTGTGTGTGTGTGTGTGTGTGTGTGGGTGGGTGGGGGGGGGGGTAGCTGTTTTCGCC
>JBCNYH010000003.1:32638058-32656954 GCA_039654325.1 Tandanus tandanus
GGGAGGGAGAGAAGCCCCGAGAACTCTGCTCCCCCCCCCCCCCCCCCCCCCCGCCTCCAATCTGACTTTTGTTTGAACGAGTCCTGGCGTGACGCTTTTCCTTTCAGTCCAATTTGTTCTGCTTTGTCTCGTGCTCCTGTTTTCATCAGGGCTTTAATTAATTGCTGTTGCATGCTGGTTTTATCGTATGCCAACATCTGTCTGGTTCAGTGAAATCATGAAGCTTCAGCTCCCAGTAGGGCTTTCCATCGCTTCAGCAGCACCACTTCCTTTCTATTGTTTTTCTTTTGTGCTACGATTGTGTAAACCTCGCTAAAAAACGCCAAACTTAGAAAAATCGAATGAATCTGCTGATGTTAACGACACGCTCGTGTTGAGGTTTTTTTTTTTTTCCCTTTGAAAACATTTTTATCGTTACAGCTTCTTAAGGAACAACTATTTCGCTACGAAGAGAATCAACTCGAGTCAAAAACAATGGCTCCTGCGTACATGTGAGTTTGTAGGTGCTGAAAAAGGGATACAATTCTTTTTATTCAGCAGACGAATGCAATGCGAGACGTGTAGCATGTGGGTGTGACGCCTAGGGGAGAAAAGACAGTAGGCAGAGGAGAGTTCGTTCATAATTGTTTCTGGTTAACGCCACTCACTGCCTTTCAGTTTGCACCCTTTCTGGCCGGATACCTCTTCTACCCTGAACAATTAGTGACGTCCCGCTGTGACAGCCCACACTGTTGAGGGTGGGCTGAATTTAATCTCTTTTTCCTTTTTTTTTTAAATTTTTTTTATTTTCTATTTCAGGCACAGCTAGGTCGTACTTTATTTAAAGTGGCGTCTGGAATAAACTTTATCCAGAGAATCTGCAGCACCTCATTCTTGAGGCTATTCTTATTATACACCAATTGGCCATAACTTTACCACCACCTGTCTGGTTTGCAGCTAGGTAGCCTGATACACAGCAATCTGTAATACACTGTGTGTGTTGTGACTCCTTTCTGTCTTACCCAACATTAACAGTTTCAGCAGTGAGATCTGTGGGATAAGACGAGTCTTACTAGCCTTCAAAGAGCCTTGGGCACCCGTGGCACTCTTCCGATTCACTGGTTGTTCCTTCTTGGTCCATCTTTGGTAGGTACTTACCACTGCATACCAGGAACACCCCACAAGACCTGCCGTTTTGGAGACGAAGGAGTAAACCGAGTCACTTAGCATCACGATGTGGACCTTCAAGTCAAAGTCACTCAGATTCTCACATTTGCTCGTTTTTCCTGCTTCCAACACATCAACTTCAACAACTGACTGTTCACTTCCTGTCGAATACATCCCACTTCTAGGCAGGTGCCACTGTGATAAAATAACCAATGTTATTTACTTTATGTGTCAGTGCTCCTAGCCAGATGTTGTGCATTAGATATTAGACGTATCTGATTAGTTAGCATCAGGAAGACTCGTTTACATTCTTTTGATTTTAAATGTTTTTCTTTTTTCTGTGTTGGGTCAATGTGGATAGGTGAAGTTGACAGGTTTAGGCAGGTTAGTAGACAGGGCCTTGCCCAAGGGCCCACAATTAGCAGAATATTAAACCTTCAGTGTTCATAATCTTTAAACAGTTGCAACTGGATTTCATTTGATTTTGCACCAAAAGTAGTCATAAGATGAAGCCTGCTGAGATTTTAACACTCGACCCAACTCTCTCATCAGACCAGAGCTTATCTCAGTTTAAGTAACTTGACGCAATTCGAAGTTCACCTTCCGGATGGAATGCTAGTCCATCTCAGGTTACCTTCAAAGTATTTTTATTTATTTATTTATTATTTTTTACCCGTACCCATTTACACTGCTGGGTGGACACAGGTTCATTTGTGGTTAAGACCTTGCCCAGTGGTCTTAGCACAGTGGGGGTCTGATGAGATTTAAACTCATGACCTTTCCATCATGAGCCCAGCACCCAAACCATCACACCACCGGCCCCACCATATCTAGTAACCTGCCCTTTATGGATGTCATAGTTACTTTATTGCCAGAGATTAGGAGAATATTTTTGGCTGTTTTTATAATCTTGTTGTGATTTGCATTACAACAAATGCTCTGAAAATTATACCTTCAAATTCAAATTTATCTAATTTTGCTTTATTCATTCAATTTTAACAAATGAGGCACCATTTATTCCTTATTTATTTCAGTGCTTTCTTATTAGCGTGAAAAAAAATGCAGTTTTATGTACTTGGAAACAGTGTTCAAGTGCCCACTTTAACCCTATACTTGATCTGAAGTCTTTTATACAACCTGAGATGCATATATCATTTGAAAGCCCGAAACGATGTTCAACTCAAGACCTTTATGCCACAAGGGAGCCTTTTAAACTCTCTTCCAAAACACAGACTAACTGCTCATTTGGTAATCTTTGCAAAGAGATTGTTATTAAAGATCCTGCAGTTAATCCCTCCTAATATTTTATCCTCAACCAATCAGAATTTTGCGTATAATTTAGTAATTCAAAGGAAATTCTGGATCCATGTTGAAAAATTTCCAACTTGTCTTTCCACCACATTAATGCACCACATGACCTCAGTTTGAAAATATGCCACCATTAGCATCCACCTACACACCAATACACACCGAAGCCCCAAGAGGGTTGCTCCATCTGTGTGTTTGTAAATGTATTGAGCAAAAGCAGAGGCAAAATACAGTAGGACTGCATATATCCAGGAAAATAAAACTTTGTAATGATGAGACTGGGCTCTAAAATCAACACATTTATTTGATAACACAAAGAAAAAAATACAAGTACAATTTTTCATACTAAATGTTTATAATAATAATAATTATTATTATTATTATCATTATTATTATTATTAATAATAATAAGAAGAATAATGACTATAATGATAATAATAACAGTAATAATAATAACAATAATAACAATAATAAAAATACTGATAATAACAGTAATAATAATAATAATAATGATTGTAATAATAATAATATTTACTATTATTATTATTATTATTATTACTATTATTTCATAATTATGCATGTAATATATAAAAATGCATTAAAAAACAAATAAGAGTATGATAAGAGTATGCTGCCCCCGCGACCCGACCCCGGATCAAGCGAAAGAAGATGACGATGATGAGGATGATGATAAATAATAATGACATAGCTACAAGCAGCGATTGAAGGCCCCAAGCACCGGGGGTGCAGCATTGCATGTTTCGTGAGCCCGTAAACATGCATGTAAATGTACAATGAAGTTATGCCAAACTTAGTATTACCATCGTATGACATGTTCACTGATCACCAGTTTAAGATATAAATGATTGCTTTGTATCACCCTGACCAAAACTTAAAAGAAATTGGTTGCAAAATTCAAAAAGTTATTTTGATTCAGTTGATAAACTGAATGAAAAGATAATCAAAAATACCTTTAATCAATTAAATGAGTGTTTCCCTATAAGGAAAAATCAAAAGAACTCCTTTACCATATATGGAAGGGCTTCTGACCTCAGGTGGGTGGGTGAGGTTACATGGGACATTACGCAAATGCAATGGGTGATTAATGCAGGACCTCGGGAAGTCGGTGTAGGTACTCCACTCTGGTAAGTGCCTTCCGTGGTCAAGGTCTAAGACAAGGGCAACGTAAAGGGCTGAGTCCCATTAAATTGGATCGGATGGATCCGTTAATAGGGGTGTATTTTAAAGTTTAGTACCTAAAAAATTCAGAACAGCTAACTTCCTGTTAGGTGGAGGTGATGGATGTAGTTCATAAAATATGTTTGACATAAAAAGAGCCATATTCCTACCAAAGTTGGTGAATGCTGGAGGAACTGCAAGACATACATTAGTCAAAGAAGGATGCTGTTCAGTCCCCTGACTACCCTACACCCAGATTCAAGCTTCAGCCAAAAACTAATAACCACCATTATTGTTTTTTTGTGTCATGGTTTGTGCGTTTTGGAGCATACAAATAAAAGCATTGAAAAATAATATACAGGCGAAAAAAAAAAATAATAAAAATTGGATACTAAAACTCTAAGGAAAATAATAGAAATAATGCATGCTATGATGGATTTAGGTATGAAAAAATCCTTTTGTAGAGAAATTGGAAAGAGGGATTAGCTGTCAAAATAGTGTTAGAAGTGTGAGCAGGTGTCCTTAAATGTATATATAATACATGTAGCTATGGAGCTTCATCCAGTGTTTTACAGAAATGTTGGTTATTTTTTAGTTTATAAATCATTTCTAGCAATAGTGAGTCATATTAATAAAAATACATTTTACATGGCTTGGTACTGATAATAAAGGAATATTACTAAATAGTTCTACACTGGGGCAGATGGGATGCCGAGGCCCACGATGCACTCAGCAGCGCACTGTATTAATGAAAGGTACATTTGAATACTGCTTTGTTTCATTACAATCCAGCAGTTACTTTTCTCCACTGTGGCATGTTGAAGACCCATAATTCAGTCCTTTGGATTTTGTGAATGTGCTTTTAAAAGCTTGTGAAGTTTTCACAAATTCCCGTTGACATGCACAAAGTGGCTGTTGCAGGTTTTTTCTCTCTTTTTTTTGCGGTCACATTCGCCGTTTTAGCTGGCGGCCGTTCCTCGCTGCGTCTTTGTGTGTCGCGTGTTAACCCAAGCAGTCAGCAAGAGAACAACTCAATCCAATGTGTCCAGCTGAGTCTGTTCTGATTCATTTACTCTTAAATGCTAATTGCGAGGTAGATGAAGGGTTTAGCTGCGCTGGCGTAAAGCCGGATTCAGCTCGTCGCTGTGGGCTCGCGGTTTTAGATAAATGTGAGGTTCATTAGTGAATTCATTAGGAGATGTCCTTGCTGTTAGTGGATTTTTTCCCCCCCTTCCTTTTCTTTTATTTTTAGGGCTCGACAATTCACCAACGAGTAAACAAATAATTCGCTTGACATATTTAAACGAATGATGTCTGTTTACATTTCCATGACCTCATACAAATTAAAACATCTGGCGGTGTGTGCTGCTACGGTGTGACCCGAACCTGCGCTTACATGGGGAAGAGAATAATTCATGTATGAAATCACATCATTGAACAATTTTGATTTATAATTACTGTCCACATTAATAGGAACACCTGTACACTGGTGCATTCATACTGTTATCCAATCAGGTGGCAGGAGCACAATATGTAAAATCATCCAGATACTTTATCATTGTTTATAGCAGACATCACAGTGGGATAAAATGTGATTAAAAATACGTAGCATACATATAGTTACTCAAATAATCACTCTTTAAAACTGTGGCGTGCAGAAAAGCATCTCAGCAACGTTAAAGCTTGAGGATTATGGGCCACAATTGCAGAAGATCACATCAGGATTAACTTCTGTCAGCTGACAACAGGAATCTAAGAGTGCGTGTGCATTTTTGTTTTTTTTTTTCAAATTTTTTTTTTCAACTGCCAAGTTTTATTTTCAGTGAAAGTGAAGTGAGGAAATCCTGTTTACAAATCACATGTGAGAATAAATTAATAAAGGTTTTATATATGCATAATAAATTAATACATGTAAAAAAAAAAAAAAATTATAAAAGTGCCAAAAAATCAGTACAAAAAAATTAAGGTGGAAAATAAATTGTGTGTCAAAAGAAATGGAGAAAATAAAAGCACATGCACTGAAACACGTAAAAGCCACAGGGGTAACTTTCATATAATATAAAGAATTAAACACTTCTTCAAAGTTAAACTGCACGTGATATTTTTGAGTGTCTTTTCCTTTCTATTTAATTAATTAAATAATTAATTATTCTGCTGATGTTTTAAACGTTTAATTCATGTTCTCTAAAAAAACGATACCCTGCCACATATAATCTATAGAACACTTGTAATTTTTTTCTTTTTAATTGGTTTAAAAAAGTTTTAGAAATAAAAACTGTCCTAGCAACAATTTTCTGCCAAAGACTGAACAGACAATAAGCATCGCGATGCATCAGCCAATGGTGTCATGACGTGTAAACAGCCAGTCAGCATCACAACTAGTCAATCAGCTTATATAGCAGCCAATCAGCATCACAATGCATACAGATACCAGATGGACAGACAAATGTACAAGTCGTGTAAAATCAAGCTCAACTCGAGTTCAACAAAACTCATGTAAACACTGCGTGTAAAAATACATGAATGATGTGTAAAGAAAATCACATTAGAATAGAATTCTTTTCAGAAGAAAATTAAATGAAATTAAGTGTGTAATAAGACAAAATTTAATTCAGTATTAAAAAATTAAAAAAAACAACGATGTGTAAATTGATCATCGCGTGATTAGTTGTGTGTGATTTTTTTTTTTTTCTCACACGTTAGCTTTTGCGCTAAATGCTAAACTCTGCCAAGTCTAAATTAAATCCATGTCTTTCTATCAGTCTGTCTGTTTTGAATCTCTCTCCCTCTCTCTCTGTTTCTTTTTTCTGTCACTCACTTTGTCATTCGTCACAATTTCCCCGCATCATAAATGCACAGAGTTGTCAGCTCGTCGATGTTATTACTAATAAAAGTCATATCTAGCTCCCTTGATCACACTGACACCTGTTCCCATCCTCACGTTTGAGCTTCAGCTTATCACTTTAGCTCAGAAAGTGTCCACTAAACCCAGCGACTCTGCCAGCTTCAAAGATTTCCAGCGAATTGCAGCATTAGGCAATCCTCATGCCAATCCCAGAAAGTATCACTCCACCGACATGAGAAAGTGCACTTGTTCAACTTGTTTCTTGTCGTACTTTTCCCTCTCGACAGGTGAGCTCCTGAGCATTAGCGTCTCACATTCCGGGTAAAGGTTTTTTTTTTTGATGCCTCTTATTTATTTATTTATTTTTTTTTTTTTTTCTAGGATGTGACAGACAGGAGTTCATCCAAACCTGAAACTCGCTTCTTCACATTCTGGAAACTTCTCGCTCCGCGCTTTTTTTCACGGCCATTAATCCGCACTGGGATTAGCTAAACAGATTATCAAGAGCTTTTTAGAGTTTTGTGTTGGAAAGTGATGGTAATGCTGCGGAGCGATGCTCTTCTAGCCGCATTTAAAGCTTCTCAACACAGGTTTTTAATTTACTAAAGCCAGCAAAGCCAGCTGGCAGAGAAGCCCTAATCCTGGTGGAGATGAATCATGCCGTGCCAAGTTGGCTAGCTTTGGAGCACACCTGCATGCATGTGCTAGCCAGCTAGCGCTATATGAATAATCATGCTGTTCATCCAGAGACCAGAAAAGAACTTTCATCCTTGACGTTCTTTAATAGGTGTCTTTTCATGATCACAGTTTTGATAGGGGTTTTGTACGATTACTCGTCTGACAGTAATTAAGACTAATTAGCATTGTTCTGCTAAGTGGTATCAATCTAAGGCACCGGCAAGGTTCAGTGATCATCCTCACTATGCTACTTGATCATGGACCTGCTGCAGGCTGAAGTTTGGCTGGATTTATTCTATCCTCATAATACCAGAAGGAGAAACTTGGCATTGAGTGCTTTATGAATGGATTACAATAAAACGAGGAATCCATTGGCTTTCCCTTTGCTAGTCGTCTAACTGAGACAGTAGATTAATACAGATGGTTCCTCTTGGCTTTTTAACAGTTTTTAATGATATTTTGTCTTGTATTTGTGTTTGTATCTTATCGTAAAGGCAACTTCTCGACAGTTGACCTATGATTGATTGATTGATTAATCAGGGATATGTCCAGTTATTTCCTCATAAACATTTTAAAGGTACTAGCGGATCTTTGGCACCACACTTTACACCACAGTTTAGCTTAATTTACTTAATCTATCATGTAGGATTACGGTGCCCCCTTGTGGCCTGTTTTGCAATTATTTTTGAGCTCCGTAATTTTTTTTTTCTCCCAGTGCATTCTGAGTGATTTCCATCTCCTTGTCCTATCACGCAACATTAAAAAATCTTTCAAAACCATCTTGGATTCAAATCCAATAGGCAGTGGTGGCTCGGTGGTTAAGACTCTGGCTCACTGATCCCATGGTTGGGGGCTCAAGCCCCAGTGCCACCAAGCTGCCACTGTCAGGCCCTTGAGCAAGGCCATTAACCGTCGATCTGTTATTGGTTAGAGAGCTCACTGAGTGTTAATCTGCTTGTATCTGAAAGTAACATAAACTTTACTTGTTATTATTTTGTTTGTTTCTATTTTAATTAAAACCTTCATGATGTAGAGAAGTACTAAACAACTGACTGTACATCAGCGTTACCTTTGCAAGGTTCAAGATGAATTTATTCTGCAGATGGTGTTTTGAGCCATTTTCAACTTATAAAATGAAAACTTAACGTTTAAAACAAATCTTTATTTGTTAATATTATGAAATCTCAGCAGTTTATAGCTTAATAAAACAACAGACATTGCTGTAGCTCTTTAATAACAGTTAGATTCTAAGACCAAGATACTTAGAGGAAACCTCTGAAGAACGAACTCACAGGGAGCATCAGGTGTACTCTGCTGGTTTGGGGTCAGGTCTTTGGCTGTACTGCTGTCAGGAACGATGACGCGTGATGTGACACCAGACGCAAGTTTATAATTCCCAGTGTATTAAAGCCTGAAGGTCCAGACTGAGTTTCTGTAATGATTTTTTTTTTTACATTCTGTAATGAAATGGCACTTCATTTATAAAATTCCGCTAGCCTCTACAAGGGGCGTCGAAATGTAGCTTAGTGAGTTTTGATGGATTCAGCACATGAAAGTTAGGCCATTTAGTGGAATGATGAGCTTCAGCAGCTCTTTTTGTTAAACATAAAGTCAGATAAATTAGATTTGTGTGAGTAGCGGACTTTTTCATATTCCTTTTCCTGTTTTATATTTTTTTTAAATTACAATTTTGAAAGTAAAGTATAATTTTAGTTCTATGCAGTTTCAGTTTTCAACTCCACAAATTTAACGAATCTCCGTCCCCAACATGTTCACTGATGTACTAGTGGGTATAGATGTTAGTTTAGGTATTAGGTAACATATTGATTACCGCGCTGCCTAAAGGCGGAGCTCCCCATCAGGGTTTTGCGAGTAGTGTTTATTTATTGATTCATGCATAGATGGGTTTCAGCATCCTTGACAACCTCATGCAGCTCATCAATACATAGGAGCCAATCAGCATTAACTCAGCGACACACGATCTTGGGACAGCCATACAAAATGAAGTCAGTGGGTTAGTTTTATACCGCGACACGTCGACATGGGACAAACATGGAGCAACCATTCAAAGTGAGTCGATGGGTTAGTTTTATACAGCGACGCATGGACACAGGACAGACAGAGGGCAACCATTCATATAGCAACACATGGACACAGGAAGGACATGGAACAAACACGGGACAACCATCCAAAATAAAGTCGATGGATTAGTTCTGTACAGGACGGACGGGACGGACATGGGACAGCCATCCAAGCCATATTCCATATTTATGTTCTTCACAGAGATTTGTGCTTCGTTCCACTTTGTTTTCTCCCAAATTAAACCGTTGTGAGCTTAGTAGGTTTTGCACAGTGTTGTGATGGCAACTCTATCCCAGCGACTAAAGTTATTTTCCACTAAAGTTATTTGGCCAGTGGTGGCTTAGTGGTTAAGTTGATGGGTTACTGATCCGAAGGTCAGCGGTTAAATCCCCAATATCACCACTGTTGGGCCCTTGAGCGAGGCCCTTAACCCTCAATTGCTCCGTTGTATAAAAATGATAATTGTTAGTCGCTCTGGATAAGAGCGTCTGCCAAATGCTGTAAATGAAAATGTTTTCTAATCTCAGTTAGTTTTTTAAGCTATCGTATACTCGATAATGGACATAATGGACAGACTGTGCTCAGTTTCAAGGCTATTATACCCATTAGCAATTTCTGTTTTTTTTTTTTCCAGACAACATTTTTTTTTCTGTGTCTATACCCCTCCATCCTCCCATTTTGACCACTCCAATTTATTGTACTGCCCTCTATTTACCCCCTGCCTGCTCAATTTTAAAGACCTTCTTGTTACTCACTTCCAGGTCTCCTCTGTTTCTCTCTCTTTTCCCTGAATTGACCAGATGATCAGGGCCTGTTTGTCCCTCTCTTATTATTATAATTATTATTATTTTTTGCCATCCCAGAACATTTCTGACCACGTTCTCATTAACAGCACCTGTCACAGGATGGCGCGGGCACTGCTAATTTATTTCCCCTACCCTCCTCCTCTCCACTCTCCTTCTGTCTATTGTGCTCTTTTTTTCTTTCATCTCTCATCTCACTTCATCACTTTGTGTCCCCTCCACCCCTCCTTGTCCCAGAACTCTCCCTATCCACCCCTTCCGTATGGCCTTGTCCTTTTTTAAGCACCACAGTAATTATCCATATTGCGATACCCAACACACTGTCAACTGGATTGGGTTTGGTGTGTGTGTGTGTGTGTGTGTGTGTGTGTGGGTGTGTGTGTGTGCGCGCGCGCATTTTATCCTCAGGGAACTCAGCGTGATGCATCTGGCAGGTTTGTCTTCACTCAGCACGCTCTCAGGTCCCTCAGGACCCCCTCTTAGTTTCTTCGAGTATGTGTGTGCTAGCTGGCTTTCAAAGGCATCCATCTGTTTTAGCATTGCTTGCTAAGGGCTTTAAAGGTATAGTGGCTTTCTCTCCGGACTTTTACAACTTGTCGATATCACTCCACTCCTCCAGATCCACGGAGGCTGTATGATAAATTAGCTGACAGCTTCGAAACTCCTCCGTTTCTGCCTTTCTTTTTACCACACACCCCTAGAGCCAAGGTCTCTAAACTCCTACCTCCATACCTGGGTCCTCTGGGAGGTTTTGATATCACTCATCAGTGACAAATGGCTCTCGCTCGACCTGCATATCTAACATTCGAGATGGAAAACGGATTTCGAATGCCACCCAAACATTCTGGAGGTGATGGAAGGACAAATGTTGGATCTCACACCAAAGGTGTGGGATTTTTAAAACGAAAAGCAATTTAGGAAAATTTCATCTGAGCAAAAGTGCAGTTCAGCTCCCAAGATGATTATAATGTTTTGGTTTTTTTTATTGACATGGTGCTAAGAATTCCTTTGGGTGACAACTAAAGCTAGCAGAACCCGAGTACCATGGTAGTACCAAAGCTTCTGGTCTGTAAGGATCTCTAAAGGGAATAACCTGGGTCTGCTCTATATAGTCCCCAGTTTGGGGTGGCTGTACTATTTTCGGGCAATTCTCATCAATTGTGGTGCGGTACCAAGATAGTCCTAGAATGAAGAATCGTTTTATTTCCTGAGCCGTTTAATCCTTTACAGGGTCACATGGAGCCCATCCCAGCCGACTCCAGGCGAAGGTGGCGTACACCCTGAATAGTTCACCAGACCATTGCAGGGCCAACATAGTCACACAACCATTTACACTCACACACACCTTGAGGGAATCCAGAAGAGCTCTGACTCACTCATTTGCCAAACTGCTTAATCCTACTAGGGTCGTGGGAAGGCTGGAGCTAGCCTCAGCTGACACTGGGAAAAGTCAGGGTACACCCTGAACAGCTCACCAGACCATCACAGGGTCAACACGCACACAACTGTTCACACACACCCCACACCTAGGGGCAATTGGGAAGAGCCAATTAGCCTAATGTGCATGTCTTTAGACCGTTGGGAGGAGACCGGAGTACCTGGAGGAACCCCACACAACCATAGAAAGAATGCAAACTCCACACAGAAACGCCCGAGCTCAGGACTTGAACCCAGGACCTTCTTGTTGTTGACTGTGGGAGGAACCCAGAGCACCCAGAGAAAACCCATGCAAGCATGGGAAGAATATGCAAACTCTACATAGAAATGCCCTTGTTGACTATGGGCCATGAACCCATGATATTCTTGCAGTGAGGTGATCACCTCACCACTGTGCTCCCAACCAGAAATCAGTGATAATTAATTTGTTAGTGTGACTCAGGTGAGCTGTGTTCCAGGTAAAGCACAAACCAGGTTTGGCAGTCCCATAGTAGTGACACCAACCAGAAGCTGGGATCAAGGTGTAAACCTCATTTACTGATAACTTCCTGGGTGGAGCCTGCTGAAGTGAAATGACCTGATATGTTTCTGGAAAAGCTTACTTGATCTTTGAACCACCACTATCTTTAGAACTGGTCCGTTCCAGGCACGACTGGTTCAGAGACAAGTTAAAATTCTTGAACCACCACCATCTCGAGCAGTGATGTTTCACAGCTGAAACAAACTAAATGTTGCTGGAAGAAAGAGGATTGTTTTTAGCTTGAAAATTGAAAATAACTACCATCCCTGTTGGTGCCCTGGGGTGGTGTCAGATCTGGCATCGATGGTCTTTGGATGTAGAACAAAATCATCATGTCAGTCGATCCCTTGCCCCCTCAACCTAACATTAACTAATGAAAGCTTAGCTATGTAAAAGCACGCAACGTTATTAAATTGTATATTAAGCTTGAGAGCTACATTCTCCACTCTGAAGAGATTTGGCAGTACAACTAAGCCAGGGCTCTCGATGATCAAACGAATCCTGGGGGTTAAAATAACTGCCAGAATACTGGAAGCCAACAAGCTGCAAAAGTTTGTTAAAATGCTAAATCATCTCCTAAATAGGGAACCTCACCAAAAGAGTCAAGTGGTTGCTCAGGGAAAAAGTAGGAACATCATCAAGCATCAAAGGCCTGTCAAAACAAGGTGCAAGGGCCAGTAATCACCCCTAGGGGGGGCACTGACAACCTGGGTTCAGCTTCACAGATTAAGCTTCAGTCTGCTAGTCCGGTGAGGCATGACCGAGTGGAATGTAGCAATTAAATGAAGTCTCCTGATGACCTGAATGTACCGAATGAGCAGGTTATCACATCAATGGACTTTTTCTTCCCTGATGGCATGGATACAAAATTGGGGCTGAAATAGTTACAGAGCGGTTCAGGGAGCACGAGGAATCATTTTCACATATGTATCGGCACCCCAGGGTCCTGACCTTCACCCTAGTGAAAGTTTTGGGGATGTGCTGGAGAAGACTTTTTGGAGTGGTTCAGTTTTTCCCTCATCGATTCAAGACGTCGGTGAGAAATGAACCCGACACTGGATGGAAATAAATGTTGTGATGTTACTTGTTTGTCGAAACAATGCCATGGCGATTATTCGCTGCTCAAGAGAAAGGGCGGTCCCACCACATATTACAGATTTTGACTTTTTTTTTTTTTTTTGGGCCAGGCAGTGCAGATAGGACAAAACCTTGACTTGTAAATTTGTAGCTTGGGGAAGGTTTCAGGTCCAGAGGATATGATGCCTGTGACGCTTTGGCCTGTTCTGACAATTTATGGCTGAGTTTTGCGAAAGCAAAGATCATTGTTGAAGGTCACGGAAGCATGCTCTGGATCGCTTTCTCCAGTTAAGATCTGACCTTTACAGTTGATTATAGGAAACTGGACCATGGTCTTTAAATCCATACAACCAGACCATAAATAACGTGTAATGAACCTGCAGTTGTGATGTCGTATTGATTTACCACGCTATTTAAATGGCTAAAATGACACCAGGGGTCCGGTTCATTGTCCTCCTTTGAAATATTTGGATTTTTGGCTCTGTACTGCTGCAGTAATTACAGGGTTCTGGCTTTGCTTGTACCATTTTGTCGATGAAATACAAGCTGTCTGTCCAGTGATGGTCACGATGCTGTCTTTTGTTGTTACTTTGATCAATAGCACCAGATTCCTGTCATCCACTCGGCTAAACTGAGACACAGCCAATGCATATTGATGTCATGCTTCTCAAACCTCATTCTGTAATGCTGGAATTGTCCGTATAGTCAATCCATGTACCCTGTTCCTATATTCTGATGATTTTTTTAGTTGAATCCAAATGAATTTGACCAGATGAATTTTGGATTCTCAAACCCTCTCTTTCACATCGCTGTGCGTTTGTGTGTTCGGGGATAGGTTTGAAAAGAGTATTCATACTGCTGAGCTTCTCGTCAGGAGTAACGTTGAGAGAAAATGAGTTTGAAAATTAGCTCAGTGAAAGCCCTGGTTTTGTACTTTTTGCTTTGAATCCGTGTTGGTATGAGGCTGCACGTGGTGATTTTATAATTTGACATTGATGGACTCATGGCAGGCTGTATATGAGACCCATGTAGAGCAAAAAAATTGTTTAATACTTTATAGAAATGCTTTCTTTTCAAGTGGAGAAAACAATCAGTTTGACATGCATGTGGGTTTTAACCAACCATTAAACTTCTCTCAGGGTAAGTCCTGAAATATCAGTTGTTATGCGTATGAATTTAGCTTCACTATGACCGAAGGGACTGATCTGGGTTTGGGTGAGGTGGATTTGAAAGTTGCGTAGTTCATGTATAAAATGTGGGATTGTTGCAAGATGTAAATATCCTTGAAAAACATTCCTATGATACTCGGTTGATGTATGACCGCCGCATATATGTTATATGATGGAAGTCCTGTGGGTTTAACGTAGCACAATCATAGGACTATAGTAAGAAAACCAAAAGGTATCTGAAATCCATATGTCCATGGTAGCACAATTGTCGGACGTCATAGGACATCGCACAACCGACATAGGAAATAATAACAGGCCTAACATAAAAAAAATACTTTCTCATTCTTTACTCACTCATCTGCCGAACCACTTACTTCTATTACGGTCATGGGGCAACTGAAGCCTATTAGCTGACACTGGGCGAAGGCAGAGTACTCCCTGAACAGTTCGCCAGTCCGTTGCAGGTCCAACACACACTCACACTCAAACCTAGGGCAAATTTGAAATAGCCAATTTGCCTAATATGGACTGTGGGAGGAAACTGGAGTACCCAGAAGAAACCCACTCAAGCACGGGGAGAACATGCGAACTCCTCACAGAAACACTCTCGCCAAGCCCGGGACTCGAACTTTCGTGTTTTGTTAGGCGAAGACGCTAACCACTGCACCACTGTGACACCCTACCTGTTATATACCTGCTGTGTATGGTATGACGCATGCTGAAGTAAACCACTCCTGCCAGTCCCAGACTCCATGTTTGGCATATTCTGGAATACAACCCAAGCATTCAATCCTTGTTCGATTTACTTCCTGCAATCCAGTCAAATCAACCGATGGGTAGTTTGGTCCAAAGAACTTTTCATGTTCCTGCTCGGACACTCCTGACTCAGTCAGGAGGCACATGTACAAGTACACCAAACTTTTCCTTCAAGAGGTGAGCTGGTGCTCAGAGTCAGAAACAGAAGCAAGGAAAGAGAAAGAAAGATAGATACCAGGGCTAGAGACGTTCAGGTTCCTCTTGTTTTCACTCACTCCCTTCTTCTCTCTATCCGTTTATCCATCCATCCACGTCTGTTTCTCTGTCTAACCATGTTCATCCCCTGTTGCTGACCTTCAACGTCCTGGACAAAACAAATGACATCTGAGATATGTTTGGCGGCAGAGAGGATCTTGGGAAGAGAGGAGAGTCATGAGCAGCAGAAACCTTATGGGAAAAGAAGTGCTGAGAGCAGCGCTCTGTTTAGGGTTGAACCCTCACACCCTTTTCTACTTACGCTAGATGCATCATTTTTACAAAAACTTCCATTTAACCAGAAATCAGGTTTTTGCTTATAAAAAATGAAATGTTTCTCCAGTCTTTAACAACTGAACTCATTCTATACGTGACAAAACAACCGGCACAGCCTCAATGCCGGATGTTGGTGACTGGGGAAGACTCCCAACAGGTCTGCCACCATCGGAACTGTGGCAAGACTCTTTAATTAAGCCTTTGATGAATATTATAAAAAGAATATATATATATTTTTTTTAATTTGAAAGAATTTGGCAGACCCCTGTGGGAGGCCCAGGAGAGATTTTATCTCTTGGCTGACTTGGGGACGCATTAAAATCCTACCGGACAAGTTAGTGGAAGTCGCCAGGGAGAGGAGTGTCTGGGGCTTCCTCCTGAGACTGTTGCCCCATGACCTGGATCCGTATATGCAGTAGAAGATGAGATGAATTTGAATTAAATCATTAAAATGCTATATTTCTCCCTGTCCCATGAGTTTAGATAGAATAAAACAGTCATTCCGCTCGTTCTCTTCGAATATGCTGATGGCTGACTCTGAGTTTGAGGTAGAATCCTTACACAGAGAGTTCTGCCCAGTTAATGCAACACAACACTGACGTGTTAGACGAGAAAGATCAAGCAACAAGTACCTCTGCGTTGGGCTCTATAAATGTGTGAAAAATAGAGATCGTGACCTCTGCTGACATGGAGGGGTAGTGTTCTATTTTTTTATTTATTTCTATTTTTCAGTAGCATTGTTTCCTTATTACTTACCCTGGGTTTACACTGGGGCACGATGTCCACGATTTGAGAGGATCGTGATGAGCGTGGGGGTCGTGGGATCGAATCGTGATGATCTTGATGGAACTTGGTGGATTCGGGATGATCGTGCTGATTGTGGCAAAATTTTTGACTGTCAGAAATTTTGCCACGATTATCCCGATGTACTACGGTTTGACGCCAATCGTGATAGAACGTGGGAAGCGTGGAAGAGCGTAGTACAGCTTAACAGACCTTGACCGAGCTTAAGAGAGCTTAACAGCCCTTGATGCACCATTTTATGGGATTGATGAACTTGGCAACACGATCCCTTCAAGTTTCAGCCCTCGGATGCGAGCTGTGTCCTTTTATACCCCAAGCGTGCTCATAAATCGTGGAGCTCCGTGCTTTTTTTAATTGCGGAGATAACAGACATCGTGCCTCAGTGTAAACCCAGGGTTATAAGGGGGTGATTACACTAGAGGTGCGATAGAAAAGCGACTGACGCGAATTGACTTTTTGTGATTTTGTTTTTTCCCCCGAATTTTGAAATTCACATCAAGATGTTTTGCGACTCCACATGTAAGCGAATATTTTGCGGCTTAATTATGTACAGTTTGCGAGTAGTTTGCGAATCTCCTGTCGTAAATCAGTCCCGTTTTGTTCGCTTTTTGCTCTCAAACCATTCGCTTTTTATTTGTGCGTTATTAGCACGAGCAAAATGTGAATAGAATACGAATGATTACAAAATATATACAGAATATATTCAGCAAGTGTCAAACTCTTCTCAAACTTTCCGTGTGAAAGTCTCCAACTTGTCGCTTTTCCTTGCGAACGAAAATGAATAATTTGCAAGCGAAACGACAACTTAGCGACCTTCTCACGACATGTGCGGACTGTTTGAGAAGGGTTTGAGACTCCGCATTAGAGCCTGGTTTTGCGACAGTCACAAAATTTCTAACATGTTTGAAATTTTTTGCAATGAGCTCATGAACCAGGTGACCAAAACACAATGCCGTGAATGTCGCGAGACTAATTTGAGAACATTATGAGAATAAAAAAAAGATGTAAAGAGGAGTCTGTTTTGTTTAAGTTCAAAGAAGAACCGTATCATCATTTGTTGAAACTAGAGCATGAAGGTAGGGAGGCGGAGCCTAGGGTGTTATTCATTCAATCATTCATTCAGTTGCCCAACCACTTAATCCTATAGGCCGACTCTGGGTGAAGGCAGGGTACACCCTGAACAGCTCGCCAGTCCATGGCAGGGCAAACACACACAACTAGGGGCAATCTGGAACAGCCGGTTACCCTAACGAGAATGTTTTCAGACTGTGGGAGGAAACCGGAGTACCCAGAGTCAAAGGGAAAACATGCAAACTCTACACAGAAACGCCCTTTCTGAGCCCGGGACATGAACCCAGGACCTTCTTGGTGTGAGGTGGACATGCTAACCACTCCACCACTGTGCCGCCTGGTTTCATTTGTTTGTAAATAACAGTCGTCATGTTTGTGGGTACGAGAGACTTCCAGTACTTGTAGTCGCATTCGTCTTGTAGCCAAAGTGGAAAATGAAAATGAAAAACTTTAGACACCGCACCACAAATCCACATAACGCACAAATCTATCTTTCTAATTCTTTCATTTTTTTTAACCTTTTTTCTTCTTGACTCTTTTTAATGTTGGTGAGGGGTTTTTTTTTCTTCTTTTTCACAAAACTTCAGAAGCAGTGATCTATTTCTCGCGCTATATTTTCGCAACTAAAGCTAATTCGAATTGCCAGCAAAGTTTCCTGTCTTTGAATCTCCTTTATTGTGCTCCTCGCCTCGCCTTGCATTTTTTTCTTACACAGAAACACAGAGCACAGATGAACAATCAAACGCCGGCCTATTGAAACCGAAGCGCAAATCTTCGTTAGTCATTTGGGTGTAATATAATAAATCGGCTTTGCAGCTAAAATCTGCACGAGTCGGAGCGGTAATTAGCGTTCGTGTATGTGTATATGTGTATGTGAGGAAGAATTGATGTTGCATAGGGTATTTTTGTTCATGCTTGATTCGCGCTCCGCTCTAGAGGATACGGCTAATGCGGAGGAATTGATAAAACTCAATCAGAAGCTCTGAAGCGTGGTTAGCAGAAAGCCGATTTCTCATTAGCACTTCTCCGATCATTAAAGACAATCTCTGGGGGCTGTGTGTGTGTGCCTGCGTGTGTGTGGGGTAATGTGTCTTCAGTGTTTAGTTTAGCATGTGTATCCACCGTGACTCTGTCCTAAATGCCGCTGCAGGTGCAGTGAGGTGATAAAGCACACTGAGGGAATTTCTTGTCCGTGTGGGTTCCAGCTGGAGGAAGTAAGGTGTGAGCTGGAGATAGGATTCCTGTGTAATGGTGGTTTGATCAGGATCACTCAGTGCTGACCAGCTTTCATCTCATATCACAGGCTTTTTAATACATCACAGTTATTTCCATGACGTCTGTTATGTTTTCAGAATTAACCCTTAAGGGTCAAGGTTATAATTGGCTGTTTTTGACTACTTTTGATTTTACCTTTATACACTGCTCAAAAAAATAAAGGGAACACTAAAATAACACATCCTAGATCTGAATGAATGAAATATTCTTATTAA
>JBCNYH010000003.1:32667253-32677496 GCA_039654325.1 Tandanus tandanus
GTGTATATATGTGTGTGTGTGTGTGTGTGTGTGTGTGTGTGTGTGTGTGTGTGTGTGTGTGTGTGTGTGTGTGTGTTATTATCTCACTTCCCAGTTTTCGACATTTCCAACACTCCACTGCTACATCGCCTTTTGACCTGCGTGTGTGTTGACAGAGGAATGTTAATAGCTGTGACGCATGAAACACACACACACACACACACACACACACTCAGAGCAAACGCATACATCAAACAGACTGAAAATATGTGACCTGTTTTATAAGCGTAATATCCGTTGATGATTGAATATCTCTTTACATTAAAATATGTTGTGGTTTCTATGGCAACGACTGTTTAAAGCTCTTGTAACATAAGTGAGAACAGGAACTAACACATTTCACAGATGTTTGGAACCGCTGTGATTAGAAACTTGTGAATGATGAATGTACTTTATTTCACGACCATGTCGCTGATTACGGTTCGTTCTTCATGCACTTACATTCCTACTGCGTCTTGTTAGGGACGGTCAGTGTTCAGTCTTTCACCTTTTCACAGTTTCTCTTGTTTTTCTCTAAAACTAAAAGTAAATAAGTAAAAGAAAAAAGAAAGAAAGAAACCGCTTCACCACTGCGATTGATCTTGCAGCTCATTTAAACTCTTTATGTAGAGGAGTTTTCTCAAATGTCTGTGGAGGTGAGAAAGGAGAGAGAAACCTGGGGAAAAAGTGGGCGGGGTCAGCATTCTGTTATAATGCCTGGGGCGGACGTCAAGAGATACAAACAAATAAACACACACACACAGACGGAGCGCTAATGATCTTAGCTCAGCTCTTTACTCCCACTCCTCCACCACGTACAGACACAGCACTGGAGTCCAGCCAGAGAGAGAGAGGGATGGGGGGGGCAGACAGACAGAAAGACCGTTTAGAGATAAGGGAAAAGACAGACAGATGGATAGAGAAAGACAGGAGTGACAGAGAGAAAATTAGTTCAGTCAAACAGAGAGGGGAGAGAGAGAGAGCGTGAGAGAGGCAGACAGAGAGAGAGAGTGAAAGCAGAGAAAGGAAGTGAGTGGAAGAGAGATAGACAGGCAGACAGAAAGAAAGAGACGAACAGACAAAATTAGTGGAGGTAGAGAAGCAGACAGATGCCGAAAGAAAGACTGACAGACAGAGAGAAAGAGAGGTATGCAGACAGAACTGGAGATGAGAGAGAGAGATGGGGAAAAGCCAGACAGAGAGATGGATAGAGAAAGACAGACAGAAAATTGGTTCAGGCGGAGAGAGAGAAAGATGGAGAGAGTGAGGGAGAGCGATATGGTTGAAAGAGGGAAAGAGAGATTTGAAGATTGAAAGCAGAGAAAGGAAACGAAAGGAAAAGAGATAGACAGGCAGACAGAGAGAAAGAGACAGACAAAGACTGGCACAGTGATAATGGAGTGAGAGAAAGACAGACAGAAAAAAAAGCAGTAAAGGGAGAGAAACAGACAGATGGAGAAAATAAATGAAAGAGAATGACCGACAGAGAGAAAGAAAAGTGGGAGAGAGATAGAAAGAGAGAGATCGTTGAGAGACGGGGCAAAGACAGACAGAGAGATGGATGGAGAGAAAATTGGTTCAGGCAAAGAGAGAGGGGGAGAAAGAGAGAGAGAGTAGATGTAGAGAGTGAGGGAGAGGTAGAGAGATGGTTGAAAGAGGGAAACAGAGCAGACAAAGAAGCAAGAGGAAGAGAGATAGACAGTGACAGAGAGAAAGAGACAAAGACAGATAGAACATAGACAGAACTAGAGAGAGAGAGTCTGTGCTGTATAAACTGAAACGCTATCACTGATCAGTGAGAGGTGAAATTAATGTCTCTTGTGTACTGGTATACCGGGGACGGGGTTTATTCCCAGTATTCCTGAAATTCCACATCTGCTCCCACCCTGAGGAGAGTAAAGTGCTTACTGAAGATGAATGAATGAATCTGAAAATCATCCTCAAGCTCCAGTTTGAACTACTTTTTAAAATCAGGTTTGTTGGTTTGTCCTGCTTCCTGCTGACTCTCTCGCTCTCTCCGTTGCATACAGATCAGTTTTCCTCCTTTATAAGTGAGGGCTGATGTGACAGTTCACAGCCGTGTTTAATGGATCTGCTAAAGTCGCGCCAGAGCCTGTTGGAGTGTCGCGTGTTTTTCAAAGCGACCCGATTACATTACGCGTCTTTTGCCTTCATGGAGATCTGCCAGGAAAGCACTTCCCTTTATAGAACAGGAAGTGGAAAACTGTGTTGTGGAGTGTTATTGTGAAAGAAAATGAGAGCGAGAAGGAGAATGGGCGAGACGTCTCGAGAGAGAGAGACTGGTGTTTGTAGTGTAGCTGCACCCTTCAAGTTTGAGTTTTGGTTGTTGCACACAATCATCTGTAGCCAGGAGCCTATGAGAGCCAGTTGCCTGAGATCACAGGGAGTGAGGGATGGCATACAAACCCTTCCCTGTCACTCACACGGGACACTAGCCAATCACGGGCATCTGTGAGCTCATGCACACGTGGGGGTGGGGGGGGGGTGGGGGGGGTTAGCGGTGTCCTTCAAGTGTGTCATGAATATGCATGCTGGAAAGAATGCGGTAGAGTGGCATCATGTGCCCCGGAGGAAACACGTGCTTGTCTTGTCATGTGATGGGGAAGCGGTCCTTAACGGGTGTGAATTGACAACTTATTCATTTGTCCGTTCATTCATTTGTCCGTTCATTCATTTGCTGATCTGTTTAATCCTACTAGGGTCACGGCGAGGCCGGAGCCTATCTCGGCCAACTCTGGGCTAAGGTGGGGTACATCCTGAACAGCTCGCCACTCCACCACAAGGCCAACACACACACACACACAACTATTCACACTCAGAATCACACCTAGGGGCGATTTGGAACAGCCAATTAGCTTAATGTGCATACGACCCGGAGGAAACTCACGCAAGCACGGGGAGAACATGTAAACTCCACACAGAAACGCCTGAGCCAGGGACTCGAATACACAACCTTCTTGCTGTGAGGCGAAAGCACTAAGCTACCATGCCACACAAACTGGTAGCTCAGCGGTTAAGGCTCTGGATTATTGATCCAAAGGTTGGGGGCTCAACACCCAGTACCACCGAGCTGCCACTGTTGGGTCCATGAGCGAGGCCCTTAACCCTCAATTGCTTGGTTATATAAAAGTGATAAATCTGCCAAATGCTGTAAATGTACACAAAAGCTAAAAATAATAATAATAAAAATAAAATAATAAAATAATAAAATAATAAAATAAATGTGTAAGGCTGGTGAGGAACCACACGAAAAGTTTGACTTTTTGGTGAGGTCACAGAGGATAAATAATTAAAGAATAAGGAGCTTTTTATTGACTAAGCATTTGAAGAAGCATTAAAAGCAGATATGAAACTCTCTTCATGGCGGCGAGAAGAAAAACGTCTCGAACAGATAATCCATAAAAAACAAGATAAATGTCGCCACTGCTGAGAGAAACAGAGTAAAAGTCACATTAAGAGCTGAGAGAAGGCGAGAGAGAGAAAGAGAGAGAGATGTGTGAAAAATGAGCTTCTGGATAATTGTTTAAACGAACACTCGTCTCCAGTCACCTGTCGTCATGTAGATTGCGAATTTCAGAAATGTGAAGGAACGTGACGGAAAAGATAATGGAGGTAGGAATTAATGTTGGGAGAGTGAGAGCAGGGACGGCTTATTAATGAAAGAATGAAGTGAAAGAAAAAAATTAAACGGACATTAAAGAGCACTAATGCAGCCTGGGTATGTGGGGGTGTTTGGGGTGTAACGGACGAATGAGTTCGTTTTCTCAATTTAAACAGTAGGGTTTCATCCTGTTAAGCCAGTTCCTGCATTTTTTTTTCATCCTGCAGGTGGCAGTATAATGGCAATGTGACTAAATGCTACCCCAAAAAAAGTAATAATTGCGCCGGCTTGCCAGGTCAGGTGGTTAGCACGTCCGCCTCACAGCAAGAAGGTCGTGAGTTCAAGTCCCGGGCTCAGCAAGGACGAGGAATGGTGGCGTAGTGGTTGGCACGTCAGCCTCAGGGCTCGGGCGTTTCTGTGTGGAGTTCGTATGTTCTCCCCATGCTTGTGTGGGTTTCCTCCGGATACTCCAGTTTCCTCCCACAGTCCAACGACATGCACGTTAGGCTAATTGGCAAATCCGATTTGCCCGAATGTGAGTGTGAATGGTTGTATGTGTGTTGGCCCTGCTATGGTCTGGCAAACTGATCAGGGTGGACCCTGCCTTCACCCCGAGTTGGCTGAGATGGGCGTCAGCCTCCCTGTAACCCTAATAAAGGATAAAGCAGTTCAGAAAGACTGAATGAATGAAGAATGAATGAATAGTGTGTGTGTGTGTGTGACTGATGAGCTGTTCAGGGTGTAGACATCCTTCACCCAAAGTTGACTGAGATAGGCTCCAGCCTCCACGCAACCCTAATAAAGGATAAAGCAGTTCAACAGATGGATGGATGGATGGATTGCCAGGTCACCACTGGGATCTGGTCTGAACTATAAACCAGATGAGATCTGTCGAACTTTTCCTTTGTAGACTTGTAGCTAATGGCAGACTTGCAGCAGGTTCTGGCCTCAGCTGGGGTCTCTACACTGTCTTTCAAATCCACGTTCTGATACCCGTCTTTATTCCTGGACTGCTTCTTGGTTAAACAAACAGGAGACATACTGCAATGGTGGAAGTTGAACTTATGAGCTATGTAAGCTAGCTTGAGAGTTCAGTGTGTACAGTACAGTATGCTGTGAGGTTCAGATCCCAGAGCTGTCCATGGTACTGAAAGAGTGGCCTGTTTTTTTTTATTTTTTTTATAATGACTGTACTTTCCGGGCCAGGCCTCATCTTTTCAACATGCCACAGTGCTGTGTCCCTTATCGTTGGGGCAGTTTGTAAGAAGTCGTGTCAGCACTTTGTAAGCTATAAGTTTTCAGGACGGACGGAAGGTGTGCATTCTGCTTTCTCAGTAGTTGCATGACTAACATGATATAAAACGACTTCCAGGTTATATTCTCAAATATCGGAAGTTTTAAATCATTAATGTTTGTGAAAGGTTAGAAATGTATTCATTTCATTTTCTAAGCCACTTAATCCTAATTAGGGTCGCAGGGAGGCTGGCGCCCATCTCGGCCAACTCTGGGCAAGGGCGGGGTACACCCTGGACATCTCGCCAGACCATCGCAAGGCCAACACACACACACAACGATTCACACTCACACCTAGGGGCAATTTGAAACAGCCAATTAGCTTACTGTGTATGTTTTTGGACTGTGGGAGGAAACCAGAGTACCCGGAGGAAACCCGCGCAAGCACGGGGAGAACATGCAAATTCCACACAGAAACGCTCGAGCCAGGGAATCGAACCCAGAACCATCTCGTTGTGACGCGAATGTACTAAAGGTTTGAGATATTGTTCCCTAAGATAGCAGTCAGATCTAGATTGATTCATGTAAACAGTGTTTTAATGAAATAAATCCTGCGTTTCAGACTCAGATTTATTGACCAGACTGAATATTGTTCCTCTGCATCATTGATATTAAAAGACATTCCGCGTGACAGCGAGCGATTCTTTAGGTAGCCTAACCTGCCTCTAGAGTTCGACTCGAATCGATTTTTCTATTCCCGTCCCGTCATCTGGTCATGCTGAATGAGACTCTCTTTCCTTCCTCGTTCTCTGTCGGGATAAAGAGGCAGATGACTCGCTGCTTCGTGATCATTTCTGCCGTATTTGTGGCTAATTGAGATCGTTAGCAGGGAGATGATTCACCTTCTTGGGTTTGATTCTGGATCTGCTCTTCCACTTTGTCCTAAAATCTTGTGAATTTATATCTATCTCTGTGTGTGTGTGTGTGTGTGTGCGCGCAAACGTTTGAGTGAGTGAGTTTTTGACTCAAATATATGTATTGAGTCTCTCTCTCTCTCTCTCTCTCCCTCTCCCTCTCCCTCTCCCTCTCTCTCTCTCTCTCTCTCTCTCTCTCACACTGTCTGTCTCTCTCAGTTCGTTTTGAGGACTGCTTAGGGAAAGCAGATGTTCAGCTGGTCAGCAGTGATCCCCGCTTCAGAATTGAGACTGACGGATCAGTGTACACTCAGAGAAACGTGTTCATTCCGAACACGCCAATAAATTTCACAGTTACGGCTTACACGTCGGACAAGACACACATCTGGGAGACGACCATCCAGCTGCAGCTCAAGGTGAGGAGACGAACAGGAACTCTACACTGCATCTACACGTCCTGCAGGAAATCCACCATGTTTACAGCAAGAAAGAAAGAAAGAAAGAAAGAAAGAAAGAAAAAAATGAACAAATAATCAAAGTGGTGGGAATCGAATAAGGAAAAGAAAAAAAGGAAGAAAGTTGATTCACAGTGATTTAAATTTTTAATACTTTACAAAACTCTAGTTGCATGTACATGAAGACCACACACACACACACACACACACACACACACACACACACACACACACAGGTTGCCTTCTTGAAGAAATTTGGACCCTGTGTGTAAAGGGTGAAAACTCTCATAATTTATTTAGCGATCTTGTCAGGCCACACAGGTAACACGTCTAAAAATACACAGTCAATCTCTCTCTCTCTCCTCTCTCTTTTTCCTCTGCCTCTTCTCTCTCTCTGTTTTCTCTCTCTCTCTCTCTCTCTCCCTCCTTCACACACACACACATCCATCTGGACTGCAGCTTCACGTAGTGCAGTATGGAGTCAGATGAATTTAACTCGGCTGGAGTGTCTTGTTATTCTGAGCGAATCAGCCGTTCACAACTCGACACAATCACCAAAACCCAAAACATCACTGTGACACGTTTCGTGTGTGAGAGTCTGGGCCTGGACCTCACACGTTTTTTTAATTGTCTGCAATCCTAAAACTTCTCAATAAAGTTTTCAATACGTTTACAAAGTGTTATATACGCCCTCATGCACCAGTCATATCACACTATCTTTACAAGTCACGTGATTACAACTCATCGGATTTGCTTTCAACAACTCGGCGTTGCATCACTCAGGAGGGCGTGGCCATGTGGATGACACTCCAGTGCAACACTAACATGATCAAAAGTCCTGATCATGTAGGACAAAGACTTGCCTTCTCTCTACGTGAGCTCAGAGATGGCCATTATTGGCTAGTGATGCTGTGAAGCACAGGGAAGAGGGAAATTGCCCCTCTCCAGAGTACGGCCAATTTTTCACCCTAGGCTTCCAGCATATGCCGGATTTGATCCTGTGATGTAGGGCACTCATCTGTTGTGACTGATATCTTTTGTTCACATTCTAGTTACAGGCTTTAGAATCTTTCAAATCTGATTGGCTCAGGACATCATGAAAAGAAAGGAAAGAGCAATGTCACATGATATGTTCGCAAATGATCACACCAGGGACACCTGTCACTCGGATCATGTGTGTGCACGTGTGTGTGGGTGAGTGTGTGAGTGAGAGAGAGAGTGAGATGGGAAAGAGGAAAAAGAGAGAAAGAAGGAGGGAGTGAGAGAGAGAGAGGAATAGAGAAAGAGATGAGAGAGAGAGTGAGAGAGAGAGATGAAAAGAGAGAGTGCGAGGGAGAGAGAGAGAAAGTGAGAGTGATGAAAACAGAGTGAGGAGGGAGAGAGACATGAAAAAAGAGAGAAGGAGGGAGAGAGAAAGAGATAGTGAGAGACAGACGAAAAGAGAGAGGGAAGAAGGGAGGGAGGGAGTGAGGGAGAGAGAGACCATTTATTCCTTTGAGCAGTCACTTTGATGTTGACCTTTGACAACAAACGCACACACACACACACACACACACACACACACACACACACACACACACACACACACGCCCAGCTCCCTCCCTCTCCATCACCTTCAATGGACGCTCGTCTCATACCCTCCTCTTCTCTTTCACCCCTTATTCTCACACCTCTCGCATCTCCCGTAGCATCATGGACATGTGTGTGTTCTGGCTCTGAGTCGAATAAAAATTCACCTGGTGAATCCGACCAGGTGCACATCTGTACGATCAGGGCCAGCTGTGCCAGCTGTGCCAGCTGTGAGGCACTTGTGTTGATGGAGGAAGACTCAGTCCACACCGGGATGTTTCACTGGTCTGATATTTGGAGAAGATTTTAAACACTAAACACATCTCGTCTCCGGGGTGATTGTTACCACGGAAATCATAAGCAGAACAAGAAGACTTAAACGTTGTGTGTGTTACATGCTATCACGGGTAATGTTGAGGCTAATCCTGGGAGTGATGCAACTCCATATCCACCAACGTCTTGTTCTTCCAGTGCTTCCTTCTTGTCCTGGTTTTTCTTCACCTTGTTCGTATTCCACAATCTTCTTCTTCTCCTTCTTCTTCTCTTCTTCTTCTTCTTCCTCCTCTTCTTATCTTCTTCAACTTCCTCTTTCTTCTTCTTCTTCTTCTTCTCCTTCTTCTTCTTCTTCTTTTTCTTCACCTTGTTCATATTTCACAATCTTCTTCTTCCTCATTCTCCTCTTCTTCCTCTTCTCTTATCTTCTTCTTCTTGCTCTTCTTCTTCTTCCTATCTTCTTCTTATCTTCCTCTTCTTCTTCCTCTTATCTTCTTCTTCCTCTTATCTTCTTCTTCCTCTTCTTCTTCTTCTTTCTCTTCTTCTTATCTTCTTCCTCTTTTTCTTCCTCTCCTTCTTCCTCTTCTTCTTCTTATTATCTTCTTCTTCCTCCTCTTCTTCTTCTTCCTCTCCTTCATCTTCATCTTCTTCTTCTTCCTCCTCCTCTTCTTCTTCTTCTTCCTCTTCCTCCTCTTCTTCCTATCTTATCTTCTTTCTCTTATCTTCTTCTTCTTCTTCTTTCTCTTATCTCCTTCTTCCTCTTCTTCTTCTTCCTCTCCTTCATCATCTTCTTCTTCTCCTTCTTCTTCTTCTCCTTCTTCTTCCTCTTATCTTCTTCTTCTTCCTCCTCCTCTTCTTCTTCCTCTTCTTCTTCTTTCTCTTATCTTCTTCTTCATCCTCCTCTTCTTCTTCTTCCTCTTCTTATCTTCTTCTTCTTCTTCTTCTTATCTTCTTCTTCTTCCTCCTCTTATCTTCTTCTTCTTCCTCCTCTTCTTCTTCCTCTTCCTCCTCTTCTTCTTCTTCCTCTTCTTCTTCTTCTTCCTCTCCTTCATCTTCTTCTTCTTCCTCTTACCTTCCTCTTCTTATCATCTTCTTCCTCTTACCTTCCTCTTCTTATCATCTTCTTCTTCCTCTTCTTATCCTTCTTCCTCATCTTCTTTTTTCTTTTTCTTCTTCTACTTCTTCTTCCTCTTCTTCTCTTCTTCTTCAGTTTATTTTATTCTTCAGTAGTATTTTTTTTCACTTCTCCTATAATGCCTGGAAACACACACACACACACACACACATGCTCACACACACACTCTAATATTCCATCGGAGCAGCATTCGCTTCGTATTCTTTGTGGCGTAGTTTCTGCAATCTTATGCAACATCACCACATTTATTTCCATCCACAGCTGTATTAATGTTTTTACTAAGATCTCGTACTGAGGAGTGAGCCGAGCCACTCTGTAACGTCTTCTCCAGTACATCCCAAAAACACTTTCACTGACTTTAAGGTCAGGACTGCGTGGTGGTGATTTATGTATAAAAAGGATTCCTCATGGTTCCTGAACCACTCTTCGATTGACGGAGCCTGGCGAATCCTGGCATCGCTGTCAGCCGACTTCATTTTATTGCTGTGTAATGTTGCTGAGCCTCGACCTGACCAACTAAAGCAGCAACTCGTTATAATACTGCTTTCAGAGAATTGTACAATAGCCACTATTCATGATGCGGTTCCCTTCTTACACTGACACAACCATCACTCTGGAATAGGGTCACATGACCTTTTCCAGTTGCTGCCAGATCGGGTTCCTCTATCTTCATAGATCGTTTGTCTCCATCTTTCCCAATCATGGGCCTCTTACTCCATTAATCTTTTCTTACATTTGTGACCCGCTCAAGCATTATGTCGCAAGACAGTTTTGAATAAGAGCCAAAGTAAGCTGAAAACGGCGTACCTGGACGAAAATGCGATATCGCCAAAAATACATCCTTCAAAGCATAATCTTCCACATGACCAAATACCCATAAACACAATCTCTCCATGCTAAAATACTTGTTTAAGAAAGGGTTCCATGCCCACGTTGTTGTAAAACAATAGAAATATCCACTTATTTTGCAGATTTTCAGACGGCTTTTGTGGTTGCTCAGGGTATTTCCTTATTATCCAAATTC
>JBCNYH010000003.1:32691718-32707690 GCA_039654325.1 Tandanus tandanus
TGAACCGGGATGAAGGAGCGTACACCCTGTCCCACACCTGGGATGTGGTCCTGGATAAGGCGACAGACAGTAGGGGGTGTAAGCGTTCCCTACTGTCAGAAGGAAAAAGAAAAGAAGAAAAAAACAACCTAAGCAGCCTATAAGACACGTCACAAGAACACCACGTGACGCCTCTGACGATGACTACAGGAAGTAGTTGAAACATGTTAAGCAGGTAAAAACAAAAAAATGCTCCTGTCTTTTTAAAAGAATTCTACAAAAAGAACAGTTAAAACTAAGAAGACAGTATGAACTTCTACCAGAGACAGTTTATCATGTGTTCTTTTCTGTAAATTTTCTCACAGTTTTAGAAAATATTTACAGCTGTCATGAAATAAGTTCTCCCTTTCTATCCAAATCTCTCTCTCTCTCTCATTCTCTCTCTCTCTCTCTCTCTCTCTCTCTCTCTCTCTCTCTCTCTCTCTATGTGTATGGCTAATTTTCTAAGTGGCAAAGAAAATGAATGAACGAATGGTATTCACTCATTTTACTTCATAAACGGCCACTTGAGAAATTTTTACCTCTCATTGCTCATTTTGCCAGCATTCAATGACTTTATATGGCCACTTGTTGATCATCGCTTCCTGTGTGCATGCTTCTTAATACAACCCACTCATTGGCAGGACCCCCATACTAAGATAATCAATGTTATTCACTTCACAGTACGTGCTCATAATGTGTTTATTGTTATGACTGATTGGTGTACCTGTCTTATGTTAGATGTTAAAGGGGTAGTTCCATTACAGTCTATCAGCTATTTAACATGCAGAGTTTATATACATAGCAACCAGCAAAACTGTTAAGACGGTGTCAGTGGTGACTCAGTGGGCTCTGGGATACTGATTAGAAGGTCGGGGGCTCAAGCTTCAGTGACACCAAGCTGCCACTCTCGGGCCTTTAAGCAAGATCCTCAACCCACAATTGCTCAGATGTATAAATGAGATTAAATATAAATCAATGTCATTAATGTCATCTGCCAAATGCTATAAATATAAGATGTTAAAGGCAGGAAAAGCAGTTCATTAAAGGGGAAAGGACATCTGCATGTAAACATTGTGCGTTTGCTCCTTGTATGGCTACTTTTACTTCACTCTGACTTCATCCAGGTGAACTCTGACCTGTGAATTCAAAAACCTCATATTTATGAGGCAGCGGAAAACAAGAAGGTGGGACTCTGGTCTCTTTTGTCATTAAAAGGAAAGGATTGTTAAATATTAAGTAGCGGCTGTACCAGATATTTGCCTTACCTCTTTTTTCTTACTGTTGCTTGGTGTATATTTATATGTTTTGATTTTCATTTTGATTTTTGATATACAGTATTAATTCCGCAAGGGAAATTATTGCCTCAGCATTTAACCCATCCAAAGTGAGCGCACACACACTTAAACAATGAGCACACACACGCTTACACAACGTGTACACAACGTAGTGTGACGTAGTGAGCAAGTAATGAAAGTAAATCTGCCTCAAACCCCATTTAGGCTGTGGGTTTGTAACAAGAGGTTAACTGGATGTGATGATGATCATTTTTGATGTGATGTCAAACACAGAAATGGTCTATTTTATAATAGCTAGGATAACTAGGACAGATAATAGTTGGAGGATTGATTAATGGATAGATTGATGGATGAATGAATATAGGGATGGATGGAAGAATAAATGGATGGATTGATAGATGGATGGATGAATATAAGAATGATATGTGGAATGGATGACTGAATGGGTGGATGGATGGATGGATGGGTGGGTGGATGGATGGGTGGATGGATGGATGGAAGAATGAAAGAATGTATAGACAGATGGATGGAAGGATGGATGGTGACCATTATTTAGCCAATCGATGTTCATCTAAGCCGGCTTATTGGAAGTTTTTTGATTTGTTATCTAACGTTAGCCTTATTGCTTAATTAGAATTCTTAAAAAAGAACACGTATTTTCAGACATACTTTTATTTACGTTTTCTTTTTACTATAAATGGGTTAAATATGAGTAATGTTATTTATTAAGTATTATTTTAGCTTGTACCTCTCTCTGAGAATTCGCTGCTCCCAGGGAGCCGCCAGTCATAAACTCTTTCAGTCTTTTGTTAAATAACAAGGGGCCAACAGGGATACATATACAGTGATCGAAAAATAAGACTGTTTTTAAAAGATGTGACACCCAGCCAGCGGTCCTTATTAGAACCCAAAGTAGAATCCTTGGAGAAATGGCTCTCTGGGGGTCTTGGGTTAGTCCAAAGCCCCCAGCAAGAAATAAAGCGAGACAAGGGTTAGAGAAGAATACAAAAGAAGAGTCTTAGGAAGCCTAACGAGCAGCTGGCTCAGATCCACGCCAGCGGTGTAAACACGGCCGTAAACAGGAAGTCAGTGAGCCGTGCTGATGGTTTGTGTTGGACTTTAAGTCTTCTTTTTCCTCGTTTAATAGCGTCTGTATGGCACCACCGTCTCGTCCTGCCACCCACCACCACGCAGGGATTCATGCTGAGGCTCCTCCACTAGACTAGCTCGCTATTGTTTGTCTCTTGATGCTGAAGATTCACAGTGGGGAGAAACTTCAGATTTACGTTGTGCTGCTCTTTATCACAGCTAAGTGTCCTTTTGTTTCTAACCAGAACAGCTCCAGGATTTTCTGTTCAGCTCCTCACAAAAGCTTGGGAGGGATTTAGGAGAGAAAAAGAGACCTGGGAGAGACAAATTAAACGAATTCATCGTAGAATCGTTTTAATAAAAAGGAAGGATATGATGAAATAAAGAATACCCCTGTATATTTAAAATGAGATTAAGTGGAAGAGGAGTGCTTCAGTGGTGGGGAATGAAATTCTAAGATTAATAAAAGATTGGATCTTTAGATTTACTGTATGGAGTTTATAACCTATAGGATATATTATATATTAGATGGTTAGATATAAAAGTAGTACCTTAACTCTGCGTGAATCAGCTGCGCTTTGATGTTTTGGCTGCAACCACCAGACTGCCAGCAAGTGATCTGGCCAAATGTCATCTACCGCATATCCTTCAGGCCAGGACAGTGGCATAGTGGCATGTTTTGGGTTCGAGTCCCAGGCTCGGCAAGGGTGTTTCTGTATGTAGGTTTTCCCCGTGCTTGCACAGCCGCCTTCCTGGTACTACGGTTTCCTCCCACAGTCCAAACACCTGCACATTAGGATAACTGGCTTTTCCAAAATGCCCCTAGGTGTGAATGTGTGTGTGAATGGTTGTGTGTGTTACGATTGACTGGCGAGCTGTTCGGGGTATACCCTGCTTTCGCCCAGAGTCGGCTGAGGTAGGTTCCAGCCTCTCTGCAACCCTAGTAGGATAAAGCGGTTCAGCAAATGAATGAATAAATGCTATCTGACAGAGTCATGGGAGGAGCCAATGAGCTGGGACCAATCCCAGGTCACTTTGGGTGAGAGGCGGGGTTAAACCCTGAAGAGGCTGCCAGTCTGTTACCGGAATAGCACAGACCCAAATAACCATTCACACTCAAATTTACACCGATGGGCAATTACAGTAGATCTCATGTTCATATCTATGGACTGTGGGAGGAAAGCGGAGTACCCCGAGGAAACCTGTGCTAGAGCAGGGAGAACATGCAAACTAAATAAGAATAAAAAAATATATATACTCTTTTGTAGCAAATATTTATTTATTTATTTAGGAAATAATGAACTATGATCCAGGGACCTAGTCATGTGACAAACAAGTTACTAGGCAAGAAAAAAATTCTAGACACTTTTGCACAAGGACATTTTCTGAGGACAGTGTAAAAAAAACCCTAACCTTTAAAGAAACCGCACCTTCTTCAGGAGAACTGACTTAAGATGAGAGTATTGCCTCGTTTACTGAGACTGATGAAGTGGCTATGCATCCTTCACTGGGATTTATTGATACAGTGGCCACGCCTCCTTTTCTGGGACTGATACTGAGCCATACCACCTTTACTCACTTTAATTATCCCTCTTGATCTAATCCTAAACATCACAACGAGTTAAGTTCCTCCCTGTAAAGCCAATTAAAATTGTCAGACAAACAGAGAGAAAGGTGAAAAAAAAAAACATTCAGAAGACGAGTAAACAAAGCGAATGGTAGTAAAGGTGGTCTGATACACTGGGAAACCTGAGAAGATGGAGAGAGACGAGGAGACAGAGAGAAAGCAATCATCCATGACTCCATTTCTCTTCGCAGGGTTGACTGGTCCTGTCTGATATCCACCTTGCCTAATGACCTATGAAGGCAATCCGTAGCATAATGGGATGTTTTGTCATCTGTCTAAGAAATGAGTGACATCATTCCATCTAGTGAATCAGTGTTACGAAACTGATGGCGTTTCGCTGCACAGTTCGGCTGTTTTTTCTATTAAATACAGGACGGGATTTTTAAAAAACTTTCCGAGAAACACACGAGCATTAGGAAAACAGCTTTATACTAGAGATACGGAGTCGTATTCAGAAGCTTTCTCGGTATTAAAGGGAAAGATGCAGATGCTTAAGTCGACTTCCTGTTTGCTCGGTCTGTACCGAGAAATCTCAGCCTCGTCCTCAACTCCATCTGTACTAAAGACCTCAGGCGGAGATTTCTCTTTACAGACCTCACGCTCCGGTAATAAGTAGTATATGCACCATAGCATATAAGAAATGTTTGCTGATAATTGTGTGGTAAGGTTTAATTAATTAATTTCATTAACTTGCTAAATCGCTCAATCCTACCAGGGTCATGGGGAGGCTGGAGCCTATCTCAGCCAACTCTGAGAAAAGGCGGGGTACACCCTGAACAGCTCGCCAGTCCTTCGAAGGGCCAAAACACATACAATCATTCACACTCACACCAGGGGCAATTTGAAACAACCAGTTAGCCTAAAGTGTATATCTTTGGACTATGGGAGGAAACCGGAGTACCCAGAGGAAACCCATGTAATCAAAGGGGAAACATGCAAACTCCACACAGAAATGCCCGAGTCTGGGAATCGAACCCAGGACTTTTTTTGTTGTGTACTATTATACTGTATATACATCATGTATTTTTTTTTATTTTGCTATACTGTATTAATCCCGCAAGGCAAATTATTGCTTCTGCATTTAACCCATCCAAAGTGAGCACACACACATAAACAATGAGCACACACACACTCGGATCAGTGGACTGCCACACACGGGGGTGCCCGGAGAGCAGTTGGGGGTTCGGTGCCTTGCTCAAAGCCACTTCAGCCATGAAGGTGGAGGAAGGGAAGGTGCAGCTCACTCCCCCACCGCTACACATTTTTCCTGCTGGTTCGGAAATCGAACCAGCGACCTTTCGGTTCCAAAAGCCGCTTCTCTAACCATTAGGCCACGCCTGCCCCCTTGGGTTACTTTAGTCTGTATGAATGCAGTTGAGTGACTAATTCACTTCTAGCCTTTTAGCCTGGTCGTTTTTAGTTCTGAGATGCTTCTGTGAGGATAACAGGCAACAGCCGTACATGTTAACTCCATTAGTGTCTTAGGAACGGTGGAAACCAAAAACTCCCAGTCCGGGCTGATTGACTAAATTTCAGGGTTCATTTTTCGTGAAGTAGTTCCTTTCCAGCTCGTAACCGAGTTCAGTAAAAATCCTGAAGGGAGATTGTGAAGAGGAAAAGCGCGAGGCCATAATGGCAATACTCGAAAAACACAGCACTTAAAGGGCCGAGTAAATTTTCCATCTGCACAGGTGTGTTTTCTGCTTTTCTTTCTTCTTCACTCAAACAATCAATGGTGTTTTTTTTTTTTTCTTTTTCATCAGAGCCTTTTTTTTTTTTAGTGTCCATTGATCTTCACACTCCTCCAGCACTGGCAAGCCATTGATTTCTCTCTGTCTGTCCCTCTCTCTCTCTCTCTCTCTCCTCTTTGTCTTTCACTCTTTGGTAAATAAAACCTTAACCTCAAGCCAAACTCTACGCTACGTCAACAGAAAAGCTCACACCCTTCCCAGTGAACAGCTTGTTCTCAGCATGAGAAGCCTGGCTAGTTTTTCTTCTTCTGCCATGACAGAATATGAAGGCCATTTTTTCTCCGCAGCATCGCTCGCTGATAACACATGCATGCTGAATTTACTCACATCAACGAGCCGCCTGTTCTCAATTGCGTGCTGTAAATGAGATTTCTCTTGCATGGCAGGTGCAGCCATCATCTTGGCAAAGCGTTTTATTTGTCTTGTATTTCCATTTTATTACCTCTCCGTCCACTGTGCTTTAAAGATGTCTCTTAGCCAAGTTACAGGGCAACATGAGCTACCTGAGAACAATCTTTAATAGAAGTAGATTAGGAAAGGCACTTAAAAGAACGAGCAGCGCTTAGTCATTTATGTATCTATAATTACATTGGAAGTCAACCGAGACGACTGACAGAACGCCACCCTAAACCTGAGAACCATCCAGTGGAGGTAGCGCCGTTCTGTAATATACGTAGCTCGAAAATTATACTGACAGACACAGAAGCAGGGCATCAGGCTAAACAAAGGCACCACCGTTGGAGCCTCAGGGACAATTTTCAGATGCCACCATAGATTTTTGTGAACGTGAACGTTTTGATACAAACATTTATTCTCAGGCTCTTTTTCTTTATTTATCTTTTTTGATCATCGCTGCTGCATTTCTTCAAATATTTTTTCTTCAAAGGAGAAGAGAGCGGGTGGGTTTTTGAAAACTGAGTCTCAGAATGATGATGTCATCAAAGCCCAAGTTACCATGGAGGAATATGGCTTTAGGGCGGCACGGTGCCGCAGCGGTTAGCACGTTCGCCTCACCTGCTGCGTTTCTGTGTGGAGCTTCCTCCAGGTACTCCGGTTTCCTCCCACAGTCCAAAAACATGCACATTTGGCTGATTGGCTGTTCCAAATCGCCCCTAGGTGTGACAGTGAGTGTAAATGGTTGTGTGTGTGTTTGGGAGTGATGACGCCCATCTCAGCCGACTCTGGGCGAATGCAGGGTGCACCCTGAACAGCTCGCCAGGCCAGCGCAGGGCCAGCGCAGGGCCAACATACAAACAAGCATTTACACTTACTCTCACACCTAGGGGCGATTTGGAACAGCCAATCAGCCAAATGTGCATGTTTTTGGACTGTGGGAGGAAACCCGCGTACCCAGAGGAAACCCACACAAACACGGGGAGAACATGCAAACTCTACACAGAAATACCTCAAGCAGGGGAATCAAACCCGGGACCATATTGCTGTGATGCGAACATGCTAACCACTGCGCCATCGTGCCTCCACACCAATAATAATTTTGGAATTATTCCAGAGATTTGAATGAGATTAACTTTTTAGAATTGCTGTGTTCTCCTTTAGATAATAAAAAATAATGTGTTAAAGGAGACATGCGCTGATAGATAGCACCTCAAACAAACGTAAACGCAGCCGTCGAGGTGTGAAAGAGGAGGAATTCAGAGCATGTAATGAAGGGTTAAATATTGTCATATCGAAATTTTATGAATCGTTTGAAGACTGAGCACAGCGGTTTGCCACATAACCCAGACGGCTCCGATACATTTCAAGGGCACTTATTTCGTCGCTTCAATAGTCTGACTCACGTATATAACCATCTTTTTTTATGGCATCCATATGGATCTCATAAAACAGCGGCGATTGTGGCAAACTAGAACAGTTGGCTCTCATTTAGGAAACGCTTTTCAGCCAGGTCTCATGAACTTCCCTACTGAGTGAGAGATTTGGGAGATACCATCTGATCAGCTGCAGTTGTCTGACTGCACTGTGGATCTGAATCACTGGATTTATTGCCAAATATTTTTATTGTTGTTTGCTTGTTTGTTTGCTCAAATTTATACTTTCGTAGCTTTGCCCAATGCTTTATTTTCCCAAAACTGCACTAAAAACTGTGCAAAATATAAAAAACAACTAAAATAATTTTAACTGTTGTTGGGATAAATTACCTTTGGCCTTCCTAAACTTCTAAATGACTCTCAGAGCATGTAATAAAATCAAAATAATGATAGTAACAAATGCCTTCTGTCCAGGTAAAAGAAACACCCTTTTATATGATATTACTTCAAGGTTTATACCGCAGCAGTTTTCCCAGTAGGGCGGCACGGTGGTGTAGTGGTTAGTACGTCCGCTTCACAGCAAGAAGGTCCTGGGTTTCAGTCCCAGGCTCGGCGAGGGTGTTTCTGTGTGGTGTTTGCATGTTCTCCCGTGCTAGCATGGGTTTCCTCCTGGTAGTGCGGTTTCCTCCCACAGTCCACAGACATGCACATTAGGCTAATTGGCTGATCCAAATTGCCCCTAGGTGTGAATATAAATAGTTTTGTGTGTGTTTTGGCCCTGCGATGGTCTAGTGAGCGGTTCGGGGTGTAGCCGCCCCGGCTTTGCCCAGAGTCGGCTGAGATAGCCAGCCTCCCCATTACCCTAGCAGGAGCAGTTCAGTGAATGAATGAATGAATGAATAACAGACTAAGTGAATTAAGAAGCTATAAACTTCTTACCCGAAACCTAAAGTAACAGATTTTTTACCCTGACTGTTACAAAGCACTAACACCAGAGACTCCTTGAATAATCGTCAAAATTTAAGTCTCCAGACAAAATGAAGGAATGTTGAACGTCTCACATCCTAAACACGTCTCTGTGAAGGAGCCGTTACTATAGAAACAATAATATTCTATAACGAGAAATCATTTAAAATAAACCTGTGGTTTGCCTTGGAGCCAGAAAGACTCTCAGCGGATTCTGTAGAAAAATTAATCAACTCCTTCGGAACAGAGCAACACTCTGGTACAGGGAGACAATTAACATAGTTGCACTTTAAAACCTAAAAGCCTTTTACCCAAGTCTTGAGTACTTGGGTCTTTTGCATGATAGAACCTCTAACCAGCAAAAGAATCTTTAAGGAACCAGATTTTCTTCTTAAGGAACCATATTTTTTAAGCCTACCATGTCGCAGAGTTCCCGAAAAACAGGATCTAATTTTTTAAGGTATATAAAAAGAAATTGATTCGTTCTGCTTAGATAGCCATAAATTTACATAAATGACAAGGAACATCTTGTATTCATTAGCTGAACACTGTTAGAAGAGAGATCAAACAATGCGCTGCAGAACCTGCTAACGTTCTTTAGAGGCTCTTCTCTTTAGCACTTCATAAAACAAAGCTGAATAATAGGTATGTAAAAAAAAAAATAAAAAAATAAAGCTTGCTTCAGCATTTCTAAAATCGCGTCTGATGTTTTTCCATCGACGTAAGTGAACATGTCTTTTTGATATATGTATAGGAGTGATTATTCATTATGTTTCAATATTTAAAAAATCAGACAATCAAATTCAGATGACCAGCGCAGACACAAAGTAAAATATTCAGCTATAAATATAAATGAAACGTCCACCTGTACAGTATTATGTTTTTGATAAATGGGTGTTTTATTTCCTTGTCAGTTTTCATGTTGTTTGCCTTGCTGCTTGTATTTTATGATGTGCCAAACAAGCAGCAAGGAAATTAAACCTAGCGCCCGTAAAAAATAATTCGAGATGTTCCTCCGTTTCTCCATCGTTTAAAGTCTCTTTGTTTTTCGAAACACTCTGTTAACTGAGTGAAGCCCCATAGGCATGGAACATGAATTGGATGGTTGTCCTGTGTCCATGCCTCCACTGTAAACCCAATAAGGCTGTCACATCTCCAAAAAATTAGATGGAGTTGTTATTATTAGTAACGAAACGGAAACCCAAAAATAATCGGTGGCTCATACACCACCAGTCAGACTCAGACAGAATAAAAAACAGTCATATTTCATTCATTAGGGTCCCAGGGAGGGTGGCACCCATCTCAGCCGCACAGTCTAATTTTTACTGAGCAAAACAACACCAAATATTAATGGGAGCATGGAACATGAACTTGTTAGACGGATAATTAAACTAAAAAGGCAGGTGATACAAATGAAGGCGGAAAGCAGCGAGTGAAAGGTGGTGAAAAGAAAACTCAGTGTTAACCTTTCCTGCTTTCACTTCAGACCTTAGTCAGAAAACACGTGGCCCTTCAGGGCTGAAGTTCATCTACAGCCTCGGACATCTATAATAGAGAGCTCTGCCTTTGGGCAGTGCCTAAATCTTTATTAGATATTGTTATGGATGTGTGGTGGCTTGGAAAAGCACTTTACATGGCCAACTTTGTTGAACTTCATCTGGAGATCACAAATTCGAGTCCTGATGATGCTACAGACTAACTTATATGTTTACAACAGGAAAGTAAATCTCGTTTTTAATTATCAACACCATCCACGTCCGTGTCTGTCTTATGAGATAGGGAAAAAAGTCAAAAGTCTTCGTGCTTTGCTTCATTCATAACAGAGAATTTCAGTCACTTCTCTGATGCCTTTGTTCAGATCTTTAAACATTTCATCTGACATCTCTCATCTCCGTTTTGAACAGGATGATTTTCTTAAAAACATTTATGGTGTTGGACAGATGCGCTTTTCCAAATCAGCTGACATTGTCTTTATCATTGATACAACTGAGCGGTTAAGAGTTAAGGTCAAGGGTCCAAAAGTGGCTGTCTGGTGGTGCTGAACCGAAGCATCGCAGACATCAGCCGCTGTATGATTACACCCTCATGTCATGTTTTAAAACGACACTTAAATATCCAACACTTGGATCGTATTAGCACTTACAAATGCTTTAAATGTGAGGTTAGAGAGTAGTATAAATTAAAATACCATTTTTTAAAATCTAAATGTATTTTAGGATAAGCTACATAGGAACGGCGCAATCTGATTGGTTCGCTATATCAGGATGAAAGACATCCAACCCACAAACTTGGGAGAATGCTTGAAGCAATTAAAAATATAAAAATAAACCACAAAAAAATATCTTATTTTAGTTTGCTTTTCTTATGTTCCCATATATGTAGTGTGTAGTAAAAACAATATTCACCTCGGGTGAGGAGGACATTCCTGAATCCTTGATACCTGTTTCCTTCAGCAATTAATTGATTATTATGGTATATTTTAAATATAGTAAGCTCCAGTTTTAAAATAAAGGTTTTTTTAATTTAAAACTAAGGGAGGTGGTACGATGATGCAGTGGTTAGCATGTCCTCATCACAGCAAGAAGGTCCTGGGTTCGATTCCCGGGATCGGGGCGTTTCTGTGTAGAGTTTGCATGTTCTCTTGCATGTGCTTGCATGAGTTTCCTACGCGTACTCCGGTTTCCTCCTACAGTCCAAAAACATGCACAGTAGGCTAACTGGCTGTTCCAGATCGCCCCTAGCGGTGAGGGTGAATGGCTGTGTGTGTGCGTTGGCTCTGTAATGGCCTAGCGAGCTGTTCAGGGTGTACCCTGCCAGGTTGTATCCCCGAGATAGGCGCCATCCTCCCCGCGACCCCAATTAGGATTAAGCGGCTTAGAAAATGAATGAAAGTATGTATATAAATGAATGTATTTTACTTATTCACCTCAGGCGAAGTGGATATCACTGAATAGTCCTCTCAAAATCTGTCTCCTTCTGCGTATAATTATCTATTTTATATCCATTCATCATTTTCTGAAGCGCTTAATCCTAATTAGGGTCGCGGGGAGGCTGGCACCCATCTAAGCCGACTCTGGGCGAGGGCACAGTACACCCTGTACAGCTCGCCAGGCCATCGCAGGGCAGAAACACGCTGACGGCAACCCAATGGCCGACTCTTTACAAACGACAGCAATGGTTCTTTTACATTCTTCTCACCACAGACAGTGCGAGACATGACCGGCATTTGATAACCCAGTTAGCTGCACTGGGGGGACAGCAGTGACAACCCGGTGATAGTGGGGCTTGACCCCCTGACCTTCGGATCAGTAATCCAGCACTTATTATTTATATTTTAAATTAACAAATATATTTTCATAAACTCAATATGTTACACAAGTGTATTATTGGCATTAAAAAAAAATTTGGTCAAAACAAGATTATTTTGGGGCTTAAAGAATTCAGACATGTTTTCAGATTGTTGCGAGTTTACGTTCTCTGTTTATAAAAGTGCACATTATTATGGCGATGATAAACATCAGAAGGCGAATGAAATAAAGCAGACAGACACATTTTCACCGCAGTTTTATTGAGCAGACCTGCATGTCCTTGAGAACAGTCTGCGCTCTCTGACTTTTTTTTTTTTTTAATAACAGCTCAGGGTAGAGATAAATAAAGACTCATCAGAAATGACTTAGTAGCGCCATTTGACTGGCGTTGATTAAAACACATTTACTGAAGGGTTTGATTTGCCTTTACGAACTAAACTGGTACTGATGTATGTGTGTTTGAAGGGTTTCCCAGTCGCAGTACGCCAGTCATCTGAGCCTCAAAAGCACTGGATCTACACCAACAAATAGAGGGGTGGAGATGTCATATGGTTTTTAATCCAATGCTGCGTAATTGGAGTTGTGTAAAAGAAATTGGTGGTTAGAAGGGAAAAAAAAAATCAAAACACCACATACCAACTTGCCAATATTGTTTTGGAGGAAAATAAATCGCATCCAGTACCCCCCATGACCACATGCAGCAATCAGCCAAAACATTCTGTTTAGCACTGAAATGTTGCTTTGTTAGTTAGAACTACAAGTCTAATGTACCTGGACGTCCATCTCGCTCAACACTGTTTTTGTTAATTGTGTTGCCTTATTTCATTACTTCCCAACACTCCGGATGATTGAGAGCCAAGTTTGAAGGCACTTATCACTTTCTTACAAGTGGTGACTGGCCAGGAAAAGAAAAAATCCCCTGCTGTAGCCTGTTCCGCTTGGTTAAAACACTCCTTCACACCCATTTGTCGATGTACCGCTTGGCCTGCACAGATTACAGAAATCGGCTTTTGTGGGAGGCTTTGAACTGAGCCGGTGTTTTGGGGACGTGGAAGGCAAAACAGCACCGAGATTCGATTTTTGCAGGAGGCCTTGTCAAATCCCCACAGCGACAAACCTGTAATGTTCCCTCGTCACACTCCTCGGCTCCTATTTCCAGCCCCGTAGGTTCGCAAAAAAGCCTTTATTCGCCAAGTGTACAGGGTAGATCATATCAGTAATCAGGTAACCGATGCACTGTGGTATTTGTGCGGAATACGTTTATCAATAAAACTGGGTTCCGCGTTTGTGCTTCCGAAGTTGAGTCAGTCTCATAAGTATAAGAATGAAGTTATAACCCTCAGATCAGGTGCTTTTTAAAGATCCTGTGAAGAACAGCTAACATAACCTGTAGTGTTTTATGAAAGAATCATCCGAACTTTATCTTGAAAATATTTTTTTTACTCGACGTTACCCTGAATCACTGGTGTCTAGTTTTATCCACAGAGGACCGGTGTGGGTGCAGGTTTTCATTCCAAACAAGCAGGAACCACACCTTCCACCATTTACATGTACGGCATTTGGCAGACACCCTTATCCAGAGTGTCTTAGATTTTATTTTATCTTTTATACAGCTAAGTAATTGATGATGAAGGGCCTTGCTCAGGGCCCCGACAGTGGCAGCTTGGTGTTACTGGAGCCTTAACAACTGAGCCACCACTGCCCTACTGATTAGGGTCGTTGGAAGGCTCGAGCCTATTTCAGCCCACACTGGGTGAAGGCAAGGGTACACCTTGAACAGTTTGCCAGACCATCACAGGGCCACATACACACACACACACACACACACACACACACACACACACACACACACACACACACACACACAAAAACTACCATTTACATTCACACTCACACCTAGGGGTAATTTGGAACAGCCACTTAGCCTATTGTGCATGTCTTTGGTCTTTTGGAGGAAACCGGAGTCCCCAGAGGAAGCCCACGCAGAAACGGGTAAAACATGCAAACCCCACACAACAACCCCCCAAGCCGAGGCCGGGACTCGATCCAGGACCTTCTTGCTGTGGGCGGACACACTAACCACTATGCCCCCATGCCGCCGATGGAGGTATATCTCAAAACCTTTATTTGTCGTTTTCTTTCCTCCCCGCTTGAACCAGAAGTTCTTGTTGTCCGCCACCTTTGCTGACCGTCCCAGTTCTCTTACTTTTGAAAGCGGCTTTCCCGAAGATCTGCACACTAGCATATGAATAACCTGCCCCTTATATGATGTCATACGCTTTTTACGCAGCCGTGACGCCATGACTAGCAACGGATGTCGCTGCGCGTGACACTTAAGAGGCAACAACAACGCATCATTTCTCTCAGAGCGCATTTCCTTGATTCCACGCTCCTCACATCGTTTCCTCGCATCTCTCCATGTTTCCTCAGTGGGAGGGACTAAGATATAAGGATGAGACGCAAGCGAGTGAAACAAGGATGCAATTTAAGGGTTTTGTAATGCACCCTGGATCGCGCATGTTATTGATTGCAAAAATTGTGTCAAAAACTGAAGCTAGAGAGGAGCCATCTTGGTGAGGCCACGTTACTATTGAAAGTTGTACTCAAATATCATGAAAAGGTGATAAAAATAAAAATGACAAGTATCACTCACACCGTCCCTTTGTGGATAAGACTGGACACAATGGAGAAGGTTCACGAGGGACTCTTTGAGTCTTTGAACGAACTTCGGCAGCTCTGCTGTGACCAAATAATGCTGGCAGCAGTGCTTTTCTAAAAAGTGCAAACGTTTCGGCGTCGTGGTCCCAGCTTCCCACAGGTTTACATGTAAAAGGTTTATTGGTGTGAGTTGAGGAGAAAATGGCACGTGTGAAAGAAGCCTAGGAGCATAATGGGAGCTGTGGTAGCTCACTGTTTTAGCATTATGACTTCAAGTCCCAGAACTGGCAGGGGTTGACTGCAGGTAGGAGGACTATTATCCACCATCCTGTGCTACACTGGTTTTACCCTTGAGAAAGTCCATAAAGTCTTATCCACCCCATCGCTAACCAAGAGAACCACTTATCTTTGAGAGAAGAGGTGTCGAGGTTTAAAAATAAAACCAATCTAGCGGTACCACAACCAGTAAAAAAAATCCAGTATATTCATCTAGCTAAACTTTATCAGACGTCTTTAAGATTAAACAAATTCAGAGGAATTTATTCAAATATGAGAATGGTCAATGTGTGAAAAATGTCATTGCAAGACTAACCATCTATATACATTCCCCCCACCACCTTTCAACAAGGAACTGGAGTGAAAGGCGTATCTCACTGAGCTTGTGAACAGTTGGCGACTGTGACGAATAGACCTTCGCCATTCATTCTGCAAAAATTCTGCATGACGTCTTCAAGTACTCACCATGTTCGCCTTTCGTTCGCCGATCTCACCTTTATTCGCCAAGGAACTTTTATATCTTTTCACCAAACGGTCTGCAAATACCCACAACAGTCGCCCACTGCTGTCTGGACGGTCTGCAAATGTTCTTTATGGTTGTTGAGTGTTCTTCAATCATTCACCTCCCTCAGGAATGTGGCGACTTGTTAAAGAATGCCCGGCAGACAGTGCACAAACTCTGCAACACTTGGTGAATGTCTCTGGTCACGTGACCGTCACTTCGGCCATGACAGTCACGTGACTATGACGCTACATGTGGGCAACTCAGCGGGCGTTTGGCAAAGAGTTGGAGAACAGTTGGCACAGTCGGCACATTTGACAAAATGTCGCTGATTGCTCGCAGTGATTCAGCAACAGTTCGTGAACCGCTATTAAGTCGTCAACCAATCGCCAGTTAGTATCTCAATGACTGACAAATACATGGTGAGTACTTTGAGGTCGGCAAAAAAAAAAATTGAACCACCAGTCGCCACTGTCGCCAAACATTCATCGCTCAGTGAGATGCTTACCTTAGTATTAATGAGGCGAGGGTTATTCTCTCATGAAATAAAGGAGCCAATCAGGTTCCACTATGCAAATCCAGACCACTGAAACATGCCTAAAGATATTTTTATAGTGTCATCACATCGCGTAATCATTCATTCATTCATTCATTCATTCATTTTCTTCCGCTTCTTCCGGGGTCGGGTCGCGGGGGCAGCAGCCTAAGCA
>JBCNYH010000003.1:32708879-32719251 GCA_039654325.1 Tandanus tandanus
GAAAGAAAGTAAAAACTCCATCCTTCACAACCCTAAAATGCAGAAAGGGGGGGTTGTTATTTGTTTCTCCCCCCCCCCCCCCCCCCCCCAGCCGTTCTTTCAGTCGCCGGGAGGCCCAAGACTCTCCCCGTATGGTACGCTTCATGGTGCTAAATAAGGACAAACACATTTCCCGTGGAAACATGCTTGGCTCCAGAGAAGTCTGTAGATGTTTAACAGCGGCTCAACAGTACATAATTCATACGCTTGAACACAGAGACATGAGTCAGGAATCCTCCAGGCCCGTATTTGGCAGTCAGTTTGCTGGAAGATTCCGACATCCAAAGAGACGAAGAGAGTCCAGTTCCAGTCAATCAGATCTCTAAACAGCATCCCGAGATTAGCTGAATCACGGCCAATGTACACCAACTTCTTGATTTCTTTTTCTTCTGGAACAGATAAAGAAAGGGAGGAAAACCGATGCATCCATCTCTTTTGGCTGTCTATCAAGTGGACCGCCAAAGGCAACATCTGCAGTATTGAATTCCAAGCATGTTGTCCCCCCCCCCCCCTCTTCTTTTCTTTTAATCCAACAAACCAAAAGCATAACTTCTTCTTTTAATCTTTTTCATTACTAAATGTATTAGTTTGCTATATTCATTTGTAGCTTGTCCATATAGAACTCATACAGCTCGATTCTAACTAATTTAGCAAAGATTAAGCTTTTGAGATTATGTTTTAATCCAGGTCACCGGTAAAAGGTCAATTGCTTGATCCAGATATGGTCGTGGGGAGGCTGGAGCAGCGTGAACAGCTCGCCAGACCAGCGCAGGGTCAACACGCACGCACACACAACAGTTCACGCTCACACTCACGCCTAGGTCCAGTTTGGACCAGCCAATTTGCCTACTGTGCAGGTCTTTGGACTGGAGGGAAACTCACACCTGCATGGGGTGAGCATGCAAACTTCACACACGCAAAAGCCCTGTTTTACTCCCAGTGCTTGCGTGGGTACTTCGGTTTCCTCCTACAGTCCAAAGACATGCACTTTAGGCTAATTGCCTGTTCTAAATTACCTCTATGTGTGTTTGCCCTGCAGTGGTCTGCCGAGCTGGGCAAGGTGTGCCCCATCTTTGGCCAGTGTTGGCTGAAATAGGCCCCAGTCTCCCCGTGACTCTAGTAGGATTAAGTGGTTCAGCAGACGATGATGATGATGATACCTTCTTTGCTGTAATATACTTTAGGTGGTAGTGGGTTTAATATAATTTTACTTTGAGTACTATACTGTTTACTATAATGCTAGTTTGAGTTGAAGCCTGTTTTTTTCTATGCTAGTTTGGGTGTTAGCATGTTTATTATACTGCTAGTTTTAGTGTTAGTGTTTAATATAATTTTACTTAGATCATGTAGCCTGTTCAGTTTATGCTATTTTGAGTGTTAGTCTGTTTTTCTTGAATTTCAGCCTGTTTTTTATTATTATTATTCTAGTTCAAGTGTCAGCATATACACGCCTATAACCCACAAACAGGTATTACACGGTTTATCTTCCTCCTCCTCTTCATTTCTCCTTTCACCTCTCGTATACCTCGATCCTCTTTTTGTTCAACCTTGCACAGACAACTCCACTCTCGCCTACCGCTCAGGGCTGCCTGCCATACGTCAGGTTTACCGCCACACCTCAAAGCATTTTTTGCAAATCTCATTATAACAGAGCTTGGGATGACCTAATGGGCAAGGTGCAAAAGTCAACTGACAGTGTACCTGGCGTTCTGGCGTCGTCCGTAGAGCATATGTGATCCTATTTAATATTCAAGTTAAGACGTATTTTACACTGCTGTATTATGTAAAGAACTGCCTGATTTCATGCTAATATAATGTATAGTAGGGTTCATGTTTTGCAAGCATGTGTTGGCAGAAGCATTTAGCATTTGGTTGTACTCAGCAATTTTGGTCGAAACTGAGATCGGGCGGCTCGAACCCTCTTTCACACAATTGACCCAGTGCACAGGATATTGCTTGAACACGAGACGTGAGTTCCTTCTCTGTAGAGCAGAACACTGGTGACATTTACAACATATTAACTGGAATAACTAGTGAATTATTTCATTTCTCTGATATGCAACAAGATCTAATTTAATATACAATAATAAGTTGTAAAATTAGAACACACCCCTTTTTTGCATGCTATCTTTTCAGTTTAATCACCAACACTCGTCTTTGCATTCCTCATATTTCCTTTGTTCTGTGGGTTTTATAGCTAGAAAAAAAAGGCTCAGCCCTGCAATAGTCTTCATATTTTTTCTTGTTTTAATTTGTGGTAGTAAAAAAAATTAATGGGTTTATATGTTGCTTGACTGAAATCAAGGTACATTTAAAATCTCAGAATTCTGTTAGCATGTACAGCGTGACCTGTGAGCCATGGCATCGTGATGTTCGAAGAAAGGGATGTCACACCACTTTTATTCCAGAAGAGACACACTTTTCACTATTGCACTTTTCGTGACAGTCACAGGTTTTCAAAAGCTGCAGACAGGTAGTCAGATAAATAATGACTCACCTGAACTCTGACAGGCTCACGCTTTCGGCGCTGATTAAACGTGCAGTGTAGTCGTTATACCGATTATTTAGCTCATTTAATATCCTGAATATTTTAATAGTTGGCATGCTAATTTTTATGCTAGCATGTAATAAGAAAGTCCCATGCTTTGATGTTTCCTTAATTCATTCTTTGTGCAATTTACAGCATACTGAACATTTTTAGATATTATATTAATTTAGGTTCTGCCTAAAGTTAGAGCTCCCTATAAGTTCTTTGCGAGTGTTTATTTATTATGCTATGCATAGACAGGTCTCAGGATCCTTCATAACCGTATTCATGCAACTCAGTGGTACCATGCCAATCAGCATCAACTCAGCGATGCAAGGTCACGGGACAATATCCAAAATGAAGTTCAGGGGTTAGCTCTATACAGCAAGGCATGGATACGGAACAGGCATGGGACAACTATCCCAAATGAAGTCAGTGGGTTAGGTCTATACAGCGATGCACGGACACAGGACAGGCATGAGACAACCATCCAAAATGAAGTCGATGGGTTCAATGCAATGCACAGACACAGAAAAAAATCTACAATAAAGTAGATGGGCTTGTTCTGTACAACGATGCATGGACACGGGACAGAAACAGAACCACCATCCAAAAGGGAGGTAATGGTTTCTTTAAAGCAAGGCACAGACACGGAACAACCGACTAAAATAAAGTTGACGGGTTAGTTCTATACAGCAATACACAAACATGGGACGGACATGGAACAACTATCCACAATGAGGTCGATGGGTTCAATAGAGCGATGTGTGGACACGGGACGACTGTCCAAGCCATATTCCATGACTATGGTGCTCCACGGAGCTCTTTTTTATAATTCTACAGGACAATCAATTATTATTTTAAGATTTTACACTGTAATGGATAATGTACAAGAGTAAACTAATGAAAGAATTACATTTTTAGGCTAATTTGAGGAAACAATTTTAGGCTAATTTGAGGAAACTATTTTAGGCTAATTTGAGGGCTCATGGGTAAAAGGAAAGACAGTAATTAATTTGTTTGTTCATTCATTTATTCATGTATGATTTGCCTTTTCCTGTTAAAGTTTGCAACTCTGTTGGCACAAGTATCAAATATTGAAATTAGCTCAATGGTACGGTGGCGCAGTTGTTAGCACGTCCACCTCACAGCAAGAAGGTCCTGGGTTCGATTCCGGGAGGCGTTTCTGTGTGGAGTTTGTATGTTCTCTTCGTACTTGTGTGTTTTTCCTCTCGGGTACTCAGGTTTCCTCCCACGGTCCAAAAACATGCACAGTAGGCTGATTGGCTGTTCCAAATCGCCCCTAGGTGTGAGAGTGAGTGTGAATTGTTGTATGTGTGAGTGTTGGCCCTACAATGGTCTGGCAAGCTGTTCAGGGTGTACCCCGCCCTCGCCCAGAGTTGGCTGAGATGGGCGCCAGCCTCCCCGCGACCCTAATTAGGATTAAGCGGCTTAGAAAACGAATGAATGAATGGATAAATTAGCACTAAATTCATAGATGAAAGGATTTTGAGCAGTGAACTTTGGTGAACCTATGACCTTATCCTCACCATAGGCACCCATGCCCAAGTTCCTTTACAGTGTGTTTACTTGCCAACATGGGATCAGAGCAAGATGGCTACTTTTAGTATATTTGCTGTTAAAGCCAATAAAAATCACAGTGTCTGAGAAGTGTATAGATCTGAACACAAACCATGAAATTTAGAAATACAGAAATGGAAATCAATTGATAGCTAATTATATAAATAAACAGTTTAACTTTATCAGTCCAAATATCCAGAAAATTATAGAGTTTCCACAGTGCTACAACTCGACCCTATAGCTCAGTCTTTCAGCTTGCATCCACAAAAACTGAAAACATGCGGCATGTCTGATTCGATTCCCTGCAGGTGGGTCGATACAGAGTTATATCACGTTCTCATTACAAGCTGTTCATTTTAACACTCCATTACCAAGAATCAATAGCTTTGCTGTTTTTGATTGCTTCAACGACTTCAGCATTTCCAGGTTATTAGGTTACATGTGGACAGTTTACTTGGGTTAGTTGTTGTACTGGTAGTTTGTGTTTTAAGCTTAAGTTATTTTTGAAGTGTAAGACAATTAAAAGTGTAGACACTGTTCACATAGACATGGTGTGAACATCTAATAGGGGTAACTCACAGTACAATAAACAGGAAACACAAACCATTAGAAAAGCTTATTAGCCCATCAAGATGTTTGCTAGTTCATCAACCAGCCAATTAACTAATATCAACAAATGATGAACGTTGATGTTTAGTTTGACTTCACTGATAGAATGCACAGTATTCCAAGACACACCTACTACTTTACTTGACAAGGCCACTTTGCTGACCCGCCATCTTGCCCCTTATGACAGCCTTATTAGACCTCTTGTTTGGGTCATATTTATTTACAGCATTTGGCACATCATGACACCTTTATCCAGACTCACTTACATTATGGTTGAGGGATAGGGGCCTTGATGAATGGCCCAACAGTGGCAACTTGGTGGTACCTAGGCTTGAATCCCTAATCTTCTCATCAGTAACCCAGAGCCGTCAGCATCGGTGTCACATAGCCGGTTGATACGTGAGCACCGTGGCCGGGATTACTGCAGCCATTCCGTGACTGGTGGATTTCGGAGGTGGTCTCGCTTAAAGATATGGGTGGAGGAAATATGCACTTTCCTGACGACTGCAAGCATTTGCACTGCAAACGTTGCAGCGTCATGTCTACCAGGCAGTCGCTATTCCATGTGTATTCTTACCTCCAGGGAAGTCTGCGATAGCATCTGATAAGCTATGTACGCCTCATGGATGCCTTCACTGTTGCAATGGTTGACCCATGGATAATTTCAACATGACCAAACTTTAGGTGAGAGGAAGCCATGCCCTTCCGAAAAGCAAAGCACCTCTGAAGATCTCAAGTATCTCAAAGGAATCACGCAAGACACTTAAGGTGTAATGGCAGTTGACCAGTGGAAGGATACAAATCATCTGCCATGGTCTGCTGTGAAGTCATTCTGGCTATGTGCTTAGGGTTTGGGTTTTGAAATTCCAGCAGTACTTGTAGGTCGTGTGTGAGTAGGTCATCCGCAAGACTGCATATAAACGGTTCTCCTTTTTTCCTCTGTTGTAAGAGCCTGTGCTCGAGTCTTCTTACTGTAGTGCAAGTTGAGAAGGAAACAATGTCCAGAATGGGATATTATGAAATCGTTGCTGTTAAAATGGACTTCATTTGGCGTGCTGGGGTTATTTGAGACACTATATGTGTTTGTTAGCTGGACACCTACAGAGAAGAATCTTGTGCAGGTAGTGATGGACTGAAAGTTTCTCTGGGATGGCAGTTTGGTGAAAAGGTGATTTCCTGAGTGGGTGGAATCAGCAGCGATCTTTCCATCTCTCCTCTTTGGCCTTGTGATGAACAGGTTTTTTAGTGATTGGAGCTGACAGCTGATGATCCTCCCAGCTGAGAGAACCACTCGTTTCAACCAGTTCCCGGAGAGGGTGGAGGCAGCAGGAAACTGGATTGTGATTGAGGATGTCAAAACACTCTAAAGGAGGGCAGAGTAGGCGTTCACCATGATATGCCAGGAAATGTTGAGCTTCCTGAGTTGATGTAAGAAAAATAGACCATTCTGGCCTTTATTTGTAACACAGGGGACTTGCATCTCCCACTACAATGTATTGGTGATGGTTGTCCCTAGGAAGTTGAATGACTCCACTACTGACACTAATTTGCCATTCATTTCCAGTGAGATGCATCAGGGGAAGTCAATTCTCAACACATTTGGTTGCTTTAAGTTGTAGGTTATTCCTGGCACATCCTATCATGATAGGATGACTTGACTGTGCTGACCATGAGTCCCGCTACAGTCGTATCATCTGCAAATTTTCACATTTTGACAGAATTGTCTACAAAGGTAATCATTTCTCTGGAGTGAAAACAGGCCTGCTGAGAGGACACAACCCTGTGAGAAACACGTACTAATAGACACAGGGTCAGATGTTGGGGCTAGGCGTCACATATTGTTTCGTATTTGCCGGAAAGCTGGAAATCCTTTGACAAGTGCAGGGGAGTACAGCTAGCTGAACTAGTTTGCTGTGAAGCAACTCTGGAACCTTAGTGTTAAAGGATGAACTGAAATGTGTGTTGGGGGGAGTCTAGAAATAACTGCAGAAAGAGGAAGAAGTGGACCGATGACATCAACGAGTAAACTGGAAGAAGCTTTATGCTATAAGTGGAGAGAATCGGTCGGATGTTCATCAATGCAAAGACCAGACGATCACACCTGGTCATGGGACTAGTAACAGTGACAGAAACAACCCTGAAACACCATCCTCAGCAAACACAACCGGCCAAAGGTCACATGGTAATGTGGTACACTAGCATTGGGAATCACCAGGGGACCACCTGATATGATCACAGTACCTTGGTGTCAATTTGATCCATATTGAGATTCTGTGAGGTTGTGTTTCTTTAAATATCTGGATTCGATGTTATCGTTTTTTCCCACTTTTTTTTATTTATTTATTTATTTTTTACAATTTTGAACCATGTAAAATAAAGTCAAGGCATATCTGTAATCCTTAAAAGCTTTACTCATGAGCTACATAACTGAAATGAACATGAGTAATTAAATGTAACCTATTCCCTAAAACATTATTTTCCCTCCTCAAAAATCAAGGGCGGCGCCACGGTGTTACAGTGGTTAGCACATCCGCCTCATAGCAAGAAGGCCTGGGTCCGCATGCCGGGTTCAGGCGTTTCATTGTGGAGTTTACATGTTCTCTCCATGCTTGCATGGGTTTCCTTCGGGTACTCCGGTTTCCTCCCAAAGTCCTGCACAGTAGGCTAACTGGCCGTTCCAGATCGCCCTTAGGTGTGAGTGTGAGCGTGAATGGTTTTGTGTGTGTTGGCCCTGCTATGGCCTGGCGAGCTGTCCAGGGTGTACCCCGCCCTCGCCCAGAGTCGGTTGAGATGGGCGCCAGCCGCCCCATTACCCTAATTAGGACTAAGCTTGGCTTGGCTTAGAAAATGAATGAATGAATGATTAAGTTCAGGTGTTCTAGATTAGGTGCCACTGATTGCGACCTCCTGCAGGTGGAATCTATCTTAGGAATCTAGGCTCTGGAGTTGTCTTTGCTTTTGAATATTGTGTGTATCATCATGCAAAGATTTAAGAGCTCTCTTAGGAAAGAAAAAGAAAGATTGTGGGTGTCTATGATTCTGGTAAGAACAAGATCCCTAAATTATTTTAAATATTAATTCCACTGTAAGAAAAATCATCTACAAGTGGTGTAGGTTTCAATTGGCTTCCAATTTCCCCAGAAGTGGCTGCCTCAGCAAATACAGCCTGGAAGTAGAGTGGTTGTTTCAAAAACCTCCGAATTTCATCAGAGGGTTTCAAGGCAACTCTTGAAATTGTTGGTGTGAAACGCCTACAAGAAATAATTTTTGTAGGCGTATTTTTGTAATACTGAATTTTGAGGCCAAGCTCATTTTCCTTGTGGTTTTGTTCAAGTAGATCAGCTTTAACTCTGTGCACTCTTGAAATTTTTGCTTGGTCAAATGCACTGTTCAGCCATTATATTAACACCCACTGATTGGTCTCTGACCGGACAGCCCCATACACAGCAGGCTGCACTACACTCTGTGTTCTGACTCCTTTCTGCCTTACCATCATTAACAGTTTCAGCAGATTGTGCTACTGTAGGTGTTCTATGGGAGCAGACCAGACATATCTGCATGCACATGAATGAGCCTTGGGCACCTGTGACACACTTCCAGTTCACTGGTTGTCCTTTTTACGCCACCCTTTTTATACGCACTTACCAGCGTATACTAGGAACACCCCACAAAACCTGCTATTGTGGAGACAGTTCAAGTAAAAGTCACTCAGATTCTTTCGCTTGCTCATTTTTCCTGCTTCCAACACGTCAACTTCAAGGACTGGCGGTTCGATTTCTGCCTGATACATCCCACTCCTTGGCAGGTGCTGCTGTAAGGAGATCATCAACATTATTCAGTTCACCTGTCAGCACTCACGCTGTTCATAATGTTATGGCTGATTGGTCTATGTTGCGAAAATCATTCCATGTTCAGCTGGTGTTACGCGGTTAACCTGCGACAGTGATTTCCTGCACAACACTGCATCAGACTTGTCGTTACATGTTTACCCCGGTAACACCACCTTAATGCTTCATCATCTTGTGTTGCGAGCTCAAAAGCTCGAAGTCTGCGTGGAAGAACATGTTACACAAGCATCAATTTATCATACAACAATGTTGTGCTGAAAATCGTTATAGCAAGTTGACCGTGTAACACCGGCATCATGTAGTTATTTTTTTCATGACAGTCTCAGATGCACCCTCCTATCCTGGACAGCGGTTGGATTTTTAATCCAAACTGGCATTGATGTGTGTGGATTTCTGCTTTCTGGCACCGGGTGTCTGCGTGTTTGTTTAACAGAGTGAGGATTAAATCAGCCTGAACTGTGTATAGACGCTTCTATGCCTGTGTGTTTGCGTCTTCTTGTTTTGGAAAACACAAATTTCTTCATTTATATGAAAATCCTTCACTGATGTATTTTTAAATGCAGCCGTGGATCATTTATAAACCTCTTGGCTACATTGAAGAAATTTCTTGGCCCGAGCCAAGCCTAAAATGTAGACAAAGACAAAATTAATTAATAATTAAATAAATAACATCTAAAAATAATTAAATGGGTTATTGGCATTTTAAACCAGGGGTGTCCATTCTTCTCCGCAGAGGGCCGGTGTGGGTGCAGGTTTTCACTTCAACCAAGCAATAGCCACACCTTCCACCTGTTTCAATCACTGATCTAAAAAAAATAAATAAATAAAAAAAGACTGGGTTGTACATTTGTACAAAAAAAAAGGATTGTAAATTAATGTTTTAATTTTGAAGCCGGGTGGCAGCCATCTTGGTGAGACCACCATGCTTTAAGATCTCAAAATGGAGCCTTTGAAAGCCAACAAAGCTTGAAAATTTTTTTACTGCTGTCGGTCAGAGTACCTTAAATTCATTTAACTTTACCAATAATTTCACTGATAATTGTATTTAATAGAAAAACGCTGTCTAGCTGAAATTTGGCCAAAAAAAAATAAGTTTCATTATCAGCACTATATATAAAGCAGGCCTCACACCAGGGTGGTTCTGACCGAGATTCAGCACAGTTCCATACCATGTTGGACTGCCGTGACATCGTCTTGGCACCGTAATGGTTTTTGCCCCCATAGACCGTGAGATTTTCAGAATGAGTGAAATTTCACAGCGGTTTTCAAAACCGTGTAGCTGCCTTGTAGCCGCGGTGTTGTCACCTTTCACAATCTTTCTGAACTGCATTCAATACAAGCTCATTACAACTTATTAACACGGCGTTTTCACAATTGTTTTGCCACATTTTGTACAAAATGAATGCCCTGAAAACCTCCCCCGTATGAGGCTCTTTTTCCACACTTGGGTCATATTTTGGCGGTTCAGCACGATTTGGAACCGCGCTGAGCTGCCGTCAGAACTGCCTCTGTGTGAGGCCTGCTTAATGTGATACTTTTCTTTTTTCAAATAATGAGCGAGGGGGGGGAACGAGTAAATTGACTTTATTTGAAGTCGAGTGCTGGCAGGCTGAGAAAAAGGTTATTGACCGGATCCACTGGGGGATTACGGACCACACAAGAGCCAATCAGATCACATGTACTGTGGTTACCATATAATAAATCTTGATAATGTTTTTTTTTTTGTTTGGCCACTTTTTTGCCACACTTCTTCTGTTCACTGTTTCCG
>JBCNYH010000003.1:32783772-32796908 GCA_039654325.1 Tandanus tandanus
TAGATAGATAGATAGATAGATAGATAGATAGATAGATAGATAGATAGATAGATAGATAGATCGATCGATCGATCGATACTTTATAAATCCCGAAGGAAAATTCACAAAACAACCACCTTTGTTGCCTCAAACATGAGGTAACTCCAGCCTGCGCCAGCCGGGAATCGAACCCCGTTCACAAGAATGGGAATCTAGCATGATACCACTACACCACTGGTGCATGAAAAAGATAAGGAAAACTTCACAGAGTTTGACATATAGCTATGTTCCTGTTCTGTTCATAACACTTCTGTTTGTCACACGTATTACAAACTAACGAGAAAAAGCTAATTAAGCAATAGTAATTTAGCGGTTAGCATTTCCGACTTACAGCAATAAGGTCCCGGGTTCGATTCTCAGCTTGGGAGTTTCTGTGTGGAGTTTGCTTGTTCTCCCCGTGCTTGCGTGGATTTCCTCCGGGTACTCCCGTTTCCTCTCACAGTCCAAAAACATGCACAGTAGGCTGATTGTCTGTTCCAAATTACCCCTAGGTGAGTGTGAGAGTGAATGGTTGTGCGAGTGTTGGCCCTGCGATGGCCTGGCGAGCTGTTCAGGGTGTACCCCGCCCTCGCCCAGAGTCGGCTGAGATGGGCGCCAGCCTCCCCGCGATTAAGCAGCTTAGAGAATGAATGAATGCTGTAAAACACCCTCCATTTGATATCGGCTATCACAGCTACTTCCGCTCGATACTACAAATTTCACCCATAACATTTTCTGTAGAGTTTCAGGAATACTGTGGATAGGTTACTTTTAAAATAAGTTACTGATGTTTTCTGTTGGTTTAGTATCTAATAGAAAGCCCCTAGCAGTGTTTAATCTATTTCAGACATTTTCATTAAGTTAAACAAGAGTCTAATGAACACAAGCAAAGTTTACAGCTTCTTTCTTCTCATTTTTCAATTTCTCAGCTCTCGAAATTAAATTACTCTGTGTGTACTCAGTGTACTCAGTCATTTCCGTAGTTTTGTGATGAACTATTCTGCCTAACCCTGATCCCTCCATGTAAGTAATCAAGTGAAAGCAACATGAGCCTATCATGAGCCTAAGAGTTGTCTCTCCACCCCCCCCCCCCCAATTTATTGCGCTCTCATCACTAAGTTTCAGACTCTCATAATTCTTACTCTTTTCTTTTTCTTTTTTTTAATTTCCCAGGCTCTCCTCCTGCCAGTAGCACAGGAACGCTGCAGATATTTCTTATAGACGTGAATGACAACACTCCATCACTGGTTCCTAACGACGCTCAGATCTGTGAAAGGTCCAACATGAACTCTGTCAACATCACAGCTGTGGATGCAGACACTGAACCCAACGTCGGTCCCTTCGTCTTCGAGCTGCCTCTTCATCCCTCCATCATTCGCCGCAACTGGACCATCTCCCGAATCAATGGTGAGAAACACACGGCCATTCTGGAAAATGTAATGTATAAAAAAGTCTGGAATCTGTGGTCATTGACAGTATATTTGGTACGGCAGCCTACAAAAGTTATTCCTGCCTTTAAAGCCTTACTTCAAGTCCAAATCCTAAATCTAACCACAGATCATACCATCCTATCCAAAACTACGACCAGTGCCCCGAATTTAACCACTAATCTAACCTCAATCCTCATATTCCGCCCCCAAACTCTAGCACAAATTAACCACATTCACACGCACTGAACCCAAAGCCCTTAATAACTAATCCATACTATGAACCCAAATCTCAATCTCTCCGAGCCCTTTTTTTCAGCTTTAAACCTTTTTCCATAACCAAAATCTCCCAGAATTAACTTAAATTCCAAGATCTACTATAACCACATACCCTAAAGCCAAACCTCTATTCCCAATCCCTAAACATGACCTTAATCCACTTAAAGACCTAATTGCACCCCTAATATCCTTATTTGTACTTGCTTTAGCATATAATCGTAATTCCAACCCCTAAAGTAAATTTCTAACCAAATTTTATCCCGTCTACAGGAAACTACGCGCGTCTCAGCCTAAGGATCCAGTTCCTGGAGTCGGGTGTGTATGAGGTTCCCATTTCTGTGTCAGATTCAGGAAACCCGCCACTCTCAAACCGTTCAGTCGTTAAGGTGAAGGTGTGTCCGTGTGACGAGCATGGCGACTGCACTGCACTCGGCGCTGTAGCAGCGGCCGGCCTGGGCACTGGCGCCATCATCGCCATCCTGATCTGCATCATCATCCTCCTTAGTGAGTAACTGTAGTAAGGTATTTAAATTGGATTGATTTTGGATTGTACAGCACTGGTAAACCCGTGGTAACTGGACTTACTGTGTTCTGAAGAACTTTATCAGGGATCTTCCTCAGTTCTGCGTAAATGGTGGAGAATCTCCAAATATGTAAATATGTGTAATCTACACTGCCCAGCCAAAAAAAAAAAAAAAAAAAAAGGGAGCTTCACCCTAATCTTTTTTTCATCCGCCTTTAGTCTTGATTACAGCGTGTGATCACCATGACATTGTTTTGACAAACTTAAGCAACATCACAACATTTATTTCCATCCAGTGTTTGGGGTCATGTTTCACCGGCATCTTGAATCGATGAGGGGGAAAATCGAACCGCTCCATAAAGTCTCCTCCAGCACATCCCACACACTTTCAATACGGTTAAAGTCAGGACTCTGGGGTGCCAATACATATGTGAAAATGGTTCCTCATGCTCCCTGAACCGCTCTTTCACAATTTAAGCTCCAATTTTATATCCAACCATCAGGCAAGATAAAGTCTCTTGACATTGTGATAACCTGGTCATTCAGTAAATTCAGGTCATCAGCTGAATACATTTTATTGCGACATTAATGTTGCTGAGCCTCGACCTGACCAACTGGAGCACAAATGCCATGCCAGTCATGTGCTATAATTAAGGCTAAATGTGGTTCTACAAAATATTAGGCCATGCAACCTTTTTTTTTTTTGACCGGTAGTGTTGATGGAGTTACCAGTCCCTTTATAAATTCAAAGTGGTGTAATTTTCAGGTTTTGTATAACCAAAATTCAGTGTAGATGATTTCCCTGGTCACGTTTCTGTGGCCTATTTATGAGTAATTGAGCAGAAAAATTGCCAATCTCTGCTTAACTGCAGACCTACAGACCTACCACAAGAATCTTATGTATCTTGAATGTCCTGCATTGTGGGGACAACCTACTGGAGGTGGTCAGGAAGACAAGTCAGAACTGATTTTTATTTCTTTTTTCTGCAATTCTGAGTCCTGATCTTATTTTCTGAACAGAAATAACAAACCAAGTGCAATCCTTGCTGCTAAGATACAACACTGGGTTTAACGACATCAGATACCAAGCCACAGTATCCCAGCTCATACCTAGACTCTAACTTATACTAGAGGCTTTGTGAACCATTTTGGGGAAGCTTTCTGTAGAAAACCATCCAAATAGCGAGCCTTTCATTCCTATCTGTATTTGTATCTGTTTAAAATACACATCCTCTGTTTATCTGAAGAATATCTTTGTATTCAGTTACATCCCCAGTCCAAAACCAATGTTAAAGCAAACTGTTTTCAGAGGACATTTAAGTTTAAAAGCTTTGACTAAAAAATACAAAGTGTATATCCTCTTACTTCAGAAAATACTCTCTCTAACAAAAACGCCAGAGGCTAAACAGTAAATCAGCGAGTCCCGGCATGAAACACAACCTGGAGAAACCATTATTTCTTTGTCCCTTGTTGTTTTTAATAACACACCTACTCTAAAACTGAATTGCATTTCTTCTGCACTCCAGTTCATGGTATAACTAACTGTAGCTGAACCTCACTCATACCTCACAGGTTGTTTTTTCACCCTGGGGTTAAAACTGTGCAACTCCAAACAAACACAAGGCCAGACGTTCTTTTTGGCCCAAGGCATGCAGTGCTGAAAATTTTGGCAGGTGGTGAAGAGGTGAGAGATTTCCTCTCTTCCGTACATAGGAGAGCTACTCTTCTGGACATATTTATAAAACATTTACATAGCACTGGCTAGAACATCAGGTCCATCTCCAAGGGGAAGGTATTTCTATATGGGAATGAATTTTGTGTGCGAAGTATACACGGCACTGAAGTCTGGGGTTCCATAAAATATTTTGTAATATTGTAGCTGTCATGTATGCATTCGGATAATGGAAAAGTGTAAGTTCTGAACACACAGACGCTCTAAAAATACGGCTACACGCCAGCAAAGACCATCAAATACCAGTGCATACTCTCAAAGTTTAGAAGCAAGAAGTACCCTCCAGGTTTTTACCAAATCTATTTAATATCAACATTCAGCATCAGACCCCAACAAAATATTAAATGCGAAAGCAAGCCCAACTTATTTTCCCCCCAATATTAGCATTTTGTGTTAGATACCATCGTATTCAATCAGCATTATCCAAAAAACATCAACACTAATGATTAAACACCAACATTTCCATCAAACACTTAAACACAATAACTACAGTAAATATCAACAATATCTTTTAAACACATTTTTATTTTTTTAATTTATTTTTTTAATAAAAAAACATAAGACTCTAATATCGGCTACAAAAACACTACCAGTGACCAATATTCTTCAATACATACTACCACTCACCAGCAAATACCAACACGGACAAACACCATTATTCATCAGATACCAATATTTCTCTTATATGTGACCCGTTCCAGCATAATAGGGATTAAGTATGAAATGTGAGATACTGAGATATTGATATATTTGGAAAGAGAATTGAATCTGCTTTAGAATGAGGGATAATAGATTATAGCATGAAAATGGACTGAGTTACATCACTTTGTATGTCGCTAATCAGGAAATGCTTATCAGGAAACCGCATCTGAAACATCCATACAATAAATGAATCCGGCTCTCGACCAATCAGAGCCATCGTACTAGCGTCTTCCTAGCAAAAGATGATTTACACCGAGTCATGTCTGTTTTGAGGTTTCTCATTGGTTTACCGCTGTATGTTTCGCGGAATCCTTCTGGGAATCCGTAAGTAGGTAGAGTATTCTGGGACTAAATATGGATATATTGGTGTTTGGGCATCTGTTTTTTAGGATTTCATTTTTGTTATTAGTTTCAAATGTTTGTTGTTTTGTTTTGTTTTTTATTACTGCTCGAGTCAGTCATACATAACAGCCAATCAGCATCAACTCAGTGACCTGACAGCTTTTTTTGGGTTTCCTGTCACATTCCATATTCCATGACTCTGGTGCTTAACTCGACTAAACACCAACGTTTACCCTCTTTACACCAACATTAGGTATCAGTATATTCATAACCAATAAGCTTGATTCAAAAGCACAAATCAACACCAGCAAATTCCAACAAAGACTTTTTAATACCAACTTTCGCATCAACATGAGTTCAAACTGAACGTCATCATTTATCATTTAAATGTTGATTCTCACTTTGGTGGAACACATTAAAGATATTTTTTTTTATTCCATATGAGACAGCACTTTGACTATTAAACAAAAGTCATGAGAAGGTCGCATGACAATTCTATGACTGATTTGCGAGTAAATTGCGATCGGTTTGCGGATGGTTTTTTTTGGGGGGGGCGAATCTCCCGTCGTAAATCAGTCGCGTTTTGTTCGCTTTTTGTTCTCAAACCATTCGTTTTTATTTGCGCATTATTAGCATTTACAAAATGTGAATAAAATACGAACGATTACAAAATACACGGAATATGGCGGATGCCAGCAACTCTCACTTTCCTCGGTGGAAGTCTCCAACTTGTCGTTTTTCCTTGCGAACGAAAAAACTAATAATTTGCGAGCAAAACGACATCTCTGCGACCTTCTCGCGACACGTGCGGACTGTTTGAGGAGAGTTTGAGACTACTCAGGGCCTGGTTTTGCGACATTCATGGAAATTGCAAACATTTTTGAATTTTTTTGCAATGAGTTCACAAACCAGGCGACCGAAATTCGACGCCGCGGACGTCGCGAGACAAATTTTTTGAACATTTTGAGAATGAAAAGCGACAGCCACAAATTGACATTTGCGTCAGTCGCTTTTCTATCACACCTCTAGTGTAATCACCCCCTACTATTTTCCTTTCTACACATATGTAATATAACAATATACAGTATAATCATTTAATTTGGTGTGAAACTCAAGGTTTGTAGTTTCTCTCAAGGTTTCCTCCTCATGCCGTCCCAGGAACTGCCACCTTTGGAATTTTCCTCAAAGACCTAGATCAGCATTTGCATTCCTCTAAAGCAGTGTTTACAGTACTTTGTCTACAATGTCTCTAAATTATTTATTTCATTTATTTATTTTTTGCCCTGGCCCTGTGTGATTTCTGCACTGCAGGCATGGTTTTGCTCTTTGTAGTATGGATGAAGAGGAAAGAGAAAGAACGGCAGACCAAACAGCTGCTGATTGACCCTGAGGATGATGTCAGAGACAATATCCTCAAATATGATGAGGAAGGAGGAGGAGAGGAAGACCAGGTGACTGGAGCTCTGATTCTAGAAATACACTTAATCCCATAGTTATGGCTGTGTGGATCTTGTTGTCCTGTGTATTCACTTCACAGTTTTATTAGCCTGTAAGCCGCAAAATACATTGCCTTTCCTTATTTATAACACTATCCGAAACAGATTGGGTAGCTAAGCATTTAATGACCAACACTGCTAGAAAACGGCTAGTTTATTTTGAGGTCATTAAGTGCTAAAATCCTCACTTGCTTCACATATGGTATTTAGCCATATAAAACCATTCCTTCCACCCCACCTGGCCTGAGGGAAGGAGCGAGTCCCGTCTGATTTTAGCTGCAGATGTTCTTGCTATACACTACTTGTGTCTTAATTACAGTTGTTGGCTGACGTGACTATATAAGCTTTGGTGCATGTCTTGCTAGCATCGTGTATGGTTTGTCTTTAGCATATCTCTGTGCTAATCTGCAGGACTATGACCTGAGTCAGCTGCAGCAGCCCGACTCGCTGGAGCACATCATGGGAAAACCCCAGGGTGTTCGACGGGTGGATGAGAGGCCTGTGGTGCCCGAGTCTCAGTACCCGCTACGGCCCATGGTGCCTCACCCTGGTGATATTGGAGATTTCATCAATGAGGTACACTGACTAAACTAGTTCCTAAACCCCTAATCAAAAGAATGAAATGTAAATCAGAGAGATGATGGAGTCATGAGCACTTACCTTTGAAACAGCATTGATTCACCTTCATAAACCTTTCAGAACATGAAGAGTTTACATCTTTAAACCAAGCTTATGATAATTTGTAATACTTAAAGAAGGTACTATGGCTCCCGAGTGGCACATCGACAAGGTGCGCTACTATCAACCTGGGGATCACTGGTTCGAACCCGGATTGATGCCACAGCCATCCGTGACCGGGAGTCCATGGGAGCTAATTGGCCGAGCTCTCCCGGCATACACTCACTTCCCTGTCACTCACAGCGATCACCATCCAATCATAGGTGACTGTGAGCTCATTCGTACGAGGGGGCGGACAGCGCTTTCCCTCCGAGTGTGCTAGGCAAAATACGCATGCGCGGCAGTTCGTAAAGAGGCGGGTGGCAGCATCACATGTCACGGAGGGGGCATGTGCACGCTTACACCCCTCTCGGGTTGGTGGTGGTCGTGTGATAGGGAAGGTAATACGTGATGGGTGGGAATTGGAAAAAACAAAAAAAAACAAAGAAGATACTATGATTATCTGGCCTGTCTTAATACCTGGCCTTCAGTGGTACTGGTGGTGCTGGAGGCATTATATTTTCGCCCTGTGTGTGCGTCCGTGTGTCTGTCCGTTGACCCTGGTTATCAGCTTTGCCTGTTTTTGTTCATACAAACTTTTTATAACTCAGTACCTTTACATCATTATAGTTTGCTATTGTTTATGTTCCAGTGTTGCAGTCCATCTAATTCCTGAGTAATTTCTAAAACCTAGCTTTAGGGGCTTGCAGTGTGGTATCACACTCATGGTCCTTTGCCTTGGAGACTTCCATAACAAAGCTTGATTTCCATGGTTATACGGACATTTTGCTTTAATATTGTGAGTGATGTACTACCTCCCCGGGACTTCGGGAAAAAAAAAAAAAAAAACTGATTTCAGACTGATTTATGGCTTCTACAGGAGCGCATACCACCATTTAGCAATTTCAGTCTTGGAAGGTTTATACATCATTGCTAATAATCACATTCACTACAGCTATCACAAATCACATTTTGCTTCCAGAACCTCACTTTTTATCTCTGTGCCTGTGAAAAAGATTTGGCCAAATGTATTTATGCAGCTGGATCCTTTTTATTGGTCAACCACTGTTTCTGGGTCTCAAACCTACAATCCAACAATTTTATTCAACTAATCAATCAATCTGATCACTTTAATTCTGAATAATGATGACATCCAGATTAGAAATGCTGTTACTGGAGGAAAATGCTGCTGATTTTTGATCGTTGCTGTTATTTACCGCAGGGTCTGAGAGCGGCGGACAATGACCCGACAGCCCCACCGTACGATTCGCTGCTCGTCTTTGATTACGAGGGCAGTGGATCCACAGCCGGGTCGGTCAGCTCACTCAACACGTCCAGCAGTGGAGAGCAAGACTACGACTACCTCAACGACTGGGGACCACGTTTCAAAAAACTCGCCGACATGTACGGGGGTGGAGACGACTAGATCGGAAAGGGGCAGTTCCTCAAAAAGCTCCTTACCACGTCACCTGACCTGCGGCGACGACCAATCATGGGCCTCTCTCTCTCTTACTCTCTGAAAAACACACCCATTTACCAGTCGCTTGGCCAGCTCCAGAGAGACTTATACAGAGAGAGACAGCGATATAGTGGACCTGCTTTTCCTTTAATTATGTTTTTATCATTTTCTTGTTTTGTTTTGTTCTTTTTAATTAGTAGTCAAGCTGTATTCATGCTTTGTGCTCTTTTTTTTTATTTTTTTTTATTTTTATTTTTTTGATGAATCCTGCATTTTGGTCGATGCAGCCATCTGCAGGCAAAAACTTCCTAGTATTGAGACAGCGCATAAAAAAAGAAAAACGCGAACAAAAAAAAATGACAAGGTAGGCATTCTACTCTTCAAAATGGTCTGAACAAGCCATTCTTTTCCTTTCTCTGAACTTGAATTCTTTCGAGAAGAGGAGCACTGTCGTCGTTGTCGCCGTTGTCGTTATCGTTGTTTAAGAAGTGCCTTTAGTGGTGCGTAGTTCTTGGATTTTTCTCAGGATTGGTCTTCTGTCCAGACCTACACCTGACATCAACACACACTTCTACAGCTGACTGGCCATATTCCACTTCCTCATCATTCTCCTGCAAGAACGTTGAGGCTTTTGGCTTTGTAGCTCAGCTCCACGACAGGAAGCTCACATGCATTAAACAATGTGTGTAAGGTTTGCGTCACTGAATAGTACACAGTACATCAGATATTTACCTTTCGACAAAATACATTAGACCGCACAGCTTCACACGATGCTGAGGAGACCGTCACACAGAGCTCGACAGAAACATAACTATCCAACCATGAGGTTTAATCAAGATCTAGTCCAATTTCAGTATTACCAACAATTGCTGATTTGACATACGGCAATAATATTAGCATGATTTTTAAATTTCATTACCCTGCAAGAGGCTGTCTGGGTAGGGAATGTTTTTGGGCAGCATTTGTGCTCCTGAGCTAAAGATTATCCCATTAGGAAAGCAGGACATGGACAGTTTCTAAGGTTTCTTCTTCCTGGATAGGTTAAATCACAGAATCATAAGTGGCAGCAAAGCTCAACGAAGGAAGGATTATTTTAAAACCGTGCACAGAAATGTCCCTCAGAAATGCTGCCTAGTAAAAAGAGTGAAATGTAAACATTATTACAGCATTAAGTTGTAAACCGTTATCGTTGTTATTGTGATATGACCATGTAAACCCTTAAGGTTAGGGTTTCATTTCCATCGTTGCTCCCGAGGCCCTGTCCGCAGGTATAATTTTCTCTTTGTTTTGGCTTCCTGTTAACATGAAAACGGCATTTCAGTCATTGAAAACAAAGCCTTCGAATAGCTTCTCCATTTTTGTTGTGATGAGGGAAACACTGGTCATGCAGATGCGGAGATGTTTTAAAAATCAGGGGTAAAAACTGAATCTGAGGGCACTTTCACACCTGCAGCTTGTTTGCTCTGGTGCGAATCAGTCGGGGACTTTGTATTGCTTTGTGTTGCGTTTTCCCCTGGGTTTGGTTTCTTGTCTCACAGTGAACAATCCAGGCGAACCAAAATGCATCACTAGAAACCACCTGAAAACATTCACTCCACTTATTGGTTAAATGTGTCTGAGGCAGGATCTCCCGAGTGGCGCAACCGCAATTCGATTTCGAATCCAGGTTGATGCACACAGCCATCTGCAGCTGGAAGTCCATGGGATCTAATTGGCCAAACTTTCGCGGGAGGGAGGGAGGGAGGTAAGGCATACGCTCAGTTTCCTGTCAGTCACCAGCCAATCACGGGCGTCCGAGTGCTTCCCCTGAATATGCATACACTAGCAGTGCGGGTGGCTACATCACATCTTGAGGAGGGGGCGTGTGCTTGCATATGCCCCCCTCATGTTGGTGGTGGACGCGTGATAAGGAGACGTGATGGCTGTGAATTGGTAACTGCTAAATTGGGGGTTGGGGGGAATCAGGGGGAATCCAAAGGGAGGAAATATACTCTGCAGAACAATTGAGGTGATGTTAAGCTTGTACAACAACATGCCAACTGTCAACATGTTATACTGAGGATGTGTTTGGTGTGCGTGGTATATCCTAGAATGCTTAGTAACCCTGACTACAGGAGCCGTTTAGCTCAGAATTGCGGCGTGTACCTGGTAGGTCGGCTCGAGGTCAAATCATATTCCCACCACAAACAAATTGCTTTGGAGTTCAAACCGAGACCACCTCCTCTAAAGAGTGTTAGGTATAAGGGTCTGATTAGTGCTCACAGCTACCCAAACAATCCATATCAAATGGGATAACAAACGAACGGTTCAGGTCTCATGGACTGTAAAGTGCAGGGGTGAAAATAGCAACAAGCTCTTTAAAGATGCACTTACATGTTTTTTCTTTATCCTTAAAATAAATAAAACCAAATTACATATGGCACCACAACATTATTATTATTATTATTATTTATTTTTATTTTTATTTTGCTATACTGTATTAATCCCGCAAGGGAAGTTATTACCTCTGCATTTAACCCATCCAAAGTGAGCACACACACACACACACACACACACACACACACACACACACACTTAAACAGTGAGCACACACACACTCAGAGCAGTGGGCTACCACACACATTGTGGCGCCCGGAGAGCAGTTGGGGGTTCGGTGGAGGAAGGGAAGGTGCACCCCCCCCCAGTTCGGGAATCAAACCAGCGACCTTGAGGTCCCAAACCCTCTTCTCTAACCATTAGGCCACGGCTGCCCCCGCAGCCCCTCGCTCGCTGTAAGGCATGGGCCAATAGTTCCTGTATTCCCAGTTTCTGAGGCAAAAAGGTTTTGTTTTAATGAGTGTTCATCCATCACATCAGCAAAACAGACTCACCCTCTGTGTATCACTGCACTGTTGAGTAGTTTATAGATATTTGGCACATTTATAATTAAATAATTTGGGCGTTTGAAGCAAACGTGCACTCGTTCCTGCAGAATCTCCATCTTTTGAACGTATTCACAATAAAATATTCTGTATAGATAATAAATGTAGTTTGATGTTTGATGTTTCACACTATGCTGGTGTTCTAATTATGCCGAAACTCTCATCAGGGGCACGAAAGAAAGAAAGAAAAAAAAAAAAAAACGAGCTCAGAACGTTATTCAAGTTCCTCATAATATTACCCTGAGCTTGTTAAGATTCAATGATTAAATGTGAGATAGGGATAAAAGGTAAGAAGCTTAAAAAATGTCAAATCTCATTTATATTAAAGTAAATGTGTTTACTTATTTTGCATACGTATAGTATGAGGAGAGCGTTTAATAATTAGTAATAATTGGTGGCGTAAAATACAATTCAGTATCAAAATGAAAGGCTAAAAAATAAATAAATCCTGATTATATATCTACAATTTACCCAAAAGCCTTTGAGGTCTCTGGTTCAGAGTAAATTACTTATAGTGTTCATATAAAGCAGCATCCCGTGGGTAACCGTAAAGAAAGTTCTGGGTCATATTAAAATGTACAGTCCAATTAACTTGAACAGTAATTATGCACAATCCAAACTGGCTTAGAAAAGTAAGGAACTATGAAGGTAACTAGTGTTTGAACCTGGGAGTATAGGAACGTCAAAAACGAACCTGGAATTTACAGTAGAAATACACAGTAATGGTGAAGGGTGTCATCAAGAACATTATACAGGAAATGATATTAGTCAGAGAACGTGATCAAGGCAGTGCAGTAGAGAGGAAACCCAGGAAACAGGAAGTTAATTAGGAAGTGGATCACTCATGGTGGAAACTGACTGAGGCTGCGTTCGCATTTGGCTTTATTCTCTCTCTCTCTCTCTCTCTCTCTCTCTCTCTCTCTCTCTCTCTCTTTTTATAACAATAAAAGTGCTGGTCGAATCTGGAAAATGCACCTCATCAACAACAGCAACACTCTCAGTAATCTTAGCTAGGATTAGCTAGCTAACTCCCCAAACCTGCTCAGTAGATAAGATTTATAATTATCAGTGGGGTTAGGAATCCCAGGGAACAACCAATATGATATCAGGATACCTAGGTTCCGGTTCAGTTTGTGTCGCGGTTCTGTAAGTATCGCGTTTCTATAAATATCCCGACTCGACGTCACAATTCTTCCGCTTTTTTTTGTTACAAATTTAAAATTTTGAATCCTGTAATAAAACGTTGGTTCATACCTCTGAATCTACAAACCTTTAAATCTTATCAATAAACTGCATTGAATATCAGACCTGAATGCAAACTACTCCTTAAAACAGAATTTTATTCCTCCTCACAAACCAAGGATATCATTTAAAGGTACACTTTGGAATATTTAATGCCGTCTGTTGGTAAGGTTCCAGATTGCAACCAACTGAAGTTTTATTTGTGGGGGGGGGGGGGGGAGGGGGGGGGGGGGGGGGGGGGGGAGGGGGGGGAGGGGGGGGGGGGGAGGGGGGGGGGG
>JBCNYH010000003.1:32834775-32872275 GCA_039654325.1 Tandanus tandanus
AGAGAGAGAGAGAGAGAGAGAGAGAGAGAGAGAGAGAGAGAGAGAGAGAGAGAGAGAGAGAGAGAGAGAGACTGAGACTTTTGGTGACGACAATGCAGCACAGGTGTGCAGGTGCGAACGAGGGGGCGTGGCTTAACTGGCAGGTCCAAGCCTTATAAATACGGCGGCGCGTTTCTTGTCGCCTCTCTGCGTTCAGTGGATGTAAAAGACAGCGTTGTTTTAGATTTAATAATAATCTGCGTGTTCAGGAAGGCGGGTCTCTTTATAAAAGCTCTCTAAGCCGAACATGAGCACCGGCACGCCGTACATCGGCAGTAAGATCAGCCTCATCTCCAAGGCTCTGATCCGCTATGAGGGCATTTTATACACCATCGACACCGACAGCTCCACGGTGGCTCTGGCCAAAGGTGGGTGGGGCTGCACTCAGCCGGCTCGGGTCGGAGGTTCGCTCCGGGTTTCTGTGAGATGTGGTGGTTTGGGGGTCTGTACTTTATTAATTCGGAAGTGATCCCTTCCAGAGCAAGGTGCAGGAGGTCTGCGTGCTCACGTGACCCACCCCACCTTCCGTGATCTGAATTAATTGCTTTAATTGGTGGCATCAGGTGTGTTTTCTGAACCAGAGTGAGGAATTCACGCTCTATAAAGTGCCACATGTTCCTGTCTTAATTATTTTACGTTTCTTTCAAAATAAAATCTGCAGGGGTTTTGTTGTTGTTGTGAAATATGGCATTTGGGGAAAGTGTGATCCATTAAGGCCTTCAGGAAAAAAAGGTGGGTGGGTAAGATTGTGGATTTGCATAACAACTTTCTCTTGCTTTAAATATTGAGGCTGTGTGATATGAGAGTTTGTGAATGTATATGTAGTTGTTCTGGGTGTAGTGGTTACTGGATCCAGTGTGGGGCTCGAGGGTGATGATCGAGAGGCCGTGGGTTTGAATCCCCGTTAGACCCCCACCGTGCTAAGACAAATACGCCTCCTTCCAGGAGGAGTTGAACTCCTAGTTACTTGACGCTACAGAAACCGGGAATAAACGCTGGCCTGATGAGCCTTGAGGTTTTGGGCTTGGGTGTAAAAAGCCCAACAGACTTCACCGACCTACCAAATGATCTGACGTTAAGTGTGAAAGGCATCAAGGACTGTTTGAAACTGATCGAGTTCTTGTTTCCTGGGTTCTTGCATGCCTTCAAATTTTACCCAGAGCATTTTTTAACGACTTTACCAGAATGTTTGTGACTCTGCCGGTTACCTATAAATCTGTGCGGCAGCTCCCTCAAGCACTCTTTGCTGTTGCAGACAAAGAGTCCCTGAAATGTGAATGTGTATAGGTTTGGCCCCCCTTGCATTTTTTGGTGTGACTGAAATAAGTTATACTAACTTTTAATCCTTTGACTGTTACGGAATTTTGATTAGTGAGGCATCTGTTCGCCAGTTCGCTGGTTTATCTTGAAGTTTCTTTAAAGTGTGTTCTGACTTGACTCATCAGTTAGATCATTTGGCACGGAGGGACGACCGACAGACCGACCCGTACGGCCACGGGATGAAGTTTTTGATTACATTATCTTCAGAGGGAGTGACATCAAAGACATTACTGTCTGCGAGCCACCAAAGCTACATCACAGCCTGCCTCAGGATCCTGCAATCGTTCAGGTAGGATTTAATCACCTTTTTATGTTTTTTGGTTTTTGATGAGCCTTTCCTTTCCATGGTTTCCTTACTGCCTCCTCTTTCCTGTCTTTTAGTCGTCTGTGGGCAGTTCATCTTTACCGTATGGCCCTCAGGGAGGTTACAGTCCCTACAGGAGCATGATGCCACTTTATAACCCCTGCCTCAACCAGCAGTATGCTGCTGCACTCAGCCTTGGTGATGAAATGATGGATTTTATTTATATAGAAGCTTTTGTTGGGTTTTTATAGTGCAGTTTGGTGTTTTATTCCACAAAATCAAGCATTGCAATTAGTATAGTATGATGTGAAGATGAACAGTAGTTGCACAAAGTGTATGTGTGCAGTAATTAAGGAATAAAGCTTGTGGGCAACACTCGCTTGAGTTAAATTGCTATTATAGCAACTATGAAGTCATTTCTCTAACAGGATTTTGAATTTCCAAGTTGAAGTCCAAATGTAGCTTATGTTGCAGTGAAATGGCAAAATAAGCGCAGGAGTTTATTTACAAATATATATTTGTGTGTGTGAGAGGCGCACGCACATGGCAGCAATATGTAAAACTCTGCAGGTTGGCTGTTCCAGGGTGGTAAATTTTGTTCCCTTTTTTTTTCTTTTCTTCTGTAGTGCCTGTAGTGGGACATTGACAGTCGGACACAGTTTGTCCAAAAATTGTCCAATTAAGTGGTCTGCTCATTACGTGGGTCATCCCAGCTTTATGGTATCTATAAAGCTCAGACTCCTTTGCTATCTCAACAATGGGGCGTATTTATTTATTTTTTGCGTTTGCCGTCCAAGTCACTGACTGGTATCGTTTTTGAACAAACAAGTGTTGGAAGCTATTGTTTTGCAATTGCACTGTTAGCTGCTGTTATAATTAATCTGCACTCATGAACTCCTCAAAATCTAGAATTCAACAAAGCTCTTGCTTTGAGTCTGTAATATAAAATTAGGATTTTAATTGTACTACTGAAGACCAGTTTTTGATTGACAAATTCTCGTTCTGTGACATTTTTAACCCAGGGGCCGGACTGCATGGCCCTCTGAGAAGAGGTCCCATGGTTGAGCAGGCTGTCCAGACAGTGCCTGTTGAAAACCCAGCTCCGAAGAAGGGCTCGGCGTCACAGCAGCAGGGCCGTGAGAGCGGCAGGGCGCAGCGAGGCCGAGGAAGTCCTCAGACGCAGAGGAGCGCCCCGACAAGGAGTAAGAGCTCTGTTTAAGTCATGGGAGCCATGAACCAGAAGCTTCAATGAAAAATTTCAGTGGTCCAGGGTTGTTCAGATATTTATAAGGTGTATGTAAGTCTTGTGTCAGATGCTCCTGTGTTTTAAATTTTTGTGTGAACATGACTGCAGCCCCACTTCTAAAATACTTTAAAAATGGCACTTAAAAAAAAAAAAAAAAAATTAATTAATAAAATACAATTTACACCAAAAGCAACAAGGCTGTTTACCTTGCCTTTCCCTTTACACCAGCTGGGATGACCAGCATGCCGCACAGTTTTAGTATTCAATTGGCCAAAAAGAAATTCATGGTGCGGCGACATTGAACCACTTAATGGTTCTTCACGTTCAAAAGGCTGTCGGTAGGGTTAAGGGCAGGACCGTGCTGCCAGTTCATGTGGGAAAACGTTTCCTAAACGACTTCTACTGTTTGAGTCCCAATTTTATATCTGTGCCGTCAAGGGGGAGAAGTCCATTGTTAGGGTTGCAATGAGCAACTGAAGAAACCATGGTATGGAGACTAAGCTGTAAACAAGGCTAAAGAAAAAGTGCTTTTAAAAAAATAAAAAAATTTGTTTGGCTGAGCAGTGCATTTACAAACCTTTCACATTGCAACAACTGGGACGTCTAGCATGCAGGAAATTATTTCAAGCATTTGCTTAGAAATTCAACCTGCTCATCTCTATAGTTGAGTTCTTGAGGTGTGCAGCATGAACATCCGTCATCCTTTTTCAGAATACCTGCAAATGTGACTTTCTATCTGGTGCATCACTGCAAATCTGGTCTCGAATTACATTTGGGAAAGTTTACCTTGTTCATATGTGTATATGGCCTTCAAATAGTTAGTCATTGTTCGTTTTTTTTTTTTTTTTTTTTCTTTTTTTTTTTTCTTCTTGGTCTTGATAGTTTATTCTTCAAGTTTTAGGACAGTCGTAACAAGCATTTCACTACATATTGTACTGTGTAATTTATTTTTTATTTTTATTATTTTATTTTTTTATTTTTTTTTTATGTGACAAATAAATTAGAATTTTAGACCATCTGTGCGGATATCAGGCCGTGAGGAGGTGTCCATGATGAACCCAAAGTTTTCCAAAATTATGTTGGGAGACAGTTTCCCTATGTATCAAGCGCTAAACTTTAATGTAAGGTGAAATTATGACTGGTGTAATGAGATTTTGGTCCTACAAGATTTTAAATTACTTGAAGGATATTTGTGAGAGGCGGTAGCTATTAGATGGTCGTACACGTGAAGCTTTACTACTAAACTCTACTCTGGAGCTGTTCTCTCCCATTTTTTTCGGGTGTATACATTGAAGTGTTTTGTTTTTTCGTTTATGAAGATGCTGGGCAAGGAGATGTACAAGGGCAAAATCAAACTAATGATGAGAGCAGACCACAGCAGAGAAGGAGGCAAGGTATCTTCCAAAACATGAAGGCTTTGAGTCTTGGGGTGTGAGGTGCATGTGACATGATTTGAAATCCAAAACCCAAGAACTTTTCACTGACTTGAAATGGTAGCTTTGTGTAACATGTGATTTTTAGGTTTGGGGTTTTTTTTATGGGTTAAAGAGGGTTTATTTTTTTTGAGGTTTTGATGGCCAAGTATCCTATTTTCCTGCAGGCAATCGCCGATACCGGAATCGCAACAGAGGTCAGATTATCGTAACCAGCGCGAAGCCAACTACCCTCCAGTTTGAGTCTGATTTTGATTTTGAAACTGCGAACGCACAGTTCAACAAAGATGAACTCATCAAGGAGGTTCAAGGGAACTCTGAAGTGAAAGGTTAATGGAGCAGCTGTTTAGAGTGGTTTGCAGCTTGATTCTTTGCTTTTGTTAATTTTTTTTTATACTTACAGATAAAGAGGAGAAAGAGAAATCAGACTCGGGAGTAGAGACTCAGAACAGTGAGGGCGCAGCGGATGAGGAACCGTTGGGCCCAAAGTGTTTTTACAACAAGGCCAAAAGCTTCTTTGACAACATCTCTTCTGAACTCAAATCAAAGTATTTCATACCAATTTTTATTTTGCTATACTGTATTAATCCCACAAGGAAAATTATTGCCTGTGCATTTAACCCATCCAAAGTGAGCACACACACACACGTAAACAGTGAGCGCACACACACTGGGGCACCCAGAGAGCAGTTGGGGGTTAGGTACCTTGCTCAAGGGCACTTCAGCCATGAAGGTGGAGGAAGGGAAGGTGCAGCTCACTCCCCCACCGCCACACATTTTTCCTGCTGCTTTTGGGAATCGAACCAGCGACCTTCTGGTCCCAAAGCCGCTTCTCTAACCATTGGGCTACGGCTGCCCAGTTTTGTGACCGTAATATTTATTACACCACTGTTCATTCCCATTTGGCATCTTGAACTCTGAACACCTGAGAAATGGGTTGGTTTTGCTTGATCCCATTTTGCCTGGATATGGTAATCAGTGTCAATGATCATATGCATGTTGAATAATAGAGGGGCCTTTTCTCCTTTCCTTGTATATGTTAAGATTTGTTTAGTGTATTTAGTGTTTAGCGCGAAGTATCTTTGTGTTTGAAGTACAATATTTAAATATAACCATGGTTTCAGACGTACGACATGGGCAGAGGAGCGCAAGCTGAATGTGGAGACTTTTGGCGTTCCTGGTCGCTTCCTGAGAGGTCGTGGGTTTCGTGGTGGGTACAGAGGGAGGAGAGGAAGAGGGATTAATCAGCGTGCATCTGCTCAACCAGCTGTTGTGAGTGGGAGAGTGTGATCGGTAAGTAAGGGGAAATGCAGCAGTTGAGTCCCTTTTTTTTTTTTTTTTTTATCCCTTCCCCAGAATTTGCTGTTTATCCTAAATAAGGCACCTTATTATTATTATTATTAGTATTATTATTATTATTATTATTAAACCCCTGTAAAGCTCAGGAGTATGAAGTGTAGCATTGTGTGTACATGCTGCTGATGAAACTTTTAGTGGGTGCAACAACCGTAAAAGAAACCAAGTGTCCAATTTAATAAACAGCATGTAATACTTCATATTTTCTATGACCCCTGGCAACAATTGTGGACTCTCTACACTGGTTTTTTTTTACTATGTAATCACAGATATGAGAAACATTTTAAGAAATTAAGTAATATTTAAATGAATTTTTTTCCCCAGATTAATAGAGAAATGCATGGAATCCAAACTCGATTTGTTTCCCTCAGGCTTGAATTCTTTGAGGCATGGACCTCACTAATGAGAAACAAGACAAGTTCCAGTGTCACCTTGATAAATAACTGCACATTTTCCATGTAATCATTCACGCTCCATTATTGTTTTTAGCCAATTATAATTATACCCCTGCCAAGTTTCAAAGAATCACCCAGTGTGCCCTGCTTGCTGGATTTTTGAACTTTACACAGTTGTAGTATCCCACCTAAATATAACTGCGTGGAGTAAAAAAAGAAAAAAAAAACCCAGGTCCAGTGGGTCATCCCTGCTTTATGGTATCTATAAAGCTCCAACTCTTTTGCCATCTTGACAATGGGGCATTTTTTTTAATATATATTTAATTTTTTTTTTTTTTGCGTTTGCCGTCCAAGTCACTGACTGGTATCGTTTTTGAACAAAAGTCTTGGAAGCTATTGTTTTGCAATTGCACTGTTAGCTGCTGTTATAATTAATCCGCACTCATGAACTCCTCAAAATCTAGAACTCAACAAAGCTCTTGCGTTGCGTCTAATATAAAATTAGGATTTTAATTGTACTACCGAAGACCAGTTTGTGATTGTCAAAAATTCTCGTTCTGTGACATTTTTAACCCAGGGGCCGGACTGCATGGCCCTCTGAGAAGTAGTCCCATGGTTGAGCAGGAATTATTATTTTTTAATTAATTTTTTTGTTGTTGAAAGGTATTTATAATCCTTTCCATTTTCAGTTAACCATGGTCTTGCTGGGGCAATGTTTCCTTGCAATTTTGGTTGTTTCATAACTTTTACCAGGGCTTAATATTGTTAGAATTGCTGTACTAGAGGAACAGGTCTAGGTGCTCAGTCATGGAGATGAGAACAGTAATTCTAATCAATGTGGGTTGTGGTGAAGTCATTTCCCATAGCAACATGACTTGGAGTCTTTTTCCTTACGTACACTGTGTAACGTGACTGTTTCCTCTTTTGCAGACGTACATTTCCTCAAGTCACCACCAAGTGGCTTTGTAAATACGGAATTTCTTCTCCTTACTTTTCTTTATTAATTTCAAGTTCGGTTATACTCTGGCACTTTAACTGGAAACTGGAATTAAATGAAAGACATTTTTATTTGCTTGTCCAAAGGCAAGGGGTTTTGTTTTTGTTTTGCTTTTGCTGCTTTATCACTAGTGAATGTTTATTAAATGTTTGCACAAGCTTAAATGCACATTAACTTGATCTGTCAACATTTGACTTGAAGTAAAGCACTTTTATTTATACTTTACCATGTATATTGAAATTGTGGAATGTAGATTTGGTGATCCCTGTCAGCCTTTGGCATTTGTTCCCCAAACATTGATTTAAGAGACTGGTTTTGTTGCCTTTATTTTTCTTTTTTTGCGTATGAATTAACTGGGGACTTTGTACAAAAAAAGAACCATTGTTAATAAAATGGAAAATGGCTGAACCTCAAACTTTAGTGCATGAATTTATTGCTGCCTAATATTTTCGCTGATGGCGCCCATCTCTGGTCAGGATGTCGTGGTGGTTGCAGCTTTCTTTTTCTTCTCTGCTTCCTCCTTTTCTTTCTCCAGTGCAGAAACGATCTTCTCCACCTCTTTGGCATCCAAAATCTACAGCACAGTCATGCGATGTTAGAAAGCTTTTGTGTGATGTGTGAAGATGGTTGTTTTGTGGTTACCTAGAACTGACCTTCATAGTTTCACCGTGCTTCATTGTGGCCAGTTCAATGTTTTTTCCACCGTTTTGCACCACCTGAAGGTCAAGGTAAATTGAGAATTAACTTGGTCAACCAATATCATATTTAATAATACAGTTCCTTATGCAAAATGACTACAGGAAAGGTCATTGTGTAAATGGTGAGATTCTCTTAGTAATCAATATTATGCTGGCTCGAGCAGATTTCAATACTTTATGCTTCAGTACCTCAAGAAGGGCTTTGACTGCCAGTTTAAGGACTAATTCATCTGACTCCATGTCCTCCTCTTTGTAGTTCTTCTCCAGGAATTCACGAACAGATTTTGCTGATCTTCCAATCGTGTTGGCCTGCACATTAAAAAAAGCACAATGTTCTTTAGGATCGGTTTAGCTATGCATCAGGTATAGAAGCAGTTCAACTCTGCAACCCAAAAATGTCTCTCTAGTGTAAGCTATCACCGTTTATACTGCAGCACTGAGGAATTCCCAAATTTGACCGTTTACAAGATCTCTCTAGCCAGGGCTCTGATCATACCGACACGGCGAATCACATGGTAAACCTTTAATGGGCTCTAATGTTAATTTTACTACTATAACAGTGACCTGAGGCTTGTATCCTGAAATGCACCATGTGTCACGAAGTTTTCTATAAGATGTTAGCAATTTTGGAAAGAGTCTCCAGTGTCATTGCATTGTCTCATTTCGTTTTCAGAACAGCTTTATCCTTTAATAGGGTCGCAGCGAGGCTGGACCCTATCCCAGCCGGCTCCGGGCGAAGGTGAGGTACACCCTGAACCAGCTCTCTAGCCCGTCGCAGTACCAATACACACAACTGCTCACATGCACACCTGGGGCAGCTGAGGATCTCCGATCAGCCTTCTGTGCGCGTCTTTGGACTGTGGAAGGAAACCGGCGCACGGGAAGAACATGCAAACTCTACACAGAAACTCTCTCACTGGGCACGGGAGCATGAACTGAAGACCTTCTTGCTGTGAAGCGTAAGTGCTAACCACTGTGATGCTTTACTGGATCGTAACAAAGGGTATGACTGTTGCTTACAGTCTTCTGCTCTCTTGGATAAAGTTCACAAATTTCAGTTTCTCTGATTATTTTTATTAATCTTAAGAGACAGACAGAGGCTGGTGAGGAAGTGGCTGTTTATAGCTGCTATATACCAGCTGATTAACTTGTTCCGCACGCAACAATCAGCCGTAATATTAAAACAACCTCCATATTATTGAGTAGGTCCTATGTGTGTTGCCTAACCCATCAAAGCGTGGACTCCAAAGGACCTCTGCGGGTGTGCTGTGGTATCCGCCACCAAGCAGTTTGCATCACATCCTTTTAATTCCTTTAAGTTGCACGGTGGGACCTCCATGGTTTGGACTTGGCACATCTCACCCATGGGGAATTTGGAGGACAATATTCCTAAAACCATTTCTGAACAGTTTCTGCAGTAGGGCAGGATGCATTATCCCACTGAAAAAGGCTACTGCCATTAGGGAACACCAGTGCCATAAAGGGCAGTACTTGGTCTGCAGCTGTGTGTGTGTATGTGTGGTCTGTTATCAAAATTCATTCATTTAATAAAATCGGTTATTGTTCAAATAAGAAAAAGTAGGTATCCTACCTTCCAGGCATGGTATGTTCCAGAAGGGTCAGTCTGATACAGGTTAGGTGTACCATCAATATCAAAGCCCATGATGAGGGAGGAAATCCCAAAAGGCCTCCGACCGTTACTCTGTGTGTAACGCTGCACAAAATACATGTGTGGATGAAATGAGCTCAGCGCACTAGTGTCGATTTATCCATTAAGGGAGAGGTGTTACCTGTTTCATGGTGGAGATGTAGCGGGTGATGTATTCCACAGTCACAGGATCTTCTACGGTCAGACGGTGGCTTTGACACTCCACCCGCGCTCTGTTAATCACAATCCTTGCATCTGCAGTCAGGCCTGGAGATCAGGGGAACCAGGAAAAGTGTAGATATGAATTAAAATAGAAGTTTTACTTAAAGTTATGTTTCACTTGTATTTCCAGTGCCAGGCTGAGCTATTTTACAACAAGCAATTTTGCATCTTTTTGTCTATTTTTCTGCTCCATTTATGTTTTAGATTCTAACCCACTTTGCCAGTAGGTGTGACTGTGAAACCACAACACTATTCTTATCTAGAAGACCCCATTTTACTATGCTTCTTCTCCTGCACTTTTTGAGATACTAACCCCAAACCAATTGCAGCTCGTCTGCTGTGCTTAAACAGACACAAGCATGGGGAGTTCCACACAGACGCACCCTCCCCCCCCCAGGCATGGGGCTCAAACCCCAGGACCTTCTTACTGTGTCAGGCAGACATGCTAACCACAGGCAAGTTCATTTGGTGGCGATAAAATAAAGTTGGATAGTTACTGACCTTTTTAAAGGGTCATGGTTGTTTGAAGAAATATTCTAATGATTGTATTAAACAAGACGTAATCAGTTCATATAGCTTGGTTAGCGAAGGATACTCGACATGAATCGGATTCATACATTGTTATGGGTTTACAACATAATCCCAATCTCTGAAATCTGTTCATCCCAATAAGATTTCCATATTTCAAACCATTTCCATCTGCTCCATATTGGGTTTAAAATTTTTTTTAGACACCTTTTGATTTGCAAGCTGAAAGAGTATTTGCAAATATAGACAAGTATTGTTGTTATTATTAGGCATTCATGGCATATTAAGAAGATTCTCTGAACATTTTAGAACTATTAATACACAAATCTGTTGTGACATTGACCTGACAATCTTTAACCATCATGCTAATATTAATTAGTATCTATTTGGAAGCACTATTGAATTTTACATATAGGATGAAATGTATATTATTTAACTTAAGGACCATAAAGTTTGCATACCAGCAAATGCCATGAAGACATTGTCATCCAGAGCGCAGATTTTCCGCACTGTCCGATCATCCTGAAGCATTGCTGCTGATTTCTTCTCAACTCCAAGCACAACAATGTTTTTGCCTCTGACCCCCACCTGCAAGTTCACAGTACTGATAATCATCTGCACATCGGAGCAGGACGCATTGTACAATACATTTCTTACAAATCTGTTTCTCTTAATAATAATAAATAAAATGTATTTTATGAACATTGAATTCCAATCAGTCATCTTATAAATACAGCTTGTATTAAATAAAAAGTGATTTTACTAATTTGAAGTGAAACTTGTTCGGGTCAGGTTAATAGTTTTAGATCCAGGCTGTTGCATTTAAAAAAAAATTTTTTTTCCGTCTTATTTTGCTTTTATTATTCCAGTTTTCAGGTCTGCAACAGTTCCCGTGTGTGGCACGATTTTTTTTCAATCCCAAGTCATGCTTTCACAGTTAGCTCATTCGGTGTATGTAATCGGCTAACTGGCCTGGCGAGCTGTCCAGGGTGTACCCCGCCCTCGCCCGGAGTCGGCTGAGAAGGGCGCCAGACCCTAATTAGGATTAAGCGCTTCAGAAAATGATGGATGAACATTTGCCAGTGGTGATTAATGTGATGGACGGACAGACAGATCACATCACAGACTGCACATAAAAAAAAACCCCACCAGAATCTTTCTACAATGGCATTATTCTAAAGAACCATTTCTACTGCCTTGATTTTAAATAGTTTCCTGTTGTTGCCTTAAGGCTCATTAATTCATTATTATAGAGTTTAATCCTAACCTGTGAGAGCAGGAAGATTCAGGTCATGTCAGTTCTAACACTGATCTTTATCTGAACACTGAATCCAAGATGACTTGACAAAAAAAAAAATATGATAAAAGTTTTGTGTGCAGTGAAGCCACCTGGCCATAAAAGCTCCAAATGTACTGATTAAGGACTCAATAATAATAATAACCCCATATAGAGCCTTAAATTAAAGTACTAATGCTTGTGCTATTATTTCTGTAAACTGAAGATAATAGCCATGTCTGTGTGTGTGTGTGTGTGTGTGTGTGTGTGTTTCTCATTGTGTGCTGTACTCACTGCAGTTGAACCCTTTTTCACCGCCTCCTGAGCATATTCCACCTGGAACAGGTGTCCGTCTGGAGAAAACACAGTGATGGCCCTGTCGTAGCTCATTCTTATTTCTACTCAAGTTTAAACCCGGATTAACTGAAGAGGTTCGAAGCTCCTTTGCGCTTCTCCTTTTGAAAGTAAAAGTGAAAGTAATGGAACTGAAGAGTAGAGCAGATTCGGCAGCGCCTCCGTGCGGCTCTGGGGAGGAATTGCATTTGCAAGGCTTTGACTGCTGGATGTCATTCATTCATTTTCTGAAGGGGAGGCCGGCGGCCATCTCAGCCGCCTCTGGGCGAGGGCGAGGGCGGGGTGCACCCTGCACAGTGGAGGGCGAAGGAACTCCTGTCACCTTTTTCCCAGGTTTGAATTCATTTCTTCTTTCCTGAAATGGGACGCGTGATATATGGGTGTTTATAAAACATAAATCATTAGTTCATTAACTTATTCATTCATTCATAAATAATTAAATAACAGCAGGCCAACAAACTAATTATAATAGTTTTTATCCTCTTCATCTCATTTTAATTCCCCATTTTATTAGTTATCAGTGACATTATTATATCGTCATTCTTCGAAAGCACGTCGGACCAATCAAAAAGCGCATATTAGGTGTGGGCGTGGCTACGCCTGAGCGCACTCATTGTTACGTGGAGCGGCGGCGCACAAGGCGTGTTGCGCTCGGAAGTGTGCGTAGTGACGTTAGTGAATGAGCTGTAGTGGAGGCGCAGGGGGGAAGCGGGCGGGCGGCAGGGCTGGGTGGACCGTACCAAGAGCAGGTGTCTCCGCCATGTAGACCACGGGGCGGTTTCAGCATCACCATCTCCGACAACACCAATACTGGCCTGCCTGTTTTTATTACGGTTGCCTATATTTTTCTATATTTTTTTGTAATCTAAAAGGGGCGTCTTTTTGGTAATAAAGAAACCTTTTCGGGATTAGACACCCCTGTTTTCTTAATCATAATTACTACCGACCTGTCTGTGTGACAGGCGCTTGAAAGCCCTAGAATAAATAACGGAATAAAATCATTCTCACATTTAGATTGTTTTTTTTTTTCTCCAAAAAAAAAAAAAAGAAATGTCAGTCACTTTTTCATCAACAAGGCCGAGAGGAAAAGGTGAAGTGACCCAACAGACCATACAGAAGGTAAATATACTGCTTTAGGCGATGAAAAGCTTTTTTAAATTATTATTATTATTATTATTATTATTATTTATTTGTTTATTGGGGTGAAAGTGGAGAAGTGAATGGCAACTTGGTCCACACAAAAGTAAGGATTTGTGTTTACTTCTTATACTTATAAACCTAAACATGGCTAATTATCAAACCTCATTCAGGAATCTTTCACGAGCGCTTTTGTATCATATATTGCTTTTATGTAACCATGTAATAATAATAATAATAATAATAATGTTTAGATGCTTATTATCTTATAAGTGCTGGAATGATGACTATACCTTTCACTGAATATCAATCTAGATAATATATAATATAGATGCTATTTAATTAATCGCTCTATAATAATAATATAATAATAATAATGCCTACATATTAATGGATAAAGCCTTGGAGTTGGTGCACACGCACACACACACACACACACACACACACACAGTGTTAGCTTCTCTCCACACCTTTGTTTGCACTGGAAGGTGATGGATGTGCTGCTGTCATTTCAGTGTCACTATAATGGAGGACAGGCTGTTTGCCTTCAATGCATAACCTGTCCCCCCCCCCACCCCCCTTCCATTTTTTTTTTCCCCCAATCGAATAAGTCACATAAGGTCATGATGATGCACTTTTCCAGTGCTTTTGCTCAAAGTAAACATTCAAGCGAATTGAACTGCACATAATGATGTAGTCACATGTAGTCAGTGGTGGTTAAGGCGATGGGTTACTGATCCGAATGTCAGCCGTTGAGCAAAGCCCTTAACCCTCAATTGTTCAGTTGTATAAAACAAATGATAATTGTAAGTCGCTGGATAAGAGTGTCTGCTAAATGCTGTAAATGTAAATAAATGTAAATGTAGTCAGACTTGCACTGGATCTATGAGGATAATGTACAATAAAATGCATGATTATCTACGGTGCACACTTTAATTATGTCATTAAACCACAGTATTGTTACAGAATGCTTTAATAGCATTGTTTTACGTTCCAGAGTGACATCATTTAAAAATATTCTCCAGCGTCGAAATTTTCATCAGGAGTCGTACGTCTTATTGACTGTCGAATTATGTACCATCATTGTTTGTGATTGCCGTGGTACAAGAGGAATTAAAATACTCTCGTATGTGCTGTTGTCCATAGAAAGTAATTCTCTTTAGTGTGGTAACTTCATCACACTATTCTACTGTTGATGATTTTCTTTTTTTTATTCCTTGCAGATGAAATAAAAACGTAAGGAAGGTACTTATATGGAAACATAATTCCTGAATGGAAGGTTATTAATGTTACCTTATGTAGCTTTTTAAACAGTGGTGGGTGAGACCCCGTGAACAGAATGGCACCAAGCCGTGCTAAGGAAAAGAGATCACCCGAATTTAATAAAGGCCTGCGTTCTATTAAAACGTGCTCCGCTTGATGAACTTTCTTGCGTGTGGAAAATAAAAGCAGGCAATAACTCTGCATACATGGGGCTGACGTTGTACTGCAAAGCGTAGAGAAAAGTTACATGATCTCCGTGTTTTCATCAACAACACAGGAACTAATTTGCATGTGAATACATGGCACGGTATACTTTTCTTTCATATACATATATATTCCTGCTTGATGTATGTGGAGGGAAGAGTGTTTAGTTTGTATTTGTGCCTAGTTTTATTTTATTCTGAAGTTCATTAGTTTATATCTGATTTAATACGTGTATATTGTTATTATTGCCATTAACTTGCCTTATACGAATGAAAGGATTCATGTCCTATTCTCGTGATGTCACGCTCTCGCAGGAGTGAAGCAGCAGCTTTTTCAAACTGGCTAATGCAAATTATCAAACACAATTGAGATATTGCACCTTTGAAAATGTAGGTAGAAACCAGCTAATAATGAGAATATACACAGGTTCATGTGTAACAGGAAAGAGTTGAAGGCTTGCCTTTCATTTCACTTAAAAATAGTTGACAAAGGGAAATGGCTTTTTCTATAGAGATTTATGCTGTGTCTAAACCTCTTACTATAGTCGATCTGATTAAACGTGTCGATTGATCTCCCGCACCTAAATGTTCTCACAGTGATTTATGTCATGTAACTTTAAATGCAAAAATTGTGTTGCTATTTTTGTTGATTTATCTGAAAAAGTTTCTCATCTCAACAGATTTTTATTTTTTTTTTTGATAGCTGAGAGTTTATATGTTTCCTTGACTCGTTTCTAAGTTCCCAGTGTCAAATTGTGCATTTAACAAGATAATGAAAACCCATCTACAGCAAAGTTGGGTTTATGTTTTGTTATTTCTTTTAATGACAATTGAAAAAAAAAAAAAAAAAACCTGCCAACCTTTAGACCTATGAACTCTTCATTCAAAAAATCTTTTTATGTTTACTTACCAAATTCTACTTCCACTGTGTCCTGAACCTCATTAGCACGTTTGTAACAGATCCCAAAGCAAGTCAAAAAAATTGGAGATAAGATTTTGAAAGAGATGGACGTCTATCAGCTAAATGGATTCTCGTAGCTAAATTTATTCTCGTAGCTCCGTCCAAAACTGAAACCTCAAACATTTTCTGCCTATAAGACCACAGTCATTTTTTCTTTTTTTTGCCAGATATCTTCTTTAATTCCAACTGTAGTTTGCTTAATGCTATGCTTTTGTTGTTGTTGTTGTTGTTTTCTCCAGAAAGATTTTGAGTAAATTGATCAGTCTAAAACCAACCAGTGTATGTTATTTCCCCTTTTCTTTCCAACAAGATGCTGGATGAAAACCACTATCTGATTCAGTGCATTATGGACTATCAGAGCAAAGGAAAGACTGCAGAGTGTACACAGTAAGTATTTGCTTAATTTCTTAAATACAACAATAAATAATGTGTCAGGCAGTTATTCATGCAATGGTTTGCAAATATATAATCCTGATAAACAGGTTGTTAATTAGAGTACAATCTAAAATCTATAATCTATAAAAATATGATCAGGATATTTAGCTTTTAAACGTAACCAAAGACCAAAAAAGCAGCTGAGCTACAATAAATAAATAAATAGATAAAAATAAATAATGAATTTCTCCTTTACTGAAAGCGGCGCAACTTTAGCCTACATCTTTGTGGCCATTAACATAATTGTAAGCATATATATATATATATATATATATATATAATATTCATTCATTTTCTGATCCGCTTAATCCTAAATATTGTCGCGGGGAGGCTGGCGCCCATTTCAGCCAACTCTGGGCGAGGGCAGGGTACACCCTGGACAGCTCGCCAGGCCATCGTAGAGTGTGTGTGTGTGTGTGTATATATATATATATATATATATATATATATATATATATGTATGTATGTATGTATGTGTATGTATGTATATAGAGGGGGAAGTCCTTCACCCGCCACCACACATTTTTCCTGCCCGTTGGGGAATCGAACCAGCAAACTTCCGGTCCCAAACCCATTTTTCTTACCATAAGGCCCCGGCTGCCCCCATATTTTACAGTAAAAAATTGAAAGTACCAAACTAAAAGCTATTTTCATTCATTCAAACAAATTCACATGACAAACTTGTATTTTTTATTTTAAATATAAATACGGCTCATTCTTGATCTTGAGTTCATCCTTACTCTCTGAACCGCCCTGACTTGTTGTTGTTGTTTTTCTTCTTCTTCTTCTTTTTTCTTCTTCATCTTCTTCTTCATCTTATTATTATTATTATTATTATTATTATTATTATTATTATTATTATTTTAGATATCAACAGATTTTACACAGAAACCTGGTTTACTTGGCCACAATTGCAGACTCCAACCAAAATATGCAGTCCCTCTTACCTGCGGTAATCTTTCTACATTTTCATTTTTCTTCCTTCCATTCTTTCTTCTTCTTTTATGGATATACCTTTATTTATATATTATTATTCTTTTTTTTTTTCTTTCTTATATCTTTTTCATTTTCATTTCTTTCTTTCTTTGACGTCTTGCTTTCTCATACATGTTTTTTTTTCCTTTATGTACTTCTTCCTAGCTGTCTTACCTTCCTTCTTTCTATTCTTGTTTCTCTTTTTCTTTTAAATCCATTTTTTCAGTATTTATTCCTTCCTTTCATATATCTACTCTAAATAGTGCAGTAGCTGTACACAAATAGGATAATCTAGACTTTAAATCTCTCTCTCTCTGTCTCTCTCTCTCAGCCACCGAACCCTGGGATGAGTATGGGTGGAGGTGGGATGGGAGGGAGCGGTGCGGGAGGAGTTCTACACTCTCAAAGTAATCTTAACGACAACATGCCTCCTTCCTCACTAATGCAGAATCAGATGAGTAACGGTGAGTCTCTCCACATGGCTGTTTTCACCTGCACTTCCTGTCTAACTGCACGACTGTCTCAGTGCTTTCTGTTTGTGCTCTGCCTGCTTCTCTTTACACCAGGGGTTTTTCAACCTTACCCGCATAGGGCCAGTATGGGTGCAGATCTTCCACCTGTTCAAATCTATTGAACTTGAATTTCGATAAGCTCTCAGGTGTGGCTTCTGCATGGCTGGAATAAAAACGTGCTTCCACTCCGGCCCTTTGCGGATAAAGTTGAATCCCCTCGCTTTACAATGACACGTAGGATTTTTATTTTAAGTATATAACATTTTATATTTTGTTCCAGTGGACTTATGGCATGTTTAAATTGGCGGTTTTTGACCCAAACAGATGTTTAGCAGGAAAATTGACAGAGGTTTAGAAAACCCTAAAATCATCTCCAAGAATTAATGCCATAAATTTAGTATAGTATCATAGATAAAGTAACAAATAATATAATAGTGTTATAAATAAGAAAAGGTCAAAACATCAATGCATACAAAATAGGTTTAATTCAGGGGGAAATGCCACTTTTTTTCATTTCTTTTTTTCATGCTTCTTCCATCCTTCTCTCTTTTTATATATTTTTTTCCATATCTCTTCTGTGCTTTCTTCCTTTCTAATTTCTTTTCTTTTCTCCTTCTCTCCTTTCATGTTTCCTCTTACATCCTTTTTATCTTTCCGTATTTCATCCCTTCTTTCTTTCCTTGCAGGAAATGAAAGGCGTGACGTGTTCAAATTAAATTCAGTGATTTTAGGAACGTGTCCAAGCTTCGCACTTTGTCATTAGCTTCACTGCACTTTGATTCCCTAATACTACTGCTATACGAACTCCGCCACTCGGTCCTTGTCTCTCTTTTTCTTCTGTACTCTTCTGCCGATGAACTGAATGTGTGTATACCTCATGCCACTCATCCTGGATGCACATTTAACTGTGAGTGTGTGTTATCAGGCCCGAGTCACACCCCCATGCAGCAGCAGCAGCAGTCCGGCCCGTCCACCTCGTCTATGAGCTCTGGGTCGAACTTCACTCACTCGGTGCCCTCATCCTCATCGTCACAGGGCACAGCACTGTACCCGCCATCCCGCACCAACCTCAACATACAGTCCAGCCAAGGTGAGCCGTGAGAGCGCTCGCCATGTCAGTCACAACTCAACCAGACACCCGATTGGACAGGGAAGGGACAAATGGAGAAAGATTTTTTTTTTTTAGTAGTAGGGGAGAGTATAGCGCAGTGGGACACTAAAAATCTAATCTAGTGCTGCGTCTCAACAATAGTAATATGTATGTACTATTCCACATAGATATTCAACACTTACTGATTTCCCTATTGTTGTTAGAATTTTGGAATTTTCTTGATTAATGTTCAGTGTAAGTTTGAAGCTCATGGCAATTATTACTACAGCAAAAAATGTAAAATAGCTTCCCACCATAACAGTGTTGGTGTTGGTACGAGTCCAGGGCCAGTTGTACCTTGGTGCCTTTTGAGAACTGTATCACCTGTCGAAGGGTTTGAGAACTGATGGTTATGTATCAGAAGTTGTGGTCATTTCCATTTGCAGGAAAACTTAAGGCAGACAAAACATACTTATGAAAAGCTTACTTTTTATAAATGTACTTTTTGAAAGGCTTGATGGTGTCATGTTTTTTTTTTTTTCGGGTTTTCGGCTAAAATGAATGTTTTTTTCTTCTTCTTTTTTTCTAGATTTAGCACTGACACCACATTATTGAGAAAAGGGCTAATTAAGAAATGAAGCATACCACACATCACTGTGCATGAACTCACTACATATAAACCTGACAGACAGGGATGTTTTCCTTGTAATGTGCCCTTTGGTGGATGTTGGTTTTGTATCAGCCGATGTACAAAAGAACACGTAGGAACAATAGCACTCATGACCCTGCTGGTACACAGAAAATCATACCTCAATAGGAACTAAGCTTAACCATGACACTATCACTGTTGAATATTTTCCAAATATAGCACACCGCAACATGACTTATTCTTTACTTAGTTACCATACCATAATCTAGTAAACTAGCCTTTTGTCATTAAGGAAATGGCTAAAATCCAAGAACAGCTCCGGAGGAAATTTATTATTTTTTTTTAAATGTTGGTTCTAAGGAATGTACAGATTTTGAGTAAACACTGACGTTTTAATATTTTTATAACGTTCAAGACGCCTAGGAAGTAAATCCCGGGTGAATCTTGAAAAAGCTCTAATTTCACTACAATGCAGCTAATCAGCCAAGCAGAAGCTAACTCCGCATTGAAAATAAGCTTGTAAGTGAAAACAAAAAAAAAAAAAAAAAAGCTAATCTGTCAGATGAAAATAAACTAGCAAACAGCAAACGGGGAAAAATAAACCAGTTAACAAAAGTTAATTTATCGAACATAACTACTCAACTACCTTAACAATGTTTATAATTGGGACAGTTAATGCATGCACTGTTGGACTATTCTGATTTTTAGTTTCATCGGTGTGGTGTAGCAGGATGGCAGTGACGGACAGAGGAGTGTCAATAAAGTATTTGCATCTGGACTTTAGGCTTTAGGCTGTCCATTAGGTCAGGTCTTTGTTGGCTCTAAGGTCAGCTGGTGTTTAAGAATTTTACTACATGTACATCTTTTTTTTAATTTTTTTTATACCTGATGTTATATACAGTAAGGTCAAGGTGTCCAAAACACAGATTTCAAATTGTTGTATTAGGATTCCAAAGTTCCTGTGCTTAAATAAGAGACAAGAAAGCCAACGACAAACACATTCAGTTCATCACGTACGGTGATTATTTACCCTCCTCCCTTAACAACACCCCCCACCCTCATCCTATCAATCCGCATTTACTCTCCATGCAAGCACTTACCCTGGCTTTGCTTCTGCTGTTTATTTCATAGTTCATTTATCCTACAAGTTTCCCCTTTCAGCTTCTTCCCTATTAGTTTTATTCGGTTTTCTCTGGTAGTTTTTGATGCTTGTCCTAAACCTCCATGACATTTTTTTATCTTCAAATTTTATTCAGATATAATCACTGTTACAGTAGTGTGTGTGATTTTCCTCAGTCTCTATGATGCATCAGCAAGGTTCGGCTCCCCATTACTCCTCTTCTGGAGGTCAACACTATCAGGGGCAGCAGACCATGGGCATGATGGGACAAAGTAATCAAGGCAACAGTATGGTCTCGCCAAGGCCTATTGGGAGCTATCGTCCCGCTCAGCAAGGTAAGTCTGGTGTAATTGTATGACCCGGTGGGTTCGGTTTGGCTGCGTGGAGCATTTAGTTTCAGTTCTGATTGCAGGAAATCTGTGTGATGGTTGATGCATGAGAGAGACTTTCACATTTGCATTTGCAATAACACCATTCGGTGTTATTGTTATTATTCTGTACTTAAAGTGAAAAAATATAAGCGTGTGGACAGTGTGTAAGGATTCAAACCTGAAGTATTAAAGACTAATTCTGGTTATAATGAGTGGTCTACTCTTCATCAGTGGGCTTCAGATAATTCATTAATTTAATCGTTTAGGGTTGCAGTAAGGCTGGTGCCTATCCAAATCCATTAATGAAAACAAATAAGGTGGGGGGCACAGTGGCCTGGTGGTAGGCACATAGCAAGAATGCCCCGTGCTTGTGTTGGCATTCCTCAGAGTGCTCCATTTTCCTTTCACAGACCAAAGACATGCACATTAGGCTAATTGGCAGTTTCGGTTGCCCCTGGATGTGAGTGTGAGTGCAAATGGTTGTATGTGTGTTGACAGAGTACCCCGCCTTTGTCCGGAGTCGGCTGGGATGGGCTCCTCCCTCCCCACAATCCTAATAAAGAATAAAGTGGTTCAGAAATTAAAATAAAATGTAAGAACGACGTTTCGGTGTGATATCATGCTCTTGTACCTCACGGTAGATCGATTTTGCCTTCTTCCAGTTTAGCTTCCGATGATGGGTCTCCATCCAGGAAGTCAGAAAGGCAGTCCGAAATGTGTGAGATTTGGGAGGTGGATGAGAATAGTAATAGAATGGCCATTGTAATTTTTTTTGTGTGTGTGTATAATTTTTTGGTTTGATTTATCGTGCTTGGGTTTCTAATAAGATTTTTTTCTACATTAAGTTTTTTTTAGATTTTACAGGAAACAGTAATATCTGGAGTTTCTGCACACCACAACTAAAACAATCTTTTTTTCCCCTTTTAAGCATAGTTCAGACTTTATGCCGTTTTTTTACTTTAATTTGTGCTACTCATTTGTTTTGCTCTTTTTAAAATGAGTGAATATTATAAAATTTCATTCTGCATATAAGCTGAGCTGTTCATGTTTACATTAACTTTGCCTCATAATGAGATCGCTACATCCTAAGACTTTCATACACGTGCGTTAAAGTCAATAATTTATTAATTCGCACAAGTATAGCCAATAAATGGGTACTGTATATCAGTAAACATAAAGAAAGCATCATAAACAACACAGACTCCTTCAATAAGAGCCCTCCATAGTATCCATAGGGCCCCTTATTTGGCCCTCTGCTTCTTCTGCAATGGAGGATTTGGGCCATTTGTTGGGGTCAGATCTAACAAACAGTTGTGTCACCCTGTGTTTCAGGATCACAGTACGTGGGTCAGGAGGAGTTCTATGGAGATCAGTATGGACACACTCCTAGCTCCAGCGAGCCTATAAACCAGCAGTATTACCCTGATGGTACTCACACGAACCCTCACACAATGTCATAGAAAGACTAAACATGCTCATCACAACCCCCAAAATATGTATAACAACTTTTGCCTCGCTTACCTTTTTTATTTATTTATAAAAAAAAAAAAAAATGTGCATTTTATTTGCAATTCAATAATTTCAAGCTCAAATGTGTGGTTTTTATTTTATATGTATTTTTTCTTTTTTCATTGATTTTTAAGCCGAGTATCAGAACAGATGTTTTCTTTAAGTGTGAGTGGCTTTGGTGTGCCGAAATTTCAGATCTGCTACCTTTTTGTTTTTAATTTACTGTATATTGAATTAGGTAGGAGTACATATGGGTATCTGACTGGATTATTGCTGAAATTATATAAAGGGTGGCCCAAAAAAAAAAAACGGGAGAACCCAAAAAAATCTCCCACGTTTAAAAGGTAAATAAAAATAACATTAAATGGTTAAGAATAATCAAATTGTTATTTCATGTGTGCGTCTCTAACCATTTATTTTTATGTATATATCTATAATGCCAGTGGCATAGTGGTTAGGGTGCTGGGCTCATGACTGGGAGGTTGTGGGTTCAAATCCCCATTAGACCCCCAATGTGCTAAGACCCCTGGGCAAGGTCTTAACCACAAGTGTGCCTCTGTCCACCCAGCAGTATTAATGGGTACCAGTAAAAAATACTGGGAAGGAAACCTGCGATGGACTGTAATGTAGATTAATGTCTTTCACTCAATAGAATCAAGACAAGCTGTTGTTACAAGCAAATACTATAAAAATAAATTTCCATCCTCTAGGTCACAATGAGTACTCATATCAGCAGTCTTCTTATGGTGATCAGAGTTATGAGAGATCATTTGAAGACTCTTCGCAGCACTATTACGAAAGTGGTGAGTAGGAACACATGATATGACACACACTCTGTAACTTCACATGAATGCTGGGAATATAATGTTCATGTTTGTTCATGTTGTAGGAAATCCTCAGTATAGCCAACAGCAGTCACAATATCAGCAGAGCTCAGGTCAGCAGCAACCATTCAACCAACAGATGTACCAGTCACAGCCAGGATACAGCAGCCAAGGACAGAGTTACGGTAAGAAAGCAAACGCGAAAAATCTTGTTTGGTTGATTACTACAGGGATGAGTATTTTTTTTTAACCCGGCAGTTCTTTTAACCCTTAATGGTGCAGTGAGTAGCTTCTCGTTTCTTAAACAGCCGTGTCAGAGGACATATCCCTTTGTCATGGTTCACTCACTCGCTCGTTTGCCGCACCGCTTAATCCTATTAGAGTCGGTGAGGATTGTATTTGTTTGGTGAATTATGTGACAGTTTGCTGTAGGATGTTGTTGGAGAATGTTTAGTTTCTTATACTCAGGCTGGCCAGAGTTTAGCTGACCCCAGAGGACAGTGTTCAGTTAGCGTAATGCCATTCATTAAAAACTGTGATATACACATTTACCCTCAGACAGACTCACATATTTTCCTCCTTTTTTCAGGTCCAGGACAGGGAGCTCCGCCTCAGTACTCTCAGTATCAGCAGGGTCAGAGTCAACAGTATTCCTCATATCGATCCACACAATCTACTCCTGGCTCTCAGTCACAGAGATCTTACACATATGAACAGGTACAACACATTGTACATCTTGCAGCTAAATCAGGTCAGATGTGTTCAAATATAATTCATTCATTCATTCATTTTCTGAGCCGCTTAATCCTAATTAGGGTCGCGGGCTGGCTGGCGCCCATCTCAGCCGACTCTGGGCAAGGGCGGGGTACACCATGAACAGCTCGCCAGGCCATCGCAGGAGCAACACACACACACACACACACACACAAAACCACTCACACTCACACCTAGGGGCGATTTGAACAGCCATTTATCCTACTGTGCTTGCTTTTGGACTGTGGGAGGAAACTGGAGTGCCCGGAGGAAACCCACGCAAGCATGGGGAGAACATGCAAACTCCACACAAAAACGCCCCGAGCCCGGGAATCGAGCCCAGGACCTTCTTCATCTAACCACTGCGCCACCGTGCAGCCGTCAAATCTAATTTTAATGAAATAAAAGAAAATATTGAGACAGAGTACCTATATGTATGTATAGAGTTAAAGATGCAAAATCTGTAATTATATTACAATGGACAAGCTGTGGTAGACATCAAACAACATTAATAAAATGGGAATACTGAAAAAGGAAACTATGAGTCTGGGAACCATGGAGAAACTTGTGGTATACGAGGATAGCACGATAAAGGAAAATAGGAGACTGTGCAAGAAAACCAGGAAACTGGGATAGTCTGTGCATACTGGTGATACAGATATCCTCTGACAACATTACTGAACAGGCATAGGTCTAGTAGTCTTATCCAGAATGGCTTTTAGTAGTACTTATCTTATTCTAATACTACTTAAGTAAATGTTAATGTTGTCTTGACACTAAAGACATGTATATAAATTGATTTTTTTACTCTTGCATTATTTACATATTCGATTTTTTCTTTACAGGGTCAGTATGGAAACTACCAGCAGTAATGATACTCAAGCAAAGTCAAATCACCCGTCCTGCAAACCAAAAGAATGATTAAGATCGCATATACTCTGTTCTTAAGCTGGGCGTTGTATCATGCTGACCAAATTGGCTTGTCCAAAAATAATACAGCTTCCATCTGCTTATGCAGACTGAGATTGGAACACCCCCCCCCCCCCTCCCCCCGTCTGCCTAGGTAACAGTTTAATATCCTGGCTCCTTTCTTTCACCTACCTCCTCTTTATTTATCACAGGGATTTAGAGCTTATATCTCTGTATAGAGATAAGGTGTATATATATATACAGACTAACAATACAAATTCTACTGAATAAAGTGTGTGTTTATATAAAGTATGTATAATAAGTGTGTGTTAACATTCCTAGTGTCCATCAGATGGAGTTATGTGTTACATGTAAAGGGTGCAGGAGTTTGCCAGTTTCGCATACTGTTAACAACACCTCTGTATTCGGGTTTTCTAGTTTTTCTCTATTTAATTGTTTCTATTTTTATAGCTGTTTTTACAATTTTCAAAAAGAAACGTTTTTTAAAAAGGTGCACCAATCCAACATTCTCCAACAAATAGAAACGTTCTCTATCAAGCAACATTCATAATCACACACCGACATCCACTAAACACCAGTATTCCCCAACACACACACCGGCGTTCACTAGCAGGTACCATCAGACACCAACTATTCACCAGAATTCTTCAAACAGCAACATTTACTTTCCAAAACAAACAACATTAACCATTAATAATCACTATTTAGCGATCATCAGTATTCACCACCTACAAGCATACAGCACCAACATCCTTCATTATGAAATCAATATTCACACCTCAACAGCATCAAGCGCCAACCGTCATCATTTTAGCAGTAGCACATGTGAGAGTGACTTTGTGTTAAATGTCAGCGTGGTATTCCGCAGCATGGCCTTCAGTGTGATATCATTTTTATACAAAAGTTCTCTAAACAAATAGCTAGCTTACACTGGTTTGCACATTCCCGCTAAAGGCGCTTCCAGTAAAATCGGCGTCTCTTCCCCCTTTTTATCCTCACCTGATAAGCTTTAATATTTTAAGTCAGAAGTTATGTTCCTTAAAGGTATCGTTCGCCATATCCTCTGATGATGTCGCTAATACTGTCATAGTAATTATTTTAAGGTAGGAAGTTGAACTTTATGTGAAGAACACAGACACGTGGAGGGACACACAATGTCAACCGTCGGAATCTCGCATTATTAAATATCAGCACCCTTGAAACACCGCTCGGGCAAATCAAATTAGTGAAACTGTCTGCTGTATGATCAGTGCTTACATTAACTACCCAACACATCGAACACCAGCATGTGTCAATCAACACCATTACACGTGGCTGTTCACCAGATTATTTTTAATCAAGCACCGGCATTCTTCGTTAAACACCACCATATGTTAACATACCGTCCCTCACAAGAACGACATGCTGACAGAACAGTTAATTTGTTGGGATTCGAAATGAGCCTTCAGGCTCTCTGCAGACGCAGTGAGAAATTGTGTCAGGTGACTGATTTGTTATGATATGTTTACTTTATTGCACAAGTTTGAATTTTGTTGTTCCTGTTCCATCTGTACATAAACTATGAAGAAGTGTAAAAACATGGGGAAATGATTTCATCAGTTGAATTGATTTATCATTAAATTATTCATGCATATATGTACTTTATGTACATTGCTGTTCTTGTACGTATTGTTCATATTTATACACAGTGTTCATTCATGATAGTAGCCCATAACTAGGCGTGGTCCACTATAAAACGTTCATATCACAGTAATCATTCTAATACATTAAAGTTTCTATAAGAACCACTTACACAGGAACTTCCAAGACTGTGGAAGAGCCACATAAAGAGATGATATAGTAACGATTTCTTTAAGAAGACATTTATTTAGTATTTCTGGAAGGAGTCTCCAGTGTCAGCACTTTGTAATAATTGAAGCAAAGCTGTATGTTTTAATTTTAAGACACAAGCCTTTAATGAAGGAGGCTTTTCTCTGTAACCAGCTACATTTTTGTTTTAAGTTCAAGAAAGAGAAAAAAGACAGGCTGGTGAGAAGAGTACTGTTTATAGCTGCTGTAACATCACTCGTATCATGGATGTTCCTCAACGCAAATGTTACGATAAATTGGTCAAATTATGACATGCTCTCTTTAATAAATAAAAGTTATTAACAGTAACATATACAAGAAATAAACCTCTTTGGGAAATGTATTAATCAACTTTGTGGCGGTAACAATAACTCCGCTTCATCACACCACACCATTGTTGATTATGCCCCTATATCAACATGCCCCCCAAGTGTTTTTTTATTAGTTCTTTATCAGCACAAGGCTACTTACAACCAGATATGTTGTCTGCTTACATACAAATCTTCATATTATTTTTACTTGTTTTTTTCAAAAATGTAAACGATTCATTTACTTTGCATCACATTGTTATTTTGTTGAATGAATTAACACATTTATCAAAACTGTACATTCATTCTCTCATTTAGCATGATCTCATTAGACACACCTTTCTAACTGTATGACAGTTAAGTGTTGCAGGGTTTTTATTATTATTTTTTTTATCTGTATGTTTTAAAAATGTATCTGTAATATTTTATTGATTGCTGGATACCAGAAAACAGAAGATTAAATCTATGACCAATTACAGCCAAAGCTTTCAATCTGTATGTTTTATATTTTGTACATATTTTGAATTAAACATTTTTTTTTTTCGATGTAATTCCATTTTGTGAATATAATATTTCTTTTATATTCAGGTTTAGGGTGTTATCAGTGTTGTGTGAACAGTTTTACTGTAGTCCAGCTTCCCTGAAGGACCTATTCGTACTCGTATAAGTGAAGTGAATATTTTAAAGAATGTTTGAAATAATGTTTAAAATATTTAAATATATCTTTTCCATTCTTTTTTCTATGCTGGCTTTTCCAAAAAATCTGTGGGAGATAATATTGATTTGCCCACCACACACCTTATGCTGCCATAACAGCCCCCACTCTTCTGTAAGAGTTGTGAATTAGAGATTGGTACGTGTCTGTGGGGATTTGTGCATTCAGCCAGGCGAACTTGGTGAATGATATCTGGCATGAACACCGAGCACAAATTTGATGCTCCGGTTCATCCCAAAGGTGTTCAGCGGGGTTGAGGTCAGGGCTTTCTGCAGGACACTCAGGTTCTTCGACTCTAATCTTGGTAGATCATGGTGTCATGGAGCTAGCTTTGTGCAAAGGGCATTGTCACACTGGAACAAATTTGGGTCTTATTTTCAGTTTGGTGAATTCTTAATTTTATAAGATTCAGAGGCATTCTTTAGAATTGTGGCATCAATTATGGGGGGAGGTGTCCACATATTTTGGCCATTATATAGTAGTATATAAGAAAATGTGATTTGTGGTTAAGACTATAAAATAAAATAAAAATGTATAATTAATAATACTTATTTATGTCAAGTTTTGTTCCAAATATCTAATTGTTTGATGTATTGAAAAATGTTATAATTATTTATTTTTATATAATTGAATATATATATATATATATATATATATATATATATATATACAAAAAAAATTAAAACGCGATATGAAAAACGCTTTAGAATGCTGGAACCAATGCGGCTGCCGTAGGTTTAGCTCCGCCCTTTAGCTAGTGTTGTTTCTGTGTGGAATCGTGCTGGCTTTATGAAGGTGATTTTTGTACTTTTAACGGCAATAAATCAGAAAAAAAGGGAAATTAATTTTACTTAGGAGAGATAGGAGCACGGATTCTATATTTGTCAAAGCTAAAATATACATTTAATTGTACAAATAGGCTGATATGTGCTAAAACTGTTAGCATAACAGCTAAACCATGGCTAGAGGTTCTGGCTAAACCTCTCTTCCTGCAGGTTTGTTACTATGACAACGCATTTAGGTCGCTGCTTTATATTAAACAGTTCTCAACAGGTTCTTGAGTAGTTTCGACTTTTATAAATTGTAATTTTATAGTCGTTTCTCCCCTAAACTCGACTCTGTTCAGACTATAAGTGTTGAGGGGATGAATGGAGGTTAAGGATCAGTGTTGGATGATTTCCGATTCTGTGCGGTATCGCGATATTAACTTAAGGGTGAATCTTATAAGCCTTTTTTCCTTCATGTTTGTACTTGACTCTTTTCACAGTGCCATTTAAATGTCAAACTGGCATTATTTCATAGTCTTCTGTCGGAATGAATGTGGACAGCTGCTAGAATGAAGCTGGGGATCTGGAGGACGCTGAGCGAGGCCCTCGCTGTGCGCTCTGGGGCTACAGCTGCCCGGGCGGAACACCTGCACAGGTGTGCAAACAGCACCGCAATCCTGAGGAACCTGTCGCTGAGCTGCCAGCTGTGTGGGAAAAACCAGCCAAGTGCCAAGAAGAAAGTTCTGTCTGAAAAGAAGCTGGTACGTAGCTGTAGTAAAAAATCATCTAGTACTGTTGAGAAAGTGTGATTATTAATATGTGTAATTTTTTGAGGTGCAGTTCAAACCCCCGTCACCCTCAGACACGTTCCCACTACGTCCTCAGAAAATCAGGTGGCTGGAGTAAGAAATTCTACAACGGCGAAGGGGCGCAGTGAAAAAACAAAAAGAACATTGTATAGTTTACATTTTCTACTGACACGGAGGACATGGATGGATTCTGGACAAGTTAAAAAAGGAAAACTATTTAGTATTTATCTGTTAAATATCCAGAAGTATTTAAGGTATATAATTTATAAGGACCAGAGAGATGCGGTAAGACTGGAAAGTGGGTGGTGCGGTCTGATTGGTCCTAGTAAGAACGCGTTGGATGTAGTGTGCACGTGGTCGTATATGTGGTATATGAAGTTAGTGGGAACATGTTAGGTGCAGTGAAAACCTGGCATAAACGTAGTAAGGATGTAGTATGAACTGCACATTTTTTTTTCGTTTTGCCCACGCCAATGCTTCATTCATCAAAATTTCAGGATGCGTTATGGCCTTCATGGCTCTTAGTGAAAGCATAGTGCTGTAATTTGTGGTGTTTTTTTATTTTATTAAAATTTTTTATGTAAAACGCAGGAATAAGATGCATTTTAGCTCTACTGCGAGCACAAATAGAACATGTGAGACTCATCATTTTCTTCCATCACTACAGGGTGTCTGTAAAGCCAGGAACTAATGGGATAATAAATATAAAAGTAGTTTTATGTAATTTTGTTGGTTTCTATGTAAGAAGCCAAAACTTCAGGGTTTAATTTAAATTATAGAAAACTTTCATGATTTCAAACTGAATGTAGACATAATTTGGCTGCTTTCACACCTAATTATGTTTCATACGATAAAATATGCACCATATTTGCTCTGATATGGAAAAAATAACAACATAATCGTCCGATGCACATACTGTAACCGTAACCATACTCTTACCAGTCTTACAAGTAAATAGTGTACATGTCCTGCTGTGTGGATTAGATTCCTTATCATCACTAATGCTGAGAAAGTAGAGATTGGTTTAACTCTGGGGCTAAGGAAGATAGATTCTATCAATAGAATGACGTTAGATGTTTTATTTTATAGACATGTTTCTTATTCTTAGTTACATTGCAAAGCTGAAATGAAGGCAATTTTCAGTTCAACGTGTCATAAATTTTTCTCAAATTCTCTCAATCATGCAACTCTTTAATTCGCCATCGTTCTGTTTGTCTTGTTGTTTTGCACATTTGCCCTCTATCTTGCAACCTGATCGGGAAGGAGATAAAGTTTTTGATGTCATCCCGCCCTTCTCTTTATTGTTAATCTTTTTTGTTTTTAAACTGGAAACAGTGTGGTGGTCAGAGAAGCATCAATACGAACACCTTTTAAAGCCTCCAGTAGGAGAACGTAAAAAGCACATCGTGAGTCGAGAGAAAAAGGGCCAAAGTTTAAATGAACCCTATAAATACATAAATGTTTACCAGGATTTCAGAAACCTGACCATTTTCACCGCACAGAGAAAAAATTAGTGATGTTTTACCCCCTAATAGAACATTAGGTTTTATTCTCCTCCTGGGCTATTCCTCTCGGATCCTGACACTCTGGCGTTCCTATCTAAGTCATAATGAAATACATTTTCCTGTTCTTTCTTATTTCCCCCATCATTGTCAGACACGTTATTTCGTGGACCAGCGTAGAGTGAAGCTCCAGGCCGGAGCAGGAGGAGACGGAGCCTGCAGCTTCCACAGCGAACCTCGCAAAGAGTGGGGTGGGCCGGACGGGGGTAACGGGGGCAATGGAGGCGACATCATCATAAAAGGTAATGCTACTGAATGCTACATTAATTAATTCCATTTTATTTTCATGAATATATTTCACGGGCGCTGGACAGTTTACAAAAAAAAATAAATTCTAGATTTCAGATCAAAGCAGTGGGACGATTAGTATTTAGCGCAGTTGTAGCACTGTTATGTTGTAAAGTCATAGGTGAGTGAAGTGTGTAAGTGAACAGCACGCTGGGTTAAGTCGTAGTACGGCGAGGTGCATGCACAAAATTTTCGACATATGCTAGCGTACCTTCCGCACACGCTGGCCAGAAGTTGTAGGCGAGTTATGCAATCGTTCACACACGTTGTTTCTAAGTTATTCATAAGTTGAGTATCATGCCGAGCGTACTATGAACCTTCGTATATAGCTTATACCAATGAATGCCTAGCATTTTGATAACTTATGACCAACGATATTCTAACTTATGAAGCAGTGTATCCCCGACGATCGATCACGTGGCGTAGCGTATAAAAGGCTGCCGCTCGCTGATTCAAATCAGATCCGCACTATACATCGCAGTGTCAACCTCACCGTCATGCCGAAGAAATTGGTGAGGTCCTGCTCCGTTCGCTCGTGTTTCTTGTTCAGCAAATGTGTTCCTTGGCAGGCGAAGTCCGTTCAATCCAGCGAAAACAGCGGAAACTATTCAATTCAATTTTATTTGTGTAGCGCTTTTTACAATTGACATTGTCACAAAGCAGCTTTACATAGTAAAAGTAATTTAGGGAAGAATTTAAACATTTTTCTACAACCCCCTACACATCCCTAATCAAGCCCGTGGCGACTACAGTGACCAAAGGCGTTCGTTGTTTTGTACAGGTGTGTTCTGGGCAGGCGTTTTATTCGTAACTTGTGCGTTTCTAGTCCTGTACTTCCCAGTTTGCATATGTTGATGTCCAGTGAGCCTGACTTGTGGCTGGACCATTGTTTGACATGCAGTCGGTGAACTGGAAGTGTGCCGGAAAAAAGCGCACATGTGCATTGGACGATTACTGACAAGGGATGCATGGGACCTGATGAATAACGGGTGTGTAATGGGGTCCACAGGACAAAACCGATGACTTCAGTGTAAGTAGCGTATGAGTACCGTACATGTAAGGGGTCTTCACCAGGTCTGAAACGGAGATCTACGTACATCCTCCAGGGTATCGTAAGAGCCTAGAGCAGCAATGGGGACAACTTTTACCACCCGATAATTTTCTTTCGCAAAGTTTCTATCCGTCAGACGTCCATTTATGCTGTACGACACAGATTTAGTACAGGAACAAAAACTTAATATCATCATTGCTTTTTTTTCCCCCCTGTGCAGTAAACAAGCAGATAAAGTCGCTGTCTCTCATATCAGCTTCATATCGAGGAGAAAACGGAGAATCTGGGAGGAGTAAGAACTGCTATGGACGCAACGCTTGTCCGAAATACGTGGCAGTAAGTCTGAATTTTAAGTACACACTGCATTTTACTCGACTTGAAGCAACCGATGATGGAGTAGGTCATGGCCGCTGTTAAATCATGTGATTTAAATGGAAGAAAGGAAGTGTCACCTACAGCATTAAAGGCTTTATTTACAGCAGGTGAGTATCTTTCTTCGCTTCCTACAGGAAAGATCACAGCTTTATCACAAGCAGGTGAAAATCTCTAGCATTTTGTACATGGTCACCATGGTAACAGCAACACTACAGCTGAGGGGCATCATTTCAAACTCACACACTACGTATCAGTGACAAGCGAAGAAAACAGTTGATCTTAAGGAACAGAAAAAAACCATTTTACCACCTTCTGTTCTACTCGTACGGGAATGAAGAAGAGATAATGAAATATTTCACGCAACCGAACTAATTAAACAATGCAGTTAATTAGTAATGTATTAATTAAGGGATCCATCCAAATACATTTAGTTTTAAGCTAATTTATTTATTTTTATGTCAGTATTAAGGGCTGCTCAAACTACACTTCTGTGCTGTACCCACTACTGATAATTTCTAGAATTTCCTTCAGGTTTTTTATTTATTTATTTTATTTAAATGTTTTCCTCCATGTTTTGCTGTGAAATTGTGCTTTTGTTCACGCGTTCATAATATATTTATTTATTATTATATTTTCATTCCTTCTTTTAGTTTTTTTCTCTATATTCCCGCTCTCTATCTCTCTCGCACTCTCTTTCTCGCGCGCTCTTTCTCGCTCTCTCGCTCTTTCTCTCTCTCTCTCTTTCTCTCTCTCCCTCTCACTTCCCCCTCTTGCTCTCTCTCTCTTTCTCTCTCTCCCTCTCGCTTCCCCCTCTTGCTCTCTCTCTCTTTCTCTCTCTCCCTCTCGCTTCCCCCTCTTTCTCTCTCTCCCTCTCGCTTCCCCCTCTTTCTCTCTCTCCCTCTCGCTTCCCCCTCTTGCTCTCTCTCTCTTTCTCTCTCTCCCTCTCGCTTCCCCGTCTTTTAGGAGTGGCCTTAACAGCCAATTTAAAAATTAACCTTTGCATATTTCCAACAAAATACTTAGTCATTCCAAGGCGTAGGTGTGGGGGTGGTGGTGGTTGTTGTTTATCATAACAGACATGTATTGCTTTGATGTTGCTTATGATCAGCTGCGTGGGCGTTATAATTTGTGTGTATGTTCCAATAGTGTATTCTTTAAAATAATAATGATAGTAATTATAATAAATGAAAAATATTTATATTACTACAATGATTATCTTAATTGCTCTCATTATGAAGTGAATTGAAGTTTTTTAATGAAGTTCTTCACTCTAGATCATGTAAGTCACTGATGAGAAATCAGCAAGGTTGGGAATTAGCCATTAAAGACTGCATTTAAAAAAAACTCACACACACAGACATAGACAACACCATTCACATTTTCCACTGAAACAATGAAAGAAACATTTTCACAAAAACTTTTATTTTCAAATAGTATTCTGTCTCTTGCCAGCCATCACCTGCCCCATCATGCCCCACCCCTTTTAGGAATGGCTTATTGTCTGTCTAAACTGTCAGTACAGTTGTGGTGGCACATTTATGATGGCAGTCATGTCTTATTTTGACTTACCACTTTAATTTATTGAAATTAACGCTCAGGGAGGTGCGGTGGCGCAGCGGTTAGCACGTCCGCCTTACAGCAAAAAGGCCTGGGTCCGTCTCCCGGGCTCGGGGCGTTTCCATGTGGAGTTTGCATGTTCTCCCCGTGCTTGCGAGGGTTTTGTCTGGGTACTCCGGGTTTCCTCCCACACCCCAAAAACATGCACAGTAGGCTGATTGGCTGTTTCAAATTGCCGCTAGGTGTGTGAGTAAGTGTGGATGTGTTGGCCCTGCAATGGTCTGGCGAGTTGTTTATGGTGTTCCCAGGCTTTGCCCAGAGCCGGCTCATGTAGGTTGCCAGGCTCCCTGCAACCGTAATTAGGATCAAGCGGCTTAGAAAATGAATGAATGAATTAACGATCGCTTGTGTGTGTGATCATTTTTTTTGTCTGTAGGTGCCTATAGGCACTGTGGTGAAAGAAGAGGGCAAAACTGTCGCCGATCTTGCTCATCACGGGCAGGAATACGTCGCTGTACATGGAGGAGCGGGAGGAAAAGGCAATCGCTTCTTTCTTTGCAATGAAAACAGAGCACCGGTTACAGCCACGGCCGGCGAAAAGGGAGAAGAACGAGTGCTCCAGCTGGAACTGAGGACGATGGCACATGCTGGATTGGTGAGAGAAGGGTGGGGTGGGGGGGAATCAGTGTCATATCTGACAGAGAACAGAGCAGAAGTCTACAGAGACAATGGGTGATACTGGAGATTTCCTTTTTCAATTAGATAAAAATGTACACTAGGAATAAGAGAAAAGTATTTAAAGAGGAATTAATCCCAAATTTGGGGAACAAACTGAGAGTAATAAATCCTCACACTGGGGGGCACCACTGCAAAGAGTGGGGCATTGAAGAAACCGCCTGCAAATACACACACTCTCACATACATGCGTTCAATGTAAACGAGCAGCCACCTGCCTAGCTTTATTTTATTGCAAAATAAAAAAATAAAATAAATAATAATAAAAAAAATAATGCAAAATACCGTAGGTGTAAGTAAAAACCACCAGATGATGAAAATATACATATTTAAGTGCTACAGGAGAGTTTGAAATGCTTTCCTTTCATCTCACTTCATGAATACGATAATTTGACCCAAGATGACCCAATTACACCAAACATATTCCAAGAGTTAATACACACGTTAAACCTCCAAAGTCCGCTTTGTACCAGAGTGTCCAGTGTCTGATTCAGCATTGTCCCAACTGCACACCTTATGCCATTCATTGCCTAAGACGGGGGTCACGACCCACATGCGGGTCATGGGATATTTTATGTTGGTCGCCAAGTAAAGTATTTTTTTTTTAGCCCGTTTTACTCTTGATCAAAATTTATATGTGCAGTTCATTTATCAGCCACAGGAGGGAGCTCGTTGGTTTTTTTCCCCCACGCTCATGGCTTCCGATAAGCAACACATCCACCAGAATCAAGAGTCGGCAACCTGCCAAAAGAAATGAATGCTCGGCTAATTAAGATGAAAAATCCAGGCGAACACTGACTGCCGACAGACAAGGATTTAAAAAGAAGAATGTTTTTGATACCACTGAATGTTCATATTGCTCTGATAGTTGAATGTTATATGAAAGGCTTGCATTAATTCTGTTTGTTTTATTAATGATGGAGAAAAACAAAGTATGAACTGCCTGATTTTGCACTTATTTTGTCTCATTAAGTATAAAATTGTGTAAATTGTACTGATGAGAATATAAAAGCAATGAGATGCCTCGTCAACTCTTTCTAGATGCATTTATTTCACCTCACTGCATTTTACTTACGTGTATGTTAACAATAAGTCTGTTGGGCTTTTACACCCGAGCCTAGTGGCTCATCAGGCCGGTGCTTATCCCCGGTTCCTGTAGCGTGAAGCGACTAGGAGTTCAACTCCTCCTGGATGGGATGCTAATCCATCGCAGGTTTCCTTCCAGTATTTTTACTGGTAGTGTTGGGGTTTTGAAACAGTGATCAGAGGTTTGGCTCAAACTCCCGTGTCATGTGATTCATGTCTGACCTGAAACAGTGACTTGATCCCACAACTGTTTAAAAATGTTTTAGGCTCATCAAGGGATTTCTTTTTCTAGGCTGGCGAGGTGATCAGTAGGAAAAGAAGTGAAATAATGAAGGTTAATGATTTCGGTCTTATTTCCGTGTTTTGCAGCTGATTTGCCGGTTACGCAATCGCATGCATGACCAGTCTTTCAGCAATTCAATGCGTTTTTTTTATTAGTGACAGTTTCATTTATATTATAATTGGTCTTCTGTTGTGTTTTTGGCGATCTTTATCATTTTAATAAAGGGCTGTGAGTCAGAGTTTACTGGTACTCTGGTTATCTGTGTGTGTTTGTTTTGTGTGTTTGTTCCCAGGTTGGGTTTCCTAATGCAGGAAAGTCATCGTTGCTGAGAGCGATCTCTAACGCCCGTCCCGCTGTAGCGGCGTATCCCTTCACCACGCTAAATCCACACGTAGGTGTCGTCAAGTACAGAGACCACGAGCAACTGGCAGGTACGCATGTGCCACTCGTCGTTATTAGGGTAACTGCATGATCTAAAGAATAATAGACGTTTATATTTATAAGATTTTGTGTTTTAAAACAACTTGTAACTTCTGCTGTGATGTGACCTGAGCATTGCTTTGTACATTCGTGTTAAAGGGGCTTCTGGTAGAATTGGTGTCCCTTCGACATATGCCTCTCTCTCTCTCTTTTGCTCTCTCTCTCTCTCTCGTGCTCTCTCTTTCACGCTCTCTCTATCGCTCTCTCTATCGCTCTCTCTTTTGCTCTCTCGCTTTTGCACGTTCTCGCTCTCGCTCGCTCTCTCTCTCTCTCACTCATTTTCTCTTTCGTTCTCGCTCTCTTTCTCTCGCTCGTTCTCTCTCGATCGCTGTCTCAATTGCTGTCCCTCTCGCTCTCTATCTCTGTTTTTATTTCAGTGGCTGATATTCCTGGTATAATCCGCGGCGCCCACCTGAACCGCGGTCTGGGTTTATCATTTCTGCGTCACATCGAGCGCTGTCGCTTCCTGCTCTTCGTGTTGGACATGTCGTCCCCTGAGCCATGGGAAGAGCTGCAGTGTCTGCGTTTCGAACTAGATCAATACGAAGCGGGCCTCTCTCAGCGTCCCCATGCCATCGTGGCCAATAAAATGGACCTGAGAGGCGCAAAGGAGAAGCTGGAGGAGCTGAGGAGACAAGTGGAGCAGCGCATCATCCCTCTCTCCGCCCTCACTGGAGATAACACAGAGGAGCTGATCATCCACCTGAGAGAACTGTACGACGACCATACGGGACAGGCAATGTTCAGCTGGTAGACATGAGGGAAAATATAGGAGACATTTTATTGACTTTTCGCAGATCTCATGCTTCTGTTTCTAAAGAGGTAAAAGTGTGTGATGATTTAGACAGGCAAATAATGTTTTTGTAAACTAGAGGCGGTATTACTGACAGTAGTAGCCTCATAGCTTACATTTACATTTTCAGCATTTGGCAGACGCTCTTATCCAGATCGACTTACAATTATCATTTTTATACAACTGAGCAATTGAGGGTTAAGGGCCTCGCTCAAGGGCCCAACAGTGGTGATAGTGGGGATTGAACCGCTGACCATTGGATCAGTAACCCATCGCCTTCACCACTAAAGGCACC
>JBCNYH010000003.1:32873622-32884589 GCA_039654325.1 Tandanus tandanus
CCTCCATGGGTTAATAAATTTGATTTCCATTGATAATTTTTGTGTGATTTTGTTGTCAGCACATTCAATTATGTAAAAAACAAAGTATTTAATAAGAATAATGAATTCATTCAGATCTAGGATGTTATTTTAGTGTTCCCTTTATTTTTTTTGAGCAGTGTATAAAATTGTAATTGATCTATGTTTTGTTGTCCGGATGAGAAATTAACTATACTATGATGCGGCTATACTGCTCAGCCCTAAATGGAGATTTAGTGATGTTTGTTTTCAGGAACTTTACCATTGAATGATTCAATCTTCCATTTTCCTTCCAGTTCATCATCTTCCAGTATCTCATAGTGGAATGGTGCATTGTATGGTGGAAGATCTGCATCTACAGCAGAGATTTCAGTCATGGTTTTCTCGTCTGATAAACACATACTCACTCTGTTCTCCACCAACTGTGGGATATTGTCATTCTCATCTCCTAAGTGGATGATCAGAGTCCCTGTGCCAGTCAGTGGAGGCTCAGCTGTAGGTCAGGGGGATAAGAATGAAAGGTTTTAGGTAAGATTTGTTATTTCTGTGTGAATTGTACAGGATAAGTAGATAAATGAGAATCTTTGTGATCAGGGTTGGGAATGCAGTTATTTTATGGTTGGTGGTTTTTACACAGAGTCACCCTATTGAAAATGTCAGCAGGCGTCACCAGTCCACGTGTGGTACAATAATCACTATGCTTGCGTACAAAAAAGTGCAGAAGTGGGACTGGCAAGGTTTTTTTTTTTTGTTTGTTTGTTTGTTTTTTAATGTGACTAAGTTGCTTGGGACTTCTTTAAATTTTTGGTTGACTGTTCTCTCCATATGCTAAAGTTTCTTTCCAAAAACGTTGGGATATTTTGTAATAAAATGGAATAAAAATAGAAATCTCATTAACAAGAACCTATAAATAAAATGTTTCCAGTATGTTCCCCTTAACTTACTGATAACCATGCTTGTAACTAACACAGTCCTCTTCCGCACCACAGTACGCCGAAAAAAAAAATTACATGAAAAACGTTTATCCAAAACAACATGTCTGACAGTCACCTGATTACTGATCCCCATCATTCCCAACACCCAGTCATCATGACGACTTGATTATATCGCAAACTCCAACGGTGTATCATGTGGTAACATACAGAGAATCTTTTCACCATTTTCCCTTAAAAAGGTTGGAACCACTGCTATAAACTTACTGACGTTTCCACCAAATTTCACATGAAATATTCAGTTACATATGGAAGTATTCAGTTAGAACTGGTTGGGAATAATGAAAAAAGCAATGTTTGAATAACTTTTAGACCTTGAATAATGAATAAAATCAAGTTAATTTTTAATAATAAAAAAAATTTAAAGTATTAATGGTGGAACTTGAGTTGAGTTTAAACATTTTTTTGGTGGGAAAAACCCTGACATTTTAATCATAGCTGCCATGCATCTTGCCACCAGTCTTTGTCTTGGGTGTCTTTTTCACTCACTGTTGTAAAAATTCAATCTCTTAAATTTAATTCGATGGCTTGTGACCATCCACCTTCCCTAAGTTTTTAATGGTTGTCAGGTCTGGAGATTAGGTTTGCAATGACAGGGTCTTAAAGGGTACCTGTGGAGAATTTGTATTATATAAAATGATCACATATGACATCAGCGGTTCCTTCCGGTAACGTCAGTCCTTGCCCGTTGTCAATTACGTGCGAGTGTTCCACAATAGGCATGCGCAGAGACACGTCGCCTTCCTCTTTGGCTGTTCCAGTCTGGTAGTGAAAGGGAACTTGTTGGAGGGACTGATCAGTCCAGCATAACACATTATCGGCCAGGACTGAGCTGTGTCCCCAGAAAAAGTGTAAAGCTTACTACTGCACAACCACAACAACCGCGGAAATCATGGAAAACATTTTTCTTGCGTTGCTAAACTAACCGATGACAGGATAGCCGAGTTGGCAAAACGTTAGCTGCATAAGCCATTTTGGGATCTCTCGCCACGCACATCTCTGGCAGCGTTCTCATTCTCAGAGTCACTAGAATGTGACGTCTCACTGTTTTTCTTTTACAAGACTCCTCCCTCTCTGGTTCAAATAGGTAACCATTTACACCCATTTCCTCCAAATTGTTAGCCATAGTTGCATCTTGAACACGTTTACATGTTTGTTTGTTTTTTTATCAGCACCTAAAATGTTACTTGCTGAACAGATCTGCTTGTTTATTTGCGCTGGACAACCCCACCCAACTTGTTCATGTCACTTCCAGGGGAAAAAAGCCCACTAACCATTGGTTCAGCCCCTGCTAGTAATCCACGGGATAAGGCTACCCAGTTTTGTGCTTCTTAGGGTCATTTATGTTAAAATAAGCGTCTGTATTGCTTAAACGTATTACATACACAAATTATGACGACCAATACTGCAACTCTTTCAGCTTGTGGTCCTCCATCCACACCTTCCATCCTACGGTTGATGAGTGACATTTGAAGGAGTTGACGATCATCCGGGCTCATAATCTATCAAATAAAGCTGACCTAATTGAATTTATGCGCCAGGAATGGCACAAAGTCACTTACCAACAATGTGAAAGACTGGTGATGTGCATGCCAAGACAAAACAGCTGTGATTTAAATTTTTAGGGTAATTCCACCAAATATTGAATCCTGAACTCATCCTAAGCTCAAACGTTAGTATTGTGTTGTTAGTAGAATCTTGATCATTGCATTATTCAAGATCTGAAAGCACTGCATTATTATTTTTTTTATTTGACATTTCTGCAATGACATGGTCTAGGTTACAACACTGTATGTAGAATATTTGAGAAATGTGACCTGATTTATGGAATGTTCACATTCACATAACTATAAATAGTACTGAGAAACTGATAATTTTGCAGTGGTCTCTTATTTTTTCCATGGCTGTACACGAGTACTTTGTGTATAAAGCATTGAATGCACTGTAACTTACCCTCATTCACAGCATACACAATGACACTATAGGTACTCTGATTGAGTAATGGTGATTCTCTGTCCATTATTTTGGCCACAGTAACCTGACCAGTCTCTAAATCAACATTTACCCAGTCGAATTCATCTTCTCCTTTAACAAATCTGGATGAGAGAGAGCGAGAGAGCGAGAGAGAGGATAAGAGATCTATAAATACCTTATCTAAAGCTAATTGCATTTCTTGGTCAAAGACAATTATATACACTGTGTTAGGAAAATGTGTCATATGTGCCAGTGGTTCAATTCTGTAAAACGCTCACTACATTTGCATGACATTTTATTGTGCTGTAAGCAAACATGTCTTAGTAAAGTGCTGGACATGCCTTGGCTTGTTTTTTCTTCTGCAAAGGTCACATTGTTTAAGGAGCCAATTTAAGAACTATTAGAACAATATCCCTAGAGTCATCTACAACCTTGCTGTTCAAGTCTGTGTTCATGATTTGTTCAAATTGTTGAATCAAATGGGGAAACAGAAATGATCTGAAGCAGTTTAATTTGTAATCACATGCCCACTTTCACAATATTTTTGATACTCTTATGACAATAGACAAAGTTTAAAAAATGTTTAAATGACTTTTAAAATAGCAACAAAATCAGTTAAGGAAACAGAACTGACGGTCAATAATTATCGGCTCTCTTATTTCAAATTCAAATTTTATTTATTTATTATTGTAAAACTTCTGTATTTTCTTGAGCAATTTTAACATTCAAAATAATATTTACGTCACATTCAACATCAGTTGGACTGCTGCCAGTAAATTAATGTAATTTTTTATTTATTTATTTTTTTAATTTATTTTTAATTTATTTATTTTTATTTTTTTTACAGTGTAAGGTTTCCAGTTTACAGGTACATTTAAAGCTGTAGGGCGGTGGTGGCTTAGTGGTTAAGGCGATGGGTTACTGATTCGAAGGTCAGCGGTTCAATCCCCACTATCACCACTGTTGGGCCCTTGAGCGAGGCCCTTAACCTTCAATTGCTCAGTTGTATAAAAATGATAACTGTAAGTGGCTCTGGATGAGAGCGTCTGCCAAATACTGTAAATGTAAAGCACTGTACAAATTGCAGTAATTTACTGTTGCCAAGTTTGCAGCAAGATGTCCGTTACTGTATTAAAAACACAGTAATTTATTGTTGCATTATTTATGGTAATCTGTTTCATACTGTGAAAATTACAGTAATTCACTGTAGTGTATATTTACGGTAAACAATTTATTACCGTAAAACTTACAGTAATTTACTGGCACCTCTGCTGCCAGTAATGTACCGTAATTTTTACGATAAATTTTTTACAGTGTAGCTGTGCATGTCTTATGATTAACAGTTACACATTTTCTGAAGAAAATTAAATTAGAGCTTTAATTTTACTCTAGTTTGTACATTTACCCAGCAATTATCTCACACGCTCACACTTTATGCACTTCTCTCAATTTCTGTAATCATAATTACCATATTTTAACAGAGGAGATGCAATTAAACATAACATCAAATAGCAGTTTTACTTACTGAGATGTCTTTCCGAATGTCTTATCCTGGTCGATGACTGTGAGAGTGTCTATGAGCGTTCCTATTTTAGTGTTCTCCATGACTACTATTTTTTTGACAGGTGGTACGAATTCTGGAGGGTCATTGACATCCACAACTATGATGGTGACTGTATATAGCTTAGGGATGCCACTTGTCTCTGTATCCTGCAAGTCCCGTAGTGTACGAGTTTTCATATTACAGGAGAAGTAGGGATCCTCATTTTCCACACTGATTGACACATTTCTTGAAGTTTGCTCCTCATAATCCATTGCCTGAATATTTAATAAAGCAAAATAAATAAAGAAATTATTTTTAAACTTTTTTTTTTTTTTAATTAAACTTATTCTAAGGCTGCCTAGTTTATTAATTATACATTTATAAGTTTTTCCATAAATTATTTAAATAGCAAATATGTTTTCATTCATTCATTTACCAAAACTCATATTAATATTTATGTAACTTTTTCTTTACACAGAACAAAATGCAGGACTCATCAATTATCCAGTGGTGACTGATTAATATACTGTTCTTTATCCATAATATTCAAGTTATTTATTTATTTATTTATTTTTTATTTTTAATACTTAAATCACTTTCAGAAAGCTGTAGAAGGTGAATTTTTTTAATGTATTTTTTTTATTTTAATATTCATGACCCATTTCTGTACTTAGTTTTGATTGGTCAGCTACGGTTTTTAGTGGCATTTTATTAGACTTTTGTAAGTATAACAGATTATTGCTGTTGTATGGTGTATGTAATTAGTGGACACCTGAGAGTCATTTTTAAGTTAATTAAATTTATTGATTAAAATCTCTAAGTAAATGTCTAATAAGCCGGCTAATGTACATGTAATTTAATCCAATAAATCCCATCACAGTGATGTCCTTATCCTCTGTCGGGATTTTTTGATGGTAGTTTCTGGCTTTGTTATACATTATTTTTCATAAATTTAATCGAGTCTTAATTTTAGGGGATTAGACTCTCCTTTTGTGTTGACATCGTGATCATTTTAATACAGATTAAGGAATCATTCAATACCATGCTTCCATGAAAAGAAGTTGTGGTAATAAAAATGTCTACACCGGTCACCTGGTGCTTTGTGATTTTAATGCCCAGAAAGTACAGTAGTATCAAATTGAATTCATATCACTCTTGTGAAATGTATGCACCTACCGAGTCTAACAAGTGTTAACAATAGCCAATCACTTTTAACAAGATACGGAAAAAAAAGAAGGGCAGTAACTCTCAGTAACATGCTTTAGCATTTTACAAATTCCCAAACACTGGATGATGAAATATTAGCAGTAACTAAAATCATTATAAAATTTAAATAGACTAAAGTTATATGAACTGTAGGTGTATATACTGTGTAGAACAGCAGAAGAGATATTTATTGACTACTTGTATAAAGTGGCGTGTGTGTGTGTGTTTGCGCGCACAGTTGTCCGCAACCTATTGAGGGTGTACCTTCCCTCTCTCCTGAAGTCAACTGCAATGTGGTCTCGATCTTCCCCGTGACCCTGACGATAAGCAGCACAGATAGTAACTGGATAGTTTCTTGGATAGTGAAAGATCTCCGATAACAAACTCATTGTGTCACTTTCCTAATTTAAACTCAAATTTCTTTTTTTGCGAAAAAGTACTCTATTTTTTTGACAATCTCAAAACTGCTTGTGGGATGTTTTACAGTATAGATTTACAAATATAAACTTGATAGTAATTGGAAATGTCAGAATACCCTGATAATTACAAGTGCTACTGCGTCTTTCAAGCCCAAAACGTGCTATGAATTGTTTGATTAATTGATGATTGTTTGAATAATTATTTGAAAATTATTGTTGTTACAGTGTCATGGATTCAAGGCTGTTCAGTGTCAGTTATTTGGCCAGTGTTTTTTTTTTTTTTTTTTTTTTTTTTTTTTTTTTTAATTACCATTATATTCAGCATACTCCAGTGGTTCTCATTCCCTTTTTTGTTTTTTTGTCCCGCTGTACATGTGGAACTTTTTAAAAATGTGAGCTGGATTTCTTAATTCCTTTTCTATTCACTACCTCTGAATCATCCCTACAGTATTCATTATGCTTTTGTACAAATAGTTTTAATAATGTTTTAATTCTTCAACAGTGACGTGTGTTTTAAGTCAATCAGTTTCATGCCATAATATTTTTACCATAAAGATTCCTCATTGTAACTGTCCTGCCCACAGTATAAAAAGCATAAAGGCCATTAATATTAGATCTTAGATAGTTAAAAGCTGTAACTGGGTTGAAGTTTTACTGTGTTCTAAATATATATATTTTAAAAAACACGAATACCTTTATAACAGACAGAATTCCTTCATTGATTTTGGGGTCTGTGTGAATTGCAAAATAGTTCTCTGGATCTCCATGAAGAGTGAATTTAGCTTTCCAGGCCGGTGAACCCTTTGTGTCATCGTCATTCACCTGCAAGCGGAGAACTTCCACTCCACTCTCACGCTCTTTTATTCTTCCAGGACCCTGCGAGGTGCAAAGATAATATATAGGATTTAATCATGACTTTTTACGCACCACGTTGCTTGTGACACGTTACTGTGGTGCTTGTTATACAACTCCCTGAAATATTGAGTTCTAAGAACAGCAGGAACAACAAAAAATGCGTTTTTAGTTGATTTGGTAAAATAATGTGACACATTTCATTTTGTAGGGGGAAAAAAAACAACTTCAAACCACAGAACTCAAATAAGCACCAGGCTAAAACAGATTACAGTTTACATTTTCATAAAGTTATTTTTATGTAGCATTGATTTGATTTTTCTTTGCACAAATCTGGCCCATACCCGAATGTCTACCAGGAAATTAATGAAAAAAATTACTATTATACTTTATGAGCAGATTGACCAAAGTTTTTTGTTTAGTAGCGTCCCAAAGCGGAGCCCTGTTGAAAAGGAAAAAAGCGTCTAATCATCGATTTGCTTTTGGGATGTTAAGAAGAGCCAATAGTGTTTGTCTGCCTGTCCCTCCGGTGTACGTGTACACATGGGAACCCTGTGGTGATATTTCTCGTGCCAGTATATCGTTGTAAATGGGAATGAATGTCTGAGTGATGTTAACTACTTCCACTCTATCTTCCCCTCCAAACTGTTGCTTGTTTAAAGCCATAAAATAAAATACACATTTTTTTAAATAAAATACAATTTTTTTTTTTTTTTTTTTTTTTTACAACATAAGCAGAAGCCTGTGTGCCATATTCTGTAGGTACCTTAATTTTTTTTAGCTGGCGAAATAAATTACTCATTTGAATAGAAAGGCTTTTAACCCAATCACACCGATGAAGCGTGTGACGTTTCTGGCGCATATAACGTGTTTACGGAAGTGAACCTATTCAGCTGACTGGTATCTTGCTTCCCTGTGATAGTTCACATTGGGTTTTTTTTCATGGGACTCCCTAAAACGAATGGCGAAGGACAGCGCATTACGAATGACAACCACGAATGGCGGGGAATGACAGAGGGACTATTTAATGACTGCTCCCTTCTCAGACGAATGACAGAGAATGACGAAAAAATTAATGACTGCTCCCCTCACTTAGGAATGACGAATGACAAGGCTACACATGTGGGACCATAGAATGACTGCTCCCTCTTCAGTCGAATGAGAGCGAATGACGAAAGATGAGGACTGTTCCTCTCTAAGATGAATGACAAGTGAAAACAACCGATCCCTTTTGAAGTTTTACAGCAAAACAGAGGTCACGAAAATAACCGTTTAATGACGCACTTATGATTGTCATTCGGACTTTTCAATTTCGGTGTATCTATGCCAATAAACAGTATCTTTTTATTTTACCTCGAATGCCAAGCGTACATCATAGAGTGAATGGCAGATTAATTCCACGGAATGACACAATTTACCTGCAATACCGCTCATATAACCATGTCGTTCACCATGCGGAAACGAGAATGACAGATTTGACACATGGATTGACACATTTTACCTGCAATGCCGCTCCTGTGACAATTACCGCTTATATGTGATAAATCTGTCATTCACTTTTTGGCACGGTGAATGACAAGGTTATATAAGCAGTATTGCAGGTAAAAGTGTGTGTTGTTATTCTGTGTTAAATCTCATTCGCTTTTTCGAATGGTGAAGGACAAGGTTATATGAGCGGTATTGCCCGTAAAATGTGTGTGACAGTCATCCCTAGCTCAGGATTTCTAGATTGGTATCGGTTAATGATGAGATGTAGGCCCCACGCATGTCATGACACGTAGAAACGTGTCATTCCATGTAGCATGTTAATTGAGGGAGCAGTCATTATGCAGTCCCTTGTGTCTTGTCATTTGTCATTCCCTAATAAATGGAGCAGTTATTGTTAGTCATCATTCGCTATCTTTGTCTCAATCAGGACCAGTCATTACGTATACCCTTGTCATTCATCATTCCCCGTCATTCTTGCTGTTGTCATTCGTCATTCGCTTTATGGACTCCCTTTTTTCATCCTATGGGTACTTGCTCACACTCTTAATAGGAAAAATGATTTCTTAGATATTTTGTAGATAATTTGTAGTCATTGATTCTGTCAGGAAATCATACATTTTACACAGTAAGCAATTGACAAATAAACATCTAATGATATTCTTGTGATATTGAAATGTTCACTAAATGTACGTTTCTGAATGGTGTTGAGACCAAGATTGTATGTTTGGTTGCCTAATTTTTAGTCCCTTCCATAAACAAGTTATTATAAAATGAATGAATCTTTATATATGTAGGATATGTAGGGTATGGGTTTTGAGAGTTCCCACAAAAAACTTCAAATAAAAAACGTCCAATAAAGAAATCATCAGGGAGCTCTGCTTTTAGGCACTGCCTAAATCTCTACATTATTTGTTTTTTGTAAAAGAATGAAAAGATTCTCACTCACTGTGTGACCGGTGATTTTAGGCAGATTATTGTTTTGGTCGATGATGTCCAGGACTACTGTACACGTGTTGGACAGCTGCACTTTGTTTCCGTTATCTGTGGCTTTGATCAGGAGAATATATTTCGGTGCCATCTAAAAGATAGCAATTTTTAATGTACATTCAGACACACACACACACACACACACACACACACACACACACACACACACACATATATATATATATATATGTATGTTTCATTTGAATCACTTTACTTTGGCTGGTGTATAAGTTTGATAAGCTCTTGAACGTTAGCTTAAATGTGATTGGTTAATATTAAGCACAGTCCCGTACCCCATTATAAAAAGCACACTTAATCTACTCATTCGACTAGGTTGTTTTTATATTTGCCTAATGTTTTATTTATTTGTTAATTTATTTTTTACTTGGATTTTGTTGGGTGCTGTATCACATTTTGTAGTGGAGAAAGATCAGACATAGGTTATCTTAGTTTTAATTTTACATGAAGGAACATGAGTGTGTTCATATTTTATATCCACTGTAGCTCATTAATAATAAAAAAAATAAGAATAAAATAAAAAAGCACATAACACAGCACTGAATGGTATTTACCTTGTAGTCCAAGCAGCCTTTGAAATAAATACTTCCTATGCTGTCGGTTTGAATGATGTAAAATTCAACATTATCTGTTTTTGGGGTGACGGAGGCGATTGTGAATGTGAAGGTTCCATTTGGTGAGTCCGGGTCGTCACCATCTGAAGCAGAGACTCTGGTTACCACTTTACCTGTTGAGAGAATTGTCCCGTTTGCCGGGATCAATAATTAGTATTGAATTATTTATGAGTTAGAATGCTATAATCGGAAACCACCAAACAGCTATACGATCTAGTTATGCTGCCAAATATGCATATCTCAGTAATCAACTTGTTTTACCCTCTGACCGGCGCTTAACATTATTATAAATCTTTAACCGCATAAAAAGGATCCAGACAGACATACATTTGTATTTGTTTACCTTAAAAACTCTCACTGTAGAATTTAATTGTACAAATCCTCTATTTTCTATGAGGTTTTAATCAACTAAATCTTTCGGCATTCCTTCGGTAAGAATCTTTGCTATTTTTTGTGACTTTTCAGTTCGTAAACATCTGAAAACAGTACTATGCAATAATAAAACATTTCACCGTTTGGAAGTGTCTACAGGTAAAGGTGATGTACTCAAAAAATGACGTATGAAATTAATGTTTTACAGTCATTTACATAATTAGAATATACATATTAGGTGTTTCAGATCAGGTGTAATATACTATAACGTCCTGCAGGTGGAACTGATATTAATGTCTTATTTAAACCTAACTTCAGTGGTATGTACACAGTGTGGTACACAACCAAATTCTCCAGTGTTACATTAACATCCAGAGTGTTGAAGTGAAATCATAGTGTTTATTTGGACTCAAATGATAACGGTGTTAATTTAACACTGGTGATATTAATGTGTAGCCACTCCAGCAAACTCTCCAGGAAAATA
>JBCNYH010000003.1:32932207-32944247 GCA_039654325.1 Tandanus tandanus
AAGGAGGGGTAGGGTTCACGTGCGCACAAAAAAAGGGAAAGGGGAAAAAAAAAAAAAAGTATGGGTTTCTCGTGCGCACGAGAAACCTATCCTTTTTTTTTTTTCATGTCCCTTTAGGGGCTCCATAGAAATCAATATATTTTTTTAATTTAATGATTTTATCAATTGAAAAATGTTTATGATTTTATTTCTGCTAATAATGTGCTCCATAGTAAGGTATTTTACTTCACATTTACAGCATTTGGCATATGCTCTTATCCAGAGCGACTTACAATTATCATTTTTTTTAGACAACTGAGCAACTGCTTCAAGAGCCCAACGGTGGTGATAGTGGGGATTGAACCGCTGCGCTGATCTTTGGATCAGTAACCCATCGCCTTAACCACTAAGCCACCACTGCCACATGTTTGTGTTATAAAGTCTGCTGAATGATGTGATTGGCCAATTAGAACAGAGTATTATTCATTATAAATAAGCTCAAAAAAAGTGCAGTCTATTTTAATACTACAAGTAAAATTTGTAAAAAAAAAAATTATTCCTAAAATAGAAAATGTTTTTATGTTCTTACAGTGTATTACAAAAACAACAAAAAAGTTTATATTAATTCAACAATATTTACTCATTCAAACATAATTATTGAGTAAATTATTCAAGAGAATATTAATTAATTAATTAATTTATTTATTTATTTATTTTTGGTTTAGTTGAAACTGAATATCTATTAAGCTACCCTGTTGACTTATTGAATTATTTCAAATTCTTGGGTCATTTTAAGTCATTCAGATGACAACAAAAAGTGTTTACCTTTATATATGTGAAACATGCACCTGTTTTATAAATAATTTGAGCATTCTTGAATCTCATCTTTACCTAGCAGTAACAACAAGGCGAAGAACATGACCCCAATGGCACTATAGCTCGGCTGTGCAGTCATAGACGTGCGGACATGGCAGTTGGCTTTGATGGTGCAGTCACACACCGTAACCGACAGGTTGTGGATCATACCATGGCCCTGGTTGTCTGATATTTTGACCAGTAACTCGTAATGGCCTGAATAAACATTCTTCTCTCGGATTAGGTTTACAGTTGTTCCTGCAGAGAAATTAAATTATATACATTACAATATTCATTATGTCACATTCATACAGCACTGTGATTTTTGTGCAGTAACAGCAGCAGAGTCTCCTGAACTTTGTAAAGTCTCTTTTTAATATTTTTTTCTTTAACCAATTCACTGCTTACTCTGTTGAACAGAATGTGCAAGATAGGAAGGTTTTTAGTTGCAAAGAACTAAAGAAAAAAGGAGTAAAAGCATAATTACAGTGAACCTGATATTTCAATTGTTGACAGAATTTACAATCACTAGAGGGGGTTGTAACACTCTGACGAGCTCACAGTTGATGCACTATCGCCTTTTGCTTTAACTTGGCTCAGGGAAATATTATCCGTCCTTTTGTAGATCAAAAATCAATACCGCTCATGTTGAGGGTGTGTAGGATGATTTATTAACTAGCTGTGTTTGAAACTAAACCAGAAACCAACATGCTGTTCTCTCAGAAACAGGCTCAACCAGCACACTGAATAAGGTAAACTGTCAAAAGTAAATTAATTAAAGGATGCCTTGGGTTGGTCAATGGGGTGCAGGTTCAAAGTTGAGGAGTGCTGGGTAAAACCCCTGGTGTAGGCAACAAATTAATTAGATAATCAGATACACATTTAAAAAAAAAAAAAAAAAAATCGCTGAAAGCATCTAACTTGTATTTCTGGTTTTCTTCTGGTTATCTTCTCCACAATGCATTGCTTACCCTGGCTCTGGGTCACAGCTGGGTCATTGACAGGTGCATGTCACCACTCTGTCATCGAACTATTGACACTCCCACAATGCACATAAGGCTCCCATCCCACGTATTACCTGCCCTATATAAGGACTCTGTTTGCACATGCTCCGTGCAAAGTATGGCTCCCGTTTCATAACCAGTGCACAACAAACCTTTGCTCTTTGTGTTTATTCTCAGTATTTGTATTTGAGCTCCAAGTATTTTATTTTATTGTGTTAGTATTTTCAGCAAGGTTTTCTTGGTCAAAATGATGAGGCAAATATGCCAATATTTTAGGCAAGATTTTGAATTCTAACTGGTGAATATTGCAGCGCATGTGTGCCAACAATAAACAGCAAGAAAAGATATGAGCAACAGGCAACGAGTTTCCTAGAGGAGATTTTTGCAAACACCGTTATTTGGTAGATCCAAACGCTATGTTGTTAGAACAAAAATAAAAACAAGCATTGCATGATTTCTACTATATTATACTGGACTTTTTAACTACACATTTAAGTTTTTTTGCTGGTCCTGGCTGGTCATATTCTCACAATCCTCCACATTTAAAAATCATTTTAGATTTTTGCTAGTTAATTCATTTGCATCACCAGTAATAACATTTTTCTTATTGTTATAACTTTTGTTACCTCCATCAAGGAGGATATGTTTTACCATCAGGTGTGTGTTTAGAAGGTTACATTAAAAGTTGTATTTATTTATTTATTATTGCCAGAGGTGGGGCTTTGGACAAGAAAGACTGTTATTAAATTTTGGAGATGATTTAGGAATTTTTTACATCACGAGAGGACGATTTTTGCCATTTTGGGTCATATGCGGGATGGCTGGGCTTGGCGAATGTTTGCATTCTCTGAGTACTTTTGTTACTTTTGTGGTAATGAGAAACACCAATCTATCTATAATTAAATTTGATAAATAAAGGACGTAATCCAACTCTTAATATCCAAGCTAATTAAAAGTGATCGTATTTAAGAACACAACATAGAACTTTGTGATAAGTTTGATGATGTGAATGCTAACATGAAGCCTTGCTACATATACATCGTTATTCCAGTCGTAAGTTTAAAAAACAAAAAAACAAACATGATGTTAAAGTGAAAGGTGTACCATAGTTGGGATCGATCTTCCATTTCCCCTTGGCATCTCCTAGGAGTTCATAGTGGAATGGTGCAGTGTATGGTGGAAGATCCAAATCTATAGCAGTGATGCTTTTCATGGTTTCCTCCTCTGATAAACACATATTCATTTTGTCTGTCTCCAGTAGTGGTACATTATCATTCAGATCTCCTAAATGGATAATCAGTGTCCCTGTGCCTGTTAGTGGAGGTTGAGCTGTAGGTCAAATGAGAGGAAAGAAAATCAGTAATTATGAAGCAAATGGAGTGAAGTCCATTAAAACTGGAGGTCAAAAAGAGCTTTTTTATTTTTTTAATTGCTGTGGTTTCCTACTCTGTTTTAATTCACTCTATTTCATTTGTTGGAGATAATAAATAAAATTTTTGAGACAAGTCAAACTATTAGCACTCTCGCCCCACAGCAAGTAGGTCCTCTTTAAACCTCGTGGTTGGTGAGGACATTTGCATATTCTCCCCGTGCTTGCGTGGGTTTCCCCTGAGCGCTCTGTTTACCTCCCACAACCCAAAAACATGCCCATTAGGGCATTACTCTGGATTGCCTCTGGGTGTGAGTGTGAGTATGAGTGGATGTTTATTATTGTTGGCCTTACAATGGACTGGCAAGCTTTTCAGGCTGTACCGCACCATTCCCCCAGAGTCAGCTGGGATTGGCTCAACCTCCCCCAGGACCCTAAAGGAGTTAAGATATACGGATTACGACGGCTTTGTTTTTATGTTTGTCTACCTGGTCTAATTTGTTGCATGTTCTTTGTTGAGATGCTGCCGAATTTCTGATATTCCAGTCTTCTCTGATTATTTAACTTTGCCTACCTAAAACTGCTTTTGCTTAATGTTTTGGTTATTGTTTGCTTGGAATTTATAAATAAACTGTTTATTTTCAAATATACCCTCGTCTCTTATGAGCCTCTGTGCTAGACAGTGGGATAGTAACTTTCTGATCAACAGTCAATGAATCACATTTATTGTTTCTTACCATTGTCCACAACGTACACAATCACACTGTAGGTACTGTTTTTCACAAATGGTGATTCTCTGTCCATAATTTTGGCCACAGTAACCTCGCCAGTATTTCGATCTATAGTCACCCAGTCATCAATATCTTCACCTTTCATAAAACTAGAAAAGATAGAAACATAAATGTAATAAATATCCAGGTGCAGGTTTCTGAAAAAAAATTATTTGACTCATATTGTGCATTTTTAACTCCGTCAATGGAGATCTGGTGTGGGCAAAGAGTTTAAATCGAAGGCCATTCTTTTTTATACCTTGTTTGGTGGATTTCTATTATGTAAACTCAAGACAGGAGACAGGGGGGGGGGGGGAATCATTTTAAGAACAGGTATTTAATTTTTTCTTTAAAAATAACAATACAAGAAAGGGTAAAACAAAAATATTATTTCTCTTATTCTTAAAGAAGCCCAAACTTGTGCTTTGATTTAAACATTTAATAATTTGAATACAGGAGTCAGTCCTGAGCTGATGGTGGACATGATGGTGGACATGATGCACTTTTCATACTCTGTATATTCTGTTGAAGCTCCTGCTTTCAACAGACCAGTGACACTTACTGTCCCAACGTTTTCCATCCATTTAAAAAGGAGGCTGCCCTAAAAACACTTTCATACACCTCCCCTTTCCTTGATCGGAATAAAAAGACCCCCCCTCCAAAAAAAAAAGAGTAAATAAATTAAAATTTAAAAAATCATGAATAGTAACATGGGCGGATCTGCTAAACAAGAAATAAAACAAGTATGGTCTAACCCAGCAAACATCCTTATTTCATCCTTGGTGTAAAAAAAAAGAAAGAAAGAAAGAAAAAGAAACTATGTTAGAGCAGCTGTTATAAACAATTGTGCCCTCTCCAAGCTTTTTTTTTCCCCCCCTTCTCCTGAATTTATTTAATATAATTAAAATACTACATCTGTAAATAATATACATTTATAAATAACACTTTAAGTATATGTGTTCATAAAACAAAAGATTAGTGAAACAATTTGCAATTTCTTCAGTGATTTTAGTATGTGAGTTCTGGGTGTGTGTGTGAGTGTGTGTGTGTGTGTGTGTGTGTGTGTGTGTGTGTGTACAGAGTCGATATATTCCTGGGTTTATGCCATGTCTAACAAACTTTTTCTTTCTTTTTTTTTTGTCTCAGACTAAAAAAATTATGCATTTTTTAATCATTACAGTCAGGACTATCTTCTGGTTTTAAGAGTCAAGTGTATCTAAGAACTTGAAAAGGTCGTTACACTTACTGGATTGAGTTTCCAAAAGACGCATCCGGGTCTTTAGCTGTAAAAATACCCAACGGGGTTCCTATTTTTGTATTTTCCATTATTCTTACTTCTTTAATAGGTGGTATAAATTCTGGAGGGTCATTGATGTCCTCGACAGCGATGGAGACTGGATAAAGCTTAAGATTTGATGCAGCTGTGCTGGAACCTTCAAAAAAAGTCTCCACATCCCATGAATTCTGGGAAGTCTTTTTTTTTACCTTACAGAAGAAGTAAGGCACCTCATTTTTCACACTGACTGACACATTTCTTGACTTTTGCTCCTCATAATCCATTGCCTATTCAATGAAGCAAGAAATAGGTTTGTTATAGGTGTAAATCCAAATAACACTGATATATCTTATTGTTTACAAGTAATCAGAATTATAATTTCTAGAAAATTAACTTCAGCAGTGTGTATTTGTATTTCTCAGGCAGTGGATGTCAAGTTCAGTTGTTTAGGTGTGTTTGACTGGATGGTCCTCTGGCTTTGTTTTAATAAACAGAAAAGTCAAAGACCATGTTATTTTTTTCTGCCAATAATGTGCTTTTGACATTTTTACTTTACAAGAAATCAATTTTCCTTGGAATAACTGGGTTTTATAAATCACATTGCTTTTGAATAAATATTTAATAATACAGTTTGTTGTGTTATGACGAAGATACAGTTATGACCTGGTACTGAGATACTACACACACTTGGTAAAATGTAATTTTTTTTTTTTGTATTGTGCAAAAAAAAAAAAAAAAAAAGGGACCATGATCAATCATTTCAGACATTTTTACACCTTTAAAGGGAATTTGTTGGAAATTCAAAACATTCTGTTGACTTGGTTGATAAATTTAATAGATAAAGAGTTTCTCTTAGATTTTGGGGGGCCTTTACACAGCCTAAATAACAATATTTTTAATTTACTAAATGACAGTTTTCCTGCAAGGCCAAATTAAAAAGACTTGTGCTGGAGTCCTTTACCATGTATGGAAGGTGACCTGACCACAGGTGGGTGGGTGCTGTTAAAAGGGGCACCTTCTAACAGCAATGCGCGAGTTCTGGAGGTCCTAGGAAGATGCGCGTAGGTACATTGCTCTGCTAAGTGCATGCTGTGGTCAAGTAGTTTGGTGTTTCAAGGCAAGATTATGGACACCAATTTCCTTTAATGTGACCTCTAACCTTTAGTGTTCAGCCAAAAATTAAACCATATCCTTGAGGGGAAAAAACTTGCACACCGTTTAACTAATACTTTGTTAAATTGACTTTTAAATTGATAGAAGTCTATCAACATGGTGCATCTTCGCTTTTTCCCCAAATCTTTGCCCACTCCTCCCTGCAAAAGCATCAGATCTGACACATTCTTCTTGCTTTTTCAAGTTTTGAGGAACCTCCAGTTCTTTGTATTTTGCCATATTTTCACTGTGACCTTTAGTATATGGAATGCCTTGGACATGTTGTATATCCCTCTCCTGACTGATACTTTTCAATAGAAAGATTGCTTCGATGCTTTGTAAGGTCTTTGAGGACCAGAACTTTTGCTATAAGATGCAGCTCTGTGTAAGGAAAACCCTACTAAAAGAGCCGAACTTCATTTGGGGTTAATCAGAGTCATTTTCATTACATTTACAGCAACAACATTTACTTATCCAGAGCGACTTACAATCATCATTTTACATATAATCAAGCAATCGAGGATTAAGGGTCTTGCTCAAGGGCCCAACAGTGGTGGTGCTGGGGATTGAACCCCCAACCTTCAGATTAGTAGCCACACATCCCCAATTTTAAAACTATGTGCACACTTGTGCAACCACATTGTTCTCTCTCTCTTTTTTTTTTTTTCTATAAAATTTAATGTTTAACTAAATTTTACAAATTATATTTTACATTTGAAGGCTATCTTTTTCTTATTTTCTTTTTTTACATCCCAAAAACCCGTCATTTTAAAGGTCATCAGTCTCCTTAACTTTGCACGAGCGCTGAATACGTCAAACCACCACCTGGCACACCCTTACCAGAGCAAAGTAACTATGAGCGACCACTTTTCTCCCATACAAGCTGTGTATCTGTTCAGCTCTTTCACACTTACTCTTGACCAATGACCACTTTACCCGGTCAGTGATTTTCAGTCGACAGCCTCTTCTATCCAGAGCCCACTTCAGTTTTTTGGGGGCTATTTTTAGTAGATTCATGACACAAAATCCCAAACTATTTTAGTTACATGTTGTAATCTTACAAAATATGACAAAGTTCAAAACCAAACCAAAAGAGTGTGAATTTCCAGGCTGCTTTACACACATGTAGTAAAGTCAAACTGTATTTTATGGAAATATCATAGACGACAAAGAATATAAGATGACAAGTTTGCAGCTTATAGTTTTCGTTGTCAAAATCCTAAATACCTTTATGATTGTCAGGATTCCTTCATTTGTTTTGGGGTCAGTTTGGATTTGAAAATAATTCTCCTGATCTTCATGAAGAGTGAATTTAGCTTTCCAGGCAGGTGAGCCTTGTGCGTCTTTGTCCATCGCCTGTAACCGCAGAACTTCCACTCCACTCTCTCTCTCTTTTATTTTTCCAGGACCCTGAAAAAAATATTTATCTTTATCATACAAACATCTGAAGTATGAAGCTTGTGATTAAACTTCGATCTAATCACATTTGGGCGGGTTTATAAGCACATTTCCTTAATCATATAAATAGTTTATTACTCACAGTTTGGCCAGTAATTTCTGGAATATTATTGTTATTGTCGATGATGTTAAGGATCACTCTGCTCGTACTTGAAAGCTGCACCTTGTCGCCATTATCTTTGGCTTCAATTAAGAGCGTATATTTTTGTGCTTTCTGCAAATGACACATAATTATTAATCCACTATAACATTGAATTATTTGGAGAAAAAAAATCAGTCTATAATATTCCACCAGGTGCACAAACTTGGGCCCATAACTTTTATTGGTTATTGAACATTATTCACTAAACACGAGCTGGATGTATTCTTGTTTTACCAAATACTACGCAGGAACATTCGAATTCATTTCATTGTGTAAACCACTTGATACTTTATTAGGGTAACAGAGAGGTTGGAGCCCATCCCGGCCGACTCTAGGTAAAGGCATGGTACACACTGAACTTCCCTCCTGAAACTCACAGGGCAGCAGACGCACAACCTTTACGCTTACAGTCACACCTAGGGGCAATTAATAATATTTAATTCACTTAATGTTCATGTCTATGGACTATGTGAGGAAACTGGAGTACCCAGAGGAAACCCAAACAATCACAGGAAGGACATGCAAACTCCACACTGAAACTTCCTTCTTGCAGTGAGGCGGAGGTGCTAATTATTTTAACCACGACACTGAGGCAGATCTGGCAATCCTCTGTGTAGCTAGCAGCGTCTGGTCTGCCATTTTCAGCATACTCATTTAAACACAAAAGTAAAGAGCACTGTGCAAAGTTGTTCACGGAAAACACAATGAAACAAATTAATTGGTATGTTTATAGCTTATATTGACTTATTTTAATCATGACAGTAAGGCAGATGTGGAGAACTCCATGCTGCCCTAAAAGATCCATGTCATCCTATGATCCGTGTTTTTTCCTGCTTGGTGTTGTGAGGAAGCTTGAGCCGACTCTAGTCGAAGGCCCGGTACACCCCGGACAGCTAAGCTAAAAGCCCTGTTTTGCTAACGACATCCATTCGGAAACAAAAGTGGAGTGACAAAATGAATATAACATGAGCTCCATAAAGATGTTTTAGTACATACTACCTGAAACATGAAAACAAATGAAGACTTTTTTTTTGTTTGTAGTCACACATTTTAAACATGACACTAAAGCCTTCGTTCACACAGGAAGCAACAAGTGACCGTGCAAAGTCATGTGATCGCGCACAACGAGAGGAGACGGCAGGCATGGAGTTCAAACGAGCTGAACTTTCACGTGACACGAGTCAAGCGATTACCAATCAGAGCTTAAAGATACTGTTAATTGGCAGATGTTTCCATACACTGAGTTTGCCGTAATGTCTCCGTGTGGGAACCATAAACTCGAGTTTAAATTTCCTCCTTACATCAACGTGGAAAACTGGTTGCTATTGCCGTGTGTAAATATGCTGAGCTTTATGACTGCATACGGAAATCTTATAAGGATAATAACCTGACACGTGATGCCCGGGTCAGAAGGCATTTCTTGTGATTTTATATTTATATAAGTTAATTTAGAGCTACATGAAATGACCATTATGTGGGTTAGGGTGGTAACTCGAGTACATGGGTTTGCTAACGTCGTTTCCTACTGAATCGTGTTAACAAATAAATAAACCAATAGCTAAAAACTGTGTGCAGTTCAGAAGGAAGTACTGAGCTTCTGAACAAGTCTATGATTCTCCCTGTGATGATACCGGGCTTGTATCACTGGATGAACCCAGCAGAAGCAGTGACGCAGTAGTGCTCTTTCTCACATAGAGAGTGGAGATGGCAAGGAGGGCTAACTTTTCCCAGTTCTTGATGTGCAAAAGTCTTTGTTCTATACTCACTGTTTGATAAAAAAAAAAAAAATAAGTTATACATGATATGTGCTGAAAAAAAAAAAAAAAACCTCAAACAATATAGGTAAGGTCTGTTGAGCTTTTTACACCCAAGCCTACTGGCTCATCAGGCCGGATCTTATCCCCGGTTTCCGTAGCGTGAAGCAACTAGGAGCACAACTCCTCCTCGATGGGACGCTAGTCTATTTACTGCTACCCATTTATACTGCTGAGTGGACAGAGGCATGCTTGTGGTTAAGACTTTGCCCAGGGGTCTTAGCATAGTGGATGTCTAACGTGGAGTCACACCCACGACCTCTCGATCATGAGCCCAGCTCTCTAACCACTACATCACCAGCCCCTCAAACAATTTAAGATAGTGATAAGTTCTCACGGACCTTCCGTAGAGGAGCGCGGTGCTGCATACAGTTTCACTAGGAAAGATTTTGAAGTGGGAAACATGCAAGGGAGTTACCTAGGCAACAAGAGCTGAGTCGCTCTTGACAGGCGATGTTGCTCAGCGGCGAGCGTGACGCTCGTCGCTTCCTGTATGAATGCGGCTTAAGGCAGGGCAGTTAGCCCTGTGGTTTCAGCCAAATGCTGAAATTAATCTCTAGTACGAGAATTTCGAGTTCAAGAACAAGAATGATTAACAAAATCATGTTGATTTTTAAAATGTTTTGTAGATTGAAAAATTACATACAGCAGACCAGTGTATTTACCTCATAGTCCAAGCAGCCTTTGAAAAAAATACTTCCTGAGTTGCCATTCTGAATGATATAAAATTCAACATTATCGGTTGTTGGTGTGGTTGAGATGAGTCTGAATGTGAAGGTGCCGTTGGGGGTGGACACATCATCTTCATCTGTGGCAAAAACTGTTGTGACCAATTTGCCTATAGAAATATTTAGTTTTAGTGCACGAAACCATGACATCAGCATTGAACTTTGGTAATAATCCCCAGAAAATAAGAAACACAGAAAAAAATATAGAAGATAAAGTTATGTAGGATTAGGCGGTTCACAGAATGATTGAACGAATGCGTGAATGATAAATACTGTTTCTTCGTTAAAGCTCCTTTATTAAATCCTTGAAATGCTACAGTTTTGGTTCAACTTGCTGATCGGATATAGATATGGTCATGCATATGTTCTCCGTGCAATGTAAGCTAGCTGTAATTAATGTTATTCTAAATACATTGCAAAATCCCCAAATACTTTAAATCAAAATTACATGACATTCATTACATTTTAGAAATACATTATAAAGTGATATAAGACTTTAAGGAAACAGATACAGACTTAGCCATACTAAAAGATTAAGCTACAAAAGAATGGAAATGTTTCGGTGACGCTCAGACGAACCTTATCTGCAATGGAAATCTGCTGATAAACTTGTGATCTCAGATCAGGCGCTTGCAACATGTGAGTTTGTCCGTCCTTATCACTCTCACTCACTTAAAATTAAAATGTAAAAATCACTGGCTTGATGATAGATTTATTAAGGAGCTGTCAAAAATGTGTAACTCTCTGAAAAAAAAATATTGCGTATGAAAATGTACTGTAGGAAAAATAAGATAAAAACAATGTCAGAAGCGTAAAAACTCCGTCACGATACAGTGGAGCCACGGCACAAGTTTTGCTGATTTCAGAATATTCTCGTGAACCAATGTTAATCGTTGCATGAGGAGTTAAATACTAAAACAATAAATTTGGATTTTTTTATTTATTTTTTTCTTCCAAAAATGCAACCTAAACCAAAAGATACCAAAATTCTATTTTGCATTTTTGTCTGCACCCATCAGGGCTCACCACAGCGGATAATCCTTTCTCCGTGTCACTCTGTACTCTGCATCCCTCTCTGCCGCACCGATCACCTGCATGTCCTCCCTCACCTCCTCCGTAAAACTCCTTTTTGACCTTCCCTTCATACCAGGCAGTTCCATTCTCAACATTCTTCTACTATTATACCCTTCATCCCTCCTTTGCACATGGCCAAACCATCTAAATATGGCCTCTCCCACTTTATCCCCACTTTTACTCCCATTATACCTTGCCTGCACTCTCTTTTTCACTTCTCTAGCACACTCTCTGTTACCTTGGATAGTTGACACACTTTCTTAATTATTAAAAAGTGTAAATAACATAAATGGTGATGTAAAAAAAATGGTAAACCTTTTTCAGTCCCAACCTAACTTTTATTTTCATTCATTCATTCATTCATTTTCTGAACCGCTTATTCCTAATTAGGGTCGCGGGGAGGCTGGTGCCCATCTCAG
>JBCNYH010000003.1:33009266-33025995 GCA_039654325.1 Tandanus tandanus
TGTGTGGGTGTGGGTGTGTGTGTGTGTGTGTGTGTGTGTGTGTGTGTGTGTGTGTGTGTGTGTGTGTGTGTGTGTGTTGGGGGGGTTACTTTAACTTACAGTGTCAATTATCAATATCAATATCCATTTGAAACAGCCAGTGAGGCTAATGTGCCTGTCTTTGAACTGCGGGAGAAAACCAGAGAACCCAGACTAAACCCACACAAGCACAGGGAGAACATGCAAATTTCAAACAAAAATGCCCTCACTGAGACACGAACCAAGGACCTTCTTGCTGTGAGGCGGATGCGCGAACCACCACTGCATTTTCCGTGCACTTTCCACACACACTTCCAGAGTGGTGAACACACTGCAAACTCACGTGTTTTAATACTAAGTGTATTATAAATGATGGTGAGGGCGACAAAAATAAATAAATAAATAAAACCAGGAAAAAGGTTTACTCTGGGTCAGTATGGCTATAAAACCCCATGGATACGACTTTAAAAATAAAGATAAAAACATACGCCATGATTATAAAACAAGTAAAATATGTGTAGCATATATAATACGTGTATAAGCACATTAATTACAGTGGCTAATGTTCCTTACTGTAGTACGTTCCCAAAAACTCAAAGCCTGACTATTTAATCTGAATAAATCAAACAAGGCATCTGGTTTCACAGCAACAACAAGTAAAAGCAAGCAGTGCATCATAAAGGCATCATATTATGGAATACAATGAAAACACCACTTTCATGCTTGCAAATTTGTTAGTACTACTCAGGCCCTGCGGTGGATTGGCTCCCCACCTGGGGAGGGCCCTGGTTCTTGTCCAGGGTGAGCTGGGATCGGCTCCAACTTCTTTTTCTGACAGATAAATGATATAAATAATGGATAGATAGCACCATGAGGTTCGAGTTGAGACAGGGTATGCAATCATACCTTTTCTAATAACTTCATTACAGCAGAAAAAAACATTTATTTAACACCCAACGCAAAGCGACACCGAGCACAACACAAACGTCTTCGCTAGTTTCAAGCCTGATGCAGCAAATGTAGTAGACAGATATTGCTTGACAAATGTATTAGACCGTCACAGCTGAAAGGAATGCAGACCACGCATGTGAAGCTGCGACCAACCGGGTGCCAACAAATGAAATATTAGTTCGGCACAGTGGCGTAGTGTTTAGCACTCTCACCTAACATCAAGAAGGTTCTGTGTTCAAGCATGTTACTCCTAGGTGTGAATGTGGGTGGAAATGGTTGTGCATGTGTGTGTGTGTGTGTGTGTGTGTTGGACCTGTGATGGACTGGAGAGCTGTTCAGGATGCCGAGCCCGAGACTCAAAACCAGCACCTTCTTGCTGTGAGCCAGACGTGCTAACCACTATCCCACCGTGCCTTCCAGAAACCGTCATGCTAATGAATAATATAGTCTCATGGGGTCGGAAGTACTTTTGAGAAACCTTTTGTGTTGTGTATCCAATCTTTTGGCTGGTATTTATGTTTTTAGGAACAAGGGGGCCGTCACTGTACCAGAACTCGCATACTAAAATCACTGAACACCAAAAAATCCAAATTATTTCAGTTGTTTTTCATTTTACGAACACATATACCTAAAAAGTGTTAGTTATAAATGTATATGATTTTATATTTGTTCATGTAGTATTTTATTTATATTAGCTGGGTTTAAATCAGTGGAGAGACAAGTTGGATGTTGCACAAGTTCCCGGTTTCGCAGATTCCAAGTTGACTGACCGTCCCGTTGCACTTTCATCTCTACTTTGAGATGAAGTTTTTCAGAGTTATGAATTGCAGCATAAATTCAGGGGAAGGAAAAAAATTACCCTAGTGGGGAAACAGTTGTTTATAACAGCTGCCCTACATACAGAAACAACATAGTCTGGACACACCCACTCATTCTAACTGAAATAGGAGGCATGGCAGTGTATGTTGCCATCAAGACAGCAGCTCATCCCACAAAGTCCTAGGCCTCATTCTGCATGAGATACAATAGTCTGGCTTTGCAATGTAGCTGGGCAGTACGGTGGCATAGTGGTTAGCACGTCCGCTTCACAGCAAGAAGGTCCCAGGTTCGATTCCCAGCTCGGGGCATTTCTGTGTGGAGTTTGCACATTCTCCCCGTGCTTGCATGGGTTTCCTCCGGGTACTTGGGTTTCCTCCCACAGTTCCAAATCGCCCCTAGGTGTGAGTGTGAGTGTGAATGGTTGTGTGAGTGTTGGCCGTGTGATGGCCTGGCGAGCTGTTCAGGGTGTACCCCGCCCTCGCCCAGAGTCGGCTGAGATGGGCGCCAGCCTCCCCGCGACCCTAATTAGGATTAAGGGGCTTAGAAAATGAATGAATGAATGTAGTGTAGCTGGCTGGCGTGCTGCCAGTCTGTAAAGATTATGTGATGTAAAGTGGCAGGCTCACAAACACAGCAGTAAAAAGCAGTCAGTCTGCTTAAAGGGGGTGTCGAAAAACCCCATGAGCTAAGAGTAATCTTCTCATGCAATTATCAAATTAATCAATCGGATCAAATTAAATGATTGTCAAATTATCCACAATGTTTTTCCCTCAAGTGGCTGATGGAGATAATCAAAGTGAGAACTTATTTCCCATTAAAACATATCATTCTTTAAAAATAAGGATGTATGGTTTTTATTATGAAAGAAGTGACTTAAATTATAAATGAAGAGGTGGGTGGGGCATCATTCGGTGAACTGGGAATGAAATGTGTTGTCCTCCCGTTTTACTTTTGGGCGAACCAAATAATACACTGCATTTTACTCAGCGCTGAAACTCACCCTCACCCACCCTCGATTTCATCATGTTATAACTGAAAGGTTCGTCAGCTTTGTACTAGCTCCTTTTGTTTGTTTAATGGATTGAGCTGCTCTTCCTTGTAAAGAAACTTGTTGGCACTTGTGTATTTCTTTAGCCACAATAAAATTATTTGATATAATTATTTAATAGAATTATTTGCATATTGCCAAGACCACTCAGAGCTTATGTGCTTTTGTTTAAATAATCGGTATAAATCTATTGGGAGTCAATACATAGCTGAGTGTTTTAGAATTAGTGCCAAGATCAGGAAGATATTTGGTGTATGCATAGTAGTTTCATTAATCTAAGCCAGCTTAATGCTGGGTGATTATTGGAGGTTTTTTTTTTTTTTAAATGAATAACCATTACACTGTACAGGATGATCCAAATAAAATCTTGGCCTAATTCCTTAACAGGCTGAAGTTTCAAGTTTTATTGTCATATACAGGTAACAATGGAACATCAATACCGGCAATGAAATTCTTGGACTCAGAGCCCCCTCAACATATGGCACATAAAGGAACATTAAGATGGAATATAAAGTAAAAAAAAAAAAGAAAGAAAGAAAGAAAGAAAAAAAAACTATATAAAAACAGTCTGTTTATGCATTTAATCTATATGTCAGACTATACCATGAAGAGCCTGTTAAAGTCAACCCAAGATCTGTGGCATGATGCCGTAGTGGTTAGCATGTCTGAATCACAGCAAGAAGATCCTGGCTTTGAGTCCCGGGCTTGGAGAGGGCGTTTCTATAAACATAGCATTTTTTTTTTCTCAAGTAGTATCCATGTGGTTTTGTTGCCAAAACTGACCCAGGATAAACTTTATTCCTCTGGTGTTTTTTCTCATCCTTACCATCATTTATAATTCACTCTGTACTAAAACACGTGGGTTTACAATGTGGTCATACTATGCAGACGCTATTGGAAGTGTGTGAAAAGTGCACAGAAAATACACACACACACACACACACACACACACACACACACACACACACACACACACACACACACACAATAAGGTTCAAATCATGCTTTAGTGTGTGGGCAGTATGGTAGCATAGTGGTTAGCACGTCCAACTTACAGCAAGAATGTTCTGGGTTCCAGTCCCGGGCTTGGTGTTTCTTTGTGGAGCTTGTCTGTCCTCCATCTGCTTGCGTGGGTTTCCTCCAGGAAATGACTAGCATTGTTCAGAGCAAAAAACTATTTTTTATTCACCCTCTTTGATTCAGAGTAGAAAAGACAGTTGGAGGTTGAGCTTGGTCAAGATAGTAGATATCACCATATCCAACCATCCATCAATCTGTGATCTACACTGCTTTTCCATTGCAGCTCAGGGGTGAGCTGGAGCCAATTCCAGCTGACTACCGTGAGACACACAGTAACAATAAACCCTGGAAAGGTTGCCAGTTCATCGTGGGGCTAACCCAGAGTGACCGACAATCATTCATTCATTTTCTGAACCGCTCAATCCTAATTAGGGTCGCAAGGAGGCTGGCGCCCATCTCAGTCGATTCTGGGCGAGGGCAGAGTACACCCTGGACAGCTCGCCAGGGCAGAAACACACTGACGGCAACAGCAGACAGCAGAGTTTCTTTTACATGCCTCTCACCACAGACAGTGAGAGACATGGCCGGCCTTTGGTAACCCAGTTAGCTGCACTGGGGGGACAGCAGTAACAACCCGGTGATAGTGGTGCTCGAACTCCCGACCTTCAGGTCAGTAAGCCAGCACCCTACCACCGGGCCACCACTGCACCTCTGCTCCACAGACAATCATTAATACTTATATTCGAACCTATTGGCAATTTAGAATAGACAGGTTTTCAACTTTTATCTTTATGCACTGGGATGTGTCCGAATTCTCTGAATCTTTTCACAATGTTATAAAGACCTAATATCACAGCAATCCTTTATAAAGATATGTTATCTTTGAACTGATAAACAATTCAATGAAGAATGTTGTACCACCATCCAGTCTTGCTCATAAAACTAAGCCTTTAATGGATGCACTTTTATACCCAGTCATGATACCTCCCCAGCTCTCAATTACTTTAGGATTGTTACTTGAATATTCTGTAAACCTTTTAATCCTGTTTTGACTCTGTCCCAACTTATGTTGAGTGTGTTGCGAGTGTCAAATTTGTCTCGTCTTGTCTTCTACCACATATCCGGAGCCGGGTCACAGGGGCAACAGTCTCAGGAAGGAAGCTCAGATATTCCTCTCAACTTCCGCTAACTCCTCCCCAAGTGCCCCAAGAGATATAATCTCTCCAGCGTGTCCTGGGTGTGGTTAATGTGCCTTGGGGGTCTTCTCCCGGATGGACATCCTAACCAGATGCCTGAACCACCTCAGCTCACGTCTCTCGATGTGAAGGACCGGTGGCTCTACTCCGAGCCTCTCCTGGATGTCTGAGCTCCTCACCCTCTTTAAATATTACCTTTTTTTTATATTTACAAAATATAATAAGGATGGTATGTAGAAGCAATGAAAATCTTTTCTTTGCACTTTTAGTAATTAAATAAAGGTTGTAAATAAGATGAATTAACACGTCACAGGTTTTGTAATTCTACCCTCCTCTGTATGAGTAAGAGTACTGTGGCTGTCGAGGAGGTAATCTGTAGTCTTACCGAAAAGCCCCAGAGGTATTCTTCACTGATCTTGTTTTCTCTGGAAGTTAACAGGTAGATACATGACAAGGTGACAGTGTGCCTGAGAACAGGTTGATAGCACAATCAGAGATTCTGTGTAAAAGTGCATGTAAGGTCTTTACTAATCTCCTCTTAAAATACATACCAACGTCTTAATGCTGTGGGTGGTTTCTTGGCTCTCTATAGATGATGTTCAGGTATTTTGTGATACCACGCTCTGACTTTGCGCTCAATCTGTGAGATTCTGGGAGAAATTGAAGACAGAACATGTTCGTTTATAGGTGCAATTCCATGTTAAGCCAGAGGCAGTAATGCACACATGTAGCGTCCGGCCTGCAGAAGATCAGAGAAGAATGTCTGGTTTTGTTTTGTTTTTTTAATTATTATTATTTAGAGAGGCCTCTTGGGATTGGCTTCAGTTTTCCCACAGCCTTAAACAAGATAAGCGGTAGGGATGGAGAATAAATGGAGTTCTTCCCAACACTGTTGCAGAAGTTCCGAAAAATGTGTTGCATTTGTTTGGTTGCATTGCCTTCACCCTATTGGGGACTTGATCCCAAACCAGCTTGATGGGGTTGAATTGCAGACATACTGGACTTGTATTGCTTAATGAACCATTTCATCCTCCTAGGGTCGTGTTGAGGCTGGAGCCTATCTCAGCCAACTCTGGGCAAAGGCAGGATACACCCTGAACAGCTCATTATTTGACTTTCAGGTGTCATCTAGCATGGCTTTCCAACACTGTAACAAAAAAAAGTGGAAAAAGAAGAGTATCTCCCTTTTAAATTCCAGTAAAACTGAAAAATGGGGTTACTTGGACACTGGGCAATCAGTGGTGAGGTTAATGGCCTCTGGGGTAAAAGTAGAGATGTTTCTCCAGAGGACTCACACATTCTATAACTATGAACCTGGTATTATTGAGTTGCATGTGCTTCGAAGATCTTGCTTTGTGACCTGGCAGTGACAGGTTTTCTGTTCTTCAGGATGTTTGTACTGGTGAATTGCCAGATCCATACAATAACAAATCAGTGTAGCGGCAAGCAGTTCCAGTAACCCTGTCTGTTCTTAGCCTTTGGCGGAATGCAGGGATGAGTGCAGGCTCATTCCATCTGTCTTCAGCAAACAATATGTGTAAAAACTAGGGTAAACGGTCCTGCTGAAATGTTGATGAAACGCTGATTTCCTTCTTTGCCATTTGGGCAGTGATGGGATACATTGGCAATTTGGCCACATGCCTGCATGATTTCTTTCCTGTTCATCCGTTCATCAGTGTTCTCTTCAAGTATTTTCCTGTTGAACTGGTTAATTTATTTTTGTTGGACTTTTTAAAAAAGAAGTAAATCAGCACAGGATTTAGAAACCCTGGCACTGGGAAGAATTTCCATCATAGTTTATTTGTGCAGTGAGATGCCAGTTACAAGGTGGATGGGAATGAAGCAGTGACAGGACTTGGGCTCATCACATATTTTGTTTGTGGTGAGAGCTATTTTCTCACCTCCAGAGATTGACATGCCCACAGAGATTTAATGCAGGTTCTGTTTACAGTGATAACATTCTAAACTCTGCCACTCTTTTCCATGCAAAGCAAGGTTCTCTGACAACCCTCAATTATTTCTTTTAGGTTTTTGAATGTTAAGATTTATGTAATTTAAGTGGATGCTTTTCATGTACAAAATCTAAAATGATTAGTTATTATCTACTAATACCATTTAAGTTTAGATAACTGCTTATATACAGTATGTGTATAAGGCAGTGACTGAGGTGGTGTATGTATATAAAAATGTTGTATTAATCAATCATGGGAAAGAAGGCAGTTATTATCAAACAGCCCCTTTTACACAAGAGTAAACTTTGGGTATGACTTAGCTTAGCGCTGGATCCAGAGCTTATCATGGGGCATTAATTAGGAATACGTGGGATGGGATGCAAATCCATTATATAGAATCATGGACAGGTCCATGCATACCTAAGAATAATTTAAAGTAGATAATCCACTTATAGTCATGGTTATGGGGAGGTTGGAGGAAACCAGTGATCTCAGTAAAAACCAGTACCAGTAAAGAGAGAACGTGTACAGACAGTCACACAAGATTGTGTCATTAGCATATGGGTGGATTTACACAGTTTTGAGCATTAAAAGTGTGATAAATAAAATGTACAAATAGCCGTTATATAGAATGTCATAACCCTTCAGCCAGGATGCCTCGATTGCACAGAGGACAAAAGCCCTCCCCCATACGAACAGTTTCGGACAATCAACATTTTATTATCTGCCCCACGCACAGGTTTAGGTCATAGGGAGTGCCTATGCAAAAGTTCAGAAAGCTATCATGCATATAAGCAGAGCAATGGCCAGGACAAACTTTATATGTTCAAGGTCACTGTGCCAAGGTCAAAGGTCCCATATGCAAATTATCTACCCCACGCACAGGTTTAGGTCATAGGGAGTGCCTATGCAAAAGTTCAGAAAGCTGGCCTATACATGGCCCGAGCAATGGCCGAGACAAAGATATTGTCACACCCGCCCGTCCGCCCGCCAAGCCAACGACAATACCCCTCCAGCCATAACCGGCTGAGGGGTAAAAACGAAACTGACATTTAAATCATAGTATAACAAAGAATATACAGAGGAATGGTGCATTCTGATTGGTCCACTATCATGGAGTGGTTAATGGTTGAATTGAAGCAACAGACTCTCCCAGTTTGTCCTGGTCACTCAGAGCATCATTATCACGCTTTAAAAATTGGAAAAATAAACTATAAAAATCTCATTTTAGTTGCTTTTTTTGTGTTTCCATGTAGTATATACTACAACTTAAAATGAGTTTAAAAACACGCTGGTACTGTGTGTGGTTTTCTTAAGTTTTCATGTAGTTCATAATAAAACTCAGATGCCTTGACATTCTGTCTCAGGAACTATTCAGCGACGTCCACCTCATCTTCCGCAAACGACATGGGAAGCTTTTCAGTTGTTTGACATTATGTGGAGCCAAACCTTCAAAGTTACTCAGAATCATAAAATGCAGTGAAATATGTATTGTTGTTTGAGTTCAGTGGTAGTATTTTAAGAAGTTTCTTTATAAACAGAGGTTAGGTTCAGGTGCATGCATAGCATTATAAATGGTCCTAGGTATTCATCATGTTGTGGGGACCTAAATCTGTACACAGTCACATTAAGGGGACTTGTCTTTCTTAGTTCCCATAATATAATTATATAATATCCCATAAAAATCCCATAATAATCATACTTTAAGGTGAAGACATGTTTTAAGTTTGGGGTTGGGGTTAGACAAGTAGTGGTTCTGGTTAGGGTAAGTCTCCAGATAATGAATTAGTCCTTTGAACTTATGGAAACTGGACTGAAGCAGGGCTGTGTGTGTGTGTGTGTGTGTGTGTGTGTGTGTGTGTGTGTGTGTGTGTGTGTGCTGCCCTCTACTGGCAGAGTTTAGCACCTTGCTATGTGAGTATGGCTGTAAACAGCTGAGTGTGGATTTAAATTTTATTTAATTAATATTTTATTAATACTTTCATGTTCTCCCTAATTTTGCATGGGTTTCCTCTGGGTAATCCAGTTTCTTCCCACAGCAGAAGACATGCACATTAGACTAACTGGCTGTTCCAAATTGCCCTGTGGTGGAAGTGTGAATGTTAATGGTCGTGTGTATGTTGGTCATGGTCTGGCAAACTTCCTTATGACCCTAATGGGATTAAGAGGTTCGGCAAAGGGGTGAGTGGGTGGGTGGGTTGGTGGGTAGGTGATGTTTTATGTTGATATAACAGAATATTTAAGATTCTGTAATAGGTTTAGGATATGTGATGTAGTCAGATAAGTAAGAAACTTATAGTCAGCATTTGTATTAAAGAGCGCAGGGTGATTTTATATTAATATAATTAAAGATATAATTCAAATTAAGAATTCATTTTATTAACAAACCTGGGTATGTACAGTAATTAGCATATACAATATAAGATGAATTTAGAGATGTATTTGAATTGAAACTGGATGTGGATATGAAGAGTAAAGTCATATCACCATCTAGTGTTCAGATATAGTTTGTGTTCCAGTCCTGTTTCAAGCGCCGACGCCGACGTCCATCAACCTCATGACTCAAACACAGACCAGTTTATACCTGGGAACAGATTTTTCACACCAGATATTCGGCACAACTAAAGTAATTTCCTTGTAGGTTTATATCTTTAAAGTTATATATTTTAAAGTTATAAATATAAGCATGCTAGCCTATACTGGTTTAATTTCTGCTTTTGTTTTATTTATGATCATTTTCGCTAATAATTTGTAGTATTGTATTTTTTAATGTAATTTTCAGTATAATTTCATACATTCAAATATATTATTATAATTATTGTTTTGTTGTTGTTGTTTAAATAGATTTAGTCTCTATTTTGAAAAAAAGGCCACAGCAACTGTAGCAATGATTTCTGGGTAAGTGGGTAGGTTGTGCTCCTAAAGGCCACAGCAATGCTGATGCAAATCCTCCTCATCCTCAAACTTCACTTTCGTGAAAACCATCAGAAAGTCATTGAGTTTGATCCTAAAGCTTAAGAAAATGTTACACATGCATTCTGTTTGTTTTTAGGCAGCAATTTTGATGGAAATTCCCTATTGTGTGTGTGTGTGTGTGTGTGTGTGTGTGTGTGTGTTATTGTACCAGCTTCCTGACTGAAACTGTCAATTTTTGTAGAATGGCCTTCTGACTCATCCCTGTAGTAAACACATACACACACATACGCACACATACGCACACACACACACACACACACACACACGCACACGCACACACACACTTGCTACAAGATCCTGCGGCTGTGTTTTTACAAATGTATTTGAGATCCAAGCAGATTGTGTTTTCACTCCAGAGCTGTTTGTTTTAGGATCGTACGATTAAACTTGACTTGTATTGTATAATCTTTTTTTTTTAATAATTGAAGTTTAATGTTAAAATAATTATTAAATTTTGCACAAGTGCCATAAATAAATAATTTAACAAAATGCAATTCTATGCAGTGTTATAGCCTGACCTCTGACCTTCCTGACAAGCTGCAGTATGTGAAATAGACATTAAACCACTTTATAAATCCTAATTTATACTTTATAAAATAAATTAAGATAAAATAAATATATGTATTCATTATATTTAATATAAACATTATATAGTACAGATTTAAATATACATAAACATATATGATACAGTACCTCATAAGGCTTTTTTAAAAGTATTAAAGCAAAAGAGCTAATCCAACGCTAGACGTGGGTGTATGATTAATAATTATTTGTTGAAGGCGAGGTGGATGTTGCTGAATAATCCCAAATACAGAATGTCAGGCAACATCCACCGAGTTTGAGGTGATTCATTGTTTTATAGTATATACTACATGGGAACAAAAGCAAAAAAAAGCCTGAAAAAGATTTTTAAAGATAAGAGTTTTAAAGATAAGAGTTTTAAATATAAGATTTTTATTGTATTTTTTGTTTGTTTGGTTGTTTTTTGTTTTTTTTTTTAACTTTTTTTAACCTTTTTTTTTTATCATGAGAGACGCAGATGAGCCTCAAACACAAGCTCATGAACAATCATTAAGAATGTATGTATATAGAACATGGAAACATAAAGCGAAACAAACGAAGAGAGATTTTTATAATTTGTATTGACATATTTTAACTATGACAAAGGCAGGTCAGGTGAACTATGGGCTTTGGTATATTTACTGTTTTTCCCTATATGTTTATCTTCAGATACTACATTTTTTAGATGTTTTGCAGTAGGTTTATTCTGGATATTATTTTACAATGCTATTGGCATCATTTAAAAAAATTATTTGAACTTTATTTGGTGTCAAATACCAAATTCTTCATCTTCTTCTTTTTATTATCATTACTACTACTACTACTATTATTATTATTATTAGTAGTAGTAGTAGTAGTAGTAGTAGTAATAGTATTACCTTAGTAATCATTACAGACAGCACGCTTGAGTTCGTCCACTCCAACCTTTGCTAAATCATATGGAGCTCACTTTGTGCATCATGCTGGACCAGAAGTGCAATGATAATTCTACAGCATGCAGTTACAGTCTATAGAATACTGTGCTTCAATCAGAAGAACTACAAATGGGTGTGATGTCCAGGTGTCCATATACTTTTGGCTGTATAGTGTATGGAACTCGTGGTACCCTGTTTCTGTTTGTACCCCAGGTGGTCATGGATTTCAGCTTGACTGTTCCTACATGCGTGGGTACAGTGTGCTCACTATATTTTCCAGGGGAGCCGATAATTGAGTCACAGATGTTTTTATTAAGTAGTATTCCTTGATTTGTTTTTCTCTGAATAAGTATCTAGTTCACGATAAGGTTGTTTTTCTTACCCTAGGTGATGTTAAATAATATTTTATATATAGTTTAATAGTTTAAATAGACTATTTTCCACTTGTTCCGTTAACGCACCTCGTAGTTGTAACCCTATAACTGCGCGTGTTGTTTTCCTCTCTAGCCGGGGCTATGATTCAGACAGAAAGATCTGCGATACGCTGACTGAAGTATCGTTATGACTGGATTCTGACCTTGATATTCTTAATCAGGAAGATCATGCAAGCACACACACACACACACACACACACACACACACGCATCAGTCTGTCTAAACCCAGTCTCTTTCCCGCCGTCTGTGTCCACCCACATTCTGTCACATTTCTGAGCCGTTCTTTTCTCTCACACTTTTGTTTGCTTGCTGAATAAAAGAACAGGATGAAACACAACAGAGGAACAAATACACAACGTTGCACAACAAACAATTTACAAACCTTTTATCTATCGAGTGCTTGAACTGGTTCTTGGTATCAACTGTTAGAAAAGACTGAAAACAGGGAACAAGACTACAGAATGAGGAAGTGCTGTCTATAGAACACGCAAGAGACTCCTTATGTACAGAAATTACACAGAAGGCCTTTTACTAGACGCAGACTGTTCTGCACCTTTCTGTGAGAGTTTTGTATTTAACTTTGTGGGTTTTAATGCGACACAAAATCATTACAACAGTATAAATATCACCAGAGTTTCACTGAACTTTGTTTATTGTAAATTAGTGCGCACTGCGTTCATGTAAATCTGAATAATTTCCTTTCATTTCTGTGCAAATTTAAATAAGATTTTAACTTTAACCATTATTTTTCCCATTTTTTCAATTTATTTTTCTTCTTAATATTCAGTTTATATGTACTAACAGTCTTCACTGATAGATAACAACCCTTAGAGTGTGAAGGCCAACTTTAAGTTCAGCCAGCCATTCATGTCTTGAGTAGCAACAAAGGAAGAGATTTTTTTTTTTTTTTTTTTTAAACTTCAGCAACAATCCATGGTGGGCCTCACAGCAAGAAGGTTCCGGGTTCGATTCCTGAGCTCAGGGTGTTTCTGTGTGGAGTTCCCCTGCTTGTGTGGGTTTCCTCTGTGTACTCCGGTTTCCTCCCACAGTCCAAAAACATGCACAGTAGGCTAATCGGCAGTTTCAAATTGCCCCTAGTTGTGAGTGTGAGAGTGAATGGTTGTACATGTGTTGTACATGTCCAATGGTCTGGTGAGCAGTTCAGGGTGTACCCAGACTTCGCCCAGAGTCGGCTGAGACAGGCACCAGCCGCCCCGCCACCCGAATTAGGAATAAGCGGCTTAGAGAATGAATGAATGAACAATCCATGGTAATGCAACCTCCTTTCTTGTATCTATCCATCCATACATCCATCAATTTATCTGTCTGTCCATCCATCCAGTCATCCAATATTTCATCCACCAATCCATCTATCCACAGTTTATCCATCAGGGTTGAAAGGTACCTGGAGCCAATCCCAGCTGAGCTCAGGTGAGACGCAGTGTACACGCCGGACAGGTCACCAATAGTAAAGTATTAATGTAAATTTTTCTGCAATTACTCACAGGACCTGTTCATGATCATGAACCGTAATAAAACAGGATTCCAGGTACAGTCACAAGAGCCGCAGGTTCCCGCACAATCATATCTGGGACCCAGTCATTCTGGCAGTACTGTGATGGCTCAGAGGATGAGTCTTTGAGACATGGATTGAGTTCAGATCCCAACTCCTAGAACAAAGCCCTGAACCACAAAAAAAAAGTGAACTCTGTACCCAAGCAATTAAGTGCCACAATTCTGGCCACATGGACATGTGGCCAACTGCCAAAGTTGCAGATTACTGATCTGAAGGTTGGCGGTTCAAGCCCCAGTACCAGCAAGGTGCCACTATTCCAACAGGGTCCGCAAGTGGCCAAGTGCCACAATTTTAACCATGCCCATGAACTGCTATCCGGCAACATCGAGCTATATTCACAGGTGACCAAGTTCCTAAGTTCGGGCCACATTTACAAGTAACAAAATTCCAGCCGTAATACTCTCCACACTAGAGCAAGAGCTACACGTTTGGCCGTATTCTTAAACAACCAAGTGGAGACAATCCCAGCCGAACCTGAACAGGTCACTGGTCTATTGCAGGGTTAGCAAAGACATAAACAACAATCTACACCTTTTACTTTACCCAGTTAACCTAACATCTGCGTGTCGTTGGATTGAGAGAGGAAACTGGAGTATCCAGAGGAAACCCAGGCACATACATGTGGAGAAGATGCGAACTCCACATAAAAAGGCCCTTGGCCGAGTACCGAACACTGAACCTTCTCAGTGTTAGGTGGCAATGCTAACTGATCCACCGCACCTCTCACAATCAAATTATAAAATGAAAATGATTATTCTGTGCGTATGTATCTTAGCATCTCCATGTCTGTGTGTTTGTCTCACACACTTTTGATGCAGGTCAGACACACCTGGATTGCATTTTAGTTGTTATATTATAACGCTTCCAGATTAATCATCATTGTGTTTATGAGCAAAACTGAAACAAGGCAGCAATGAAATTTGAGTCACACGTAGTAAATATCACTTAGCCAAGGTGAAACCAGATTTTTAAAAAAAAAGGTCTTGGCTTGTTTTTGATGTTGCAAATTTAGCAATATATTATGACACATTTTGACTCGTTAACGTTTTATCTGTATTGTGGAAATGAATACGAAAGTTCAGCTCTGTCGTGTAATATCTTATATTGTTTATCATGCCTCAAAGAACTGTGAGATGTTACTATTTCAATGTTTTTGATTTGTTTGGGGGGGTTTTTTTGTTGTTTTTTTAAGATCTCAGGAGATGTACAGTGTCTTATTTATAACAGTCTTTGGGTTCCAAGGATACACCACATTGAGCACCTCCAGGAACCAGAACTCCAACCATAAAGATACCATAACTGAAAATACTGTTTAGGTTTCAAGATAGGTGGCATGGTGGTGCAGTGGTTAGCACTTCCACCTCACAGCATGAAGGTCCTGGATTCCAACCCTGTACCTGGTGAGGGTATTTCAGTGTGGAGTTTGTTTGTTCTTCCTTTATTGATTGCATGGGTTTCCTCCTGGTGCTCCGGTTTCAGCCCAGAGTCCAAAGACATGCTCACTGGATATACTCGATTGCCCCTATGTGAGAGACTGAATGATGATGTGTTTGTATACCCTGCGTTCTCCCGGAGACAGCTGGAATGGGCTCGATCCTGTAACCCTGATCGGCTGATGGTGCCCGTGTTTATAAGGAACCCAGTCATCATTAACAGTTAAATGATAGGTTAACGGAGCAGTGGTGGCCTGGTGGTAGGGTGCTGACTTACTGATCCGAAGGTCGGGGTTCAAGCCCCACTGTCACCGGGTTGTCACTGCTGTCCCCCCAGTGCAGCTAACTGGGTTATCAAAGACCAGCCGTGTCTCTCACTGTCTGTGGTGAGAGGAATGTAAAAGAACCACTGCTGACTTTCGTAAAGAGGCCATTGGGTTGCCGTCAGCGTGTTTCTGCCCTGTGATGGCCTGGCGAGCTGTTCAGGGTGTACTCTGCCCTCGCCCAGAGTCGGCTGAGATGGGCGCCAGCCTCCCCGCGACCCTAATTAGGATTAAGTGCTTCAGAAAAAATTCATCAATGAATGATAGGTGAACACAACGATGTATTATACCAAGACTTCAGGGGAAACTATTTGAATGTAAGGGATGAGCCCCTATGATTGACCGCATTTAAATATGTGCAATCCACAACTTCAAACCTTATCCAGAACTTTCCTTCAAGCTTCTTGTAAATCCATGCAATCAGAAGTCACAGGTTTGGAGTAAAGTGGCATATTTCAAAATGTATTGCGTATAATGACAAATCCTGTAAAGACTATGGGACAGATTGAATCGGAGGAAGTATCAAGGATCATTCAGGTTTCTTCCTCGTGTCAACTGAGGGAGTTAGCCACCTTCTTAGCTTAGTTCTTAGCCACCGTCACCGCGGGCTTGCTCATTTGGGATGTGTAGGGTTTGTGGAAGAAATGTTTAAATGTTTAGATTATTTTTTAAATGTGTTTTACTGTGTAAAGCTGCTTTGCGACAGTGTAAATTGAAAAAATAAATAAATAAATAAATAAAAAAAGTGCTATACAAATAAAACTGAATTGAATTAAATTCAAAACTGCCATCAAGCTTCCCCAGAACCAACTTTTTTTAAGGCATCATCAGTGTAGCTACAGTAGATCCTGCTTGCCCTTTATCAAACGCGACAGAAAGTAAGTTTTTGACCTTTTATATATATATATATATTTCTGAGACATTGCCAAGATATAACATTGTACCATCTTGTCATCCTGTGACTGCACCTCACTACAGATTTTTGAGGCATCTGTTAGCCAATTAGCTAACAATTAGCTGATGTCGCACTTTGATGCAAATGCGATCTTAAAGCGTTGTTCGAAGCGAATGTTCGTCGAAGGCACCTTCAGTCAAAAGTCAAGCGTCATCCTTCTTCCTGAGGCAAGGATTTAGTCCCTGAAGTAGGTTTTGCATTTTGTAAAAATGATCAAAATGTATGTAGCTGAGACGCACCTCTGCAGAATTGCTATCTTAGCATAATAGGTGGGGTTTGAGTCCCCAAGTGATCCTCTGAATTATTTGTTATTATAAATTGGTCAAATTGATCGTTTTAGCAGCTATATTAGCCTCACATTAAAAATAAATAAATAAATAAAAAGTGAAAATAAAGTTTCAAAAGCACTGACACTGAATCCTCCCAGGTTTTTTTTTTTTTTTTTTTTTTTTTTTTTAAGAGTTTTCTAAGGATTCCTCACTGAAAACCAGTTGAGAAACAAGAACCCTGACCCTTAACCCAATATTCTTCAGGAATTGTGGACGATTTCAC